>JARHVA010003347.1:0-600000 GCA_037957365.1 Torreya grandis | reverse complement strand
CCACATGGCCCAAACTAGCCCTATCAACCACCTCCCTCTCAACATCTATCAAGGGTATTCCTCATAAAAACTCCATCATCCATCCACTCTATAACTCCCTCATACATGCATCTACCTGCAACAAATAGCCAAATCTAGCATTAGCATCCTAGAATACTAGATAAATATGTAGTAGTAGTCATTAAACATAAATTAGAAGAAAAACTAGCAAATTTCACTTATTGAACACTAGCATTGCATACTAGATAGTATCACTAGTTAGTAGTGACATGCCTCATACATGCCTAGGACACTAGTGTCATCTTCCTAAACAAGGCCTTAAACTACTAAATTTTCACTAAAAATGATGAAAATACAATAAATATATCAAATACAGGGAAAATGATATATTCATTACCAGGGTAACCTCCTCCTTAGTGTGGATAAGCACTTGCTCCTTATATTGGGTTGCACTTGTTCCTCATCTCTTCATCATGTTTCTAAGCTCAGATCAAACAATTTCTATCAATTCAAATGGTTCAAATAATTTGTCAAACCAATCAACCAAACTATTTAAGCCATGTTTTAAAAATTCCACCTACCTAAGGTTAACCTTGCATGATAATTTTACCAACTAATACCAAATTATTCCAAACATGATATCTTGAGTACCATAGCTCCAATTTTTTATCAACTTCTTATGCATGATACTTTCTTACAATATCCCTCACCCTATACTAGTTATATTACTATACCTATATATTTGACTCTACAAAATGGCAAAAACTATATTTCCTCAATAGGCTCAATATAGAATAAAGGTCTATCCTAATCTCGATTTAAAAATTAATATGTTACAATAAAAAAATTAATAAAACTTAAAACAATGTTACCAATGCTAATTACTACTAACATACTATCTAGTATCACTTTAGATTAGACACCCTTACCATAGTTTCAACTCTCTCACCAAAAGGGGGATGTATACACTATTTACTCAGAGATAGATTGGTCTAGATACATATTTACATAGACACATAGATTAGTTTAGATATAGATTTACATAGACACATATATTATTTTAGATACAAACTTACACAGATATACAAATAGGATTAGATATTCAGATACATAGCTTAACTTAGATATTAAATGTTCCATGATCTTGTCAGATATTTGTTTGATAAAATTACATTATTTAGATATCAGGTTTGGGTACATGATGTAGGGCACATGTCCTCAATCCCATACCGTTCCACCAGATTGTACAAATTGAATGGTAATTTATACCCTTATCTATGTTCAGATTACTATATTACACATAGATTGTCATTAGGATGTTATTGGTATTTCACTAGTTTGGGTCACTTGGCCATTTGCAATGGTTGATCCATAATTGTTCACCAGACCTAAATTATATAGGTAGAGCGATAGTTTTTACCTCTAATTACATATTACATACTTAGATTTAGTCTAGATATCAAAATGGGGGAAATCAAGCCTTTATCTATCCATATTTATATATTACATACTCATATTTAGTCTAAATATTAGAGTGGAGGAAAGTAGGCCTTATTTCTCCATAATTACAAATTACATTCTTAGATTCAATTTAGATATCAAGGTGGGGACAAAATAGGGTTTTTCCCTTCAGAATTTAGTTCATTATTCATATTTATTATAGGGGTACCCACATTGTGGATTTCCTCTTCACATACATCATTCCAGCTTATGTATACTTCTTTGGCCAAAATTTAGTCTAGGTCTAGTGCATATCCACATAAATAAGTACAGGTACGCATTTCTCTTTTTTTTTACTCCCATAATTTCATTTCATTGCATTACTAGAATAAAAGGGGGGAAAAATTACACACCCTAATTTGTTCAAGCAACCACAAGTACTATGTCTTTTGTTGCTATTTCATTGGAAGGTCTTAATGATGGATGCAACTCTTATTCATGTGGTCATTTTGGGTCTTTTAGTTTATCTTATGTCCTACTTTCCCTATTTGTTGCACCCCCAATGGTCCTATGTCATCCCCTCCTAGTCATAAGATCCCCATAACCTAATTTGCCTAGTCTTTACTTAATTTTATGACCTTGGGACATTATCACCATAAGTGGACACTAGCACCATAGTGATAGTGTCGAATGGTCACTTTCTCACTATGATTTGGGCCCTAACCATTCCTTGATCCT
Organism: Torreya grandis; assembly: GCA_037957365.1. Classification (NCBI taxonomy): domain Eukaryota; kingdom Viridiplantae; phylum Streptophyta; class Pinopsida; order Cupressales; family Taxaceae; genus Torreya; species Torreya grandis. Next base: position 597,822 of record JARHVA010003347.1, on the reverse strand, counting down.
TGTCTTGTGATTTTACCTCTCTTTTGTGTTTTGTCAACCAACAGATAAGGGTCTTACATTCAAATTGAAGTTCTTTCTATATAAAGATCCTCACAAGGCATTTTACATATAGTACTTACTATCTTGGCACATAATTACCTAAAATCAATCAATAATATGACTCAACATACTACATACTACTCAACTATCACACCTAGATTTTCATGCTTGATCAAAGAAGGTCCTAGGCAAGCGTCATTCTAGCATATCATGCATGTTGATTATGCACATTCCCTTAGGGATAACTACATGTGATTCAAGACCCTTATCATTGGGGTTAATGTAGGAAATGGCTAGGATGGCAGGGGTTCTATTCTTCATGATTGTAATATCCCATAAGCTAAAATTTCCCTTTCTTTTTGTATTTGATCTTATGGTTGTTTCATGTGTGTAGGTGTTTATTAAGTTTTACAAAATAATCAATCAAAATAAGTCACAAAGAACAAATCAAGGTTTGTCCAAAAAAAAAGGCATAATAGACTCAGACACGACTACTCCCATAAGTAAAGTTCAATTCTTTCACATAAAAAAATTATGCCAAAAGTGGACACTAGTGTCATAATGCTACTATCCAAGGTATGGCACTATTGTACATGAGGTTTTATGACACCTAGATCTTATTTATGACACTCATATCAGCTCCTGTACTAGTTTTTAACTTCTAAATCCTTCATCTTAGGCAGTTTATAGCTAAGTACTTATTTGTATCATTCATTATTATTTTTAAAAATATTAGATCACGTCAATTATTTCACAAATTAGTGGCTATTTTTATTGTATATTTTATACCCTGATTTACTATACTCATCCCTTTAACAACCTAGGATTTACATGTACTAATTCCTAAATAGTTAAAATAATAAATTATGATATTGTGTAAGTGCACATGAACCAATATCATGCCCCATGCATTTATACCAACTGATATAAAATGATATACACATATATGCTAAATATAATAAGTTGTATGCCAAATTTATGTATATGCAGAAATATATAATTTTTATTCTTGTAAACTATATACATATGCTCATGTATATGTACTCAAGTTTGTATGAATATGTACTAAAGTCTATGTAAAGTGAGTGCATATTCATGGCATATTCCCCCATAATATGTATTAATGTTCCAATATGTATCATGTGACTGAAACTTATGATATCTAAACCATTCTAAATCCCTAAAACCTATACTCTATTTTTTTTTTGTTGAGGCTTATGTATCTATGACAATCCCACTATAATGCCCCTCTTTTTAGATGGGGGATGTGTCATGTAAGTCATTCATCTTAAAATAAGAGTTGATTGTATCATGTTGTGTATAAATACAACATCATGTATAATCATGTGAGCATGTGGAGAGTATGTCATCATAGTAATTTATCTATCAATCAAGGGATGTATGAAGCATATCCAATACAAGGTATTTAAGTGTCACACCTAGATATATATATCAATGAGGCACACAATAGTGGTATAACTAAATGATACTATGAGTAAAATTACATGATATGGATAATAACACCACTCAATATTATCAAGCTCAATAGACACAACAAGCTCAAGTGTTAGTATCACCTATAAGGCCAAAGGGATACATATAAGGGACATAAATACATCATAATAAACAAGGCCAAGGGCCACACACAAGGGACATAAATATGTCACATCAAACAAGGTAAAGGGTCACATACAAGGGACAAAGAGATGTCAAAAATAAGGGGAATAAATATGACACATCAATTAAGACCAAGGGCCAAACACAATATCCAATCATAAAGTAACATATCATGGAAGTGAGTAACACCATTAATGGATTTTAAAATAAGTAAAATAGTCTACACCATCCATATGTATAAATGCCACATCATAGTTTAATAACATCCCTAAAATAAAATGGAGCATAAATGAATAAGAATTAAGTTTGAAAATATTACCATAATTTTAAAATATAAAACCTTACAAGGATGAAACCCTAAAGGAGAGCTACAGTTTTGATCAGTGTACAAGTTCACCAATATGTTTTACCCTAAATTGGTTTTATAAACTATAATAGGATAGAAACTATTAAAATAATGGAGATTAAAAATTATGAAACTCAAACATACATCTGAATGTAAAATACTAAAACTTATTGTAATGATTTGATAAGTGGCATATGCTAAAAATAGTAACTAGAAAAAGGGATGAGTGCTTAGCTTTTTGGTTTACTATCTAACTATTAATGTATTTTGGTAGTGGAAAATAGATAAAGCTAGGCTTATGATTCATCTAGTTTAAGGATTTTGCTTTTGTTTGCACAAGGTCTATTCTACCAAATTTGGGTTTGATATTTAAAATGTTGACTCTTGAAATGGTACAATGTGCTTCAAACATCATTCATGATTGATCTTAGTGACTGATTTTTAATTTAGGATGAATAAGCTAGATTTACTCAATGTGTATTATTATATATATGTTTTATATATAATTTATAAATAATCAATATTCTTTATCTTTATTTGTATTTATATGCACTCAATTGGGTAATTTTTTACACCACTAACACACTAGGTGAATGGGTTGACATATGGGAATGATTAGGTTTTAAAAATAGTCATTTCTAGGTGAAATATGGTAACATCAGCCTCAATACAGTTCTACCTACATTACTATCTGAGCTTGATGTTACTATTTGTGATATAATAATGCAATTGTGATTATCTAGAAATGTCTAAGTAGGATATTTAATTAGCTTGTCACAAACTAAGATGTTCTTATAAGTGATTGAAAGCAATTTATAATGGATAAGACTCATAAATAGCATAAAGGTGTATGAGAATGGTGAATAAGATTTGTTTGGACATAAGTCATGTAGGATAAATGTAAGTCAAGATTGACATTATCAAGTTAAAAATACCATATTTTAGTATTTATAATTTCCTTCTCACATAAATGAAATACGATCAAGATACAAAATGATGGCAAGGATACCCACAAAGAGAAAAAAGTTTAAAAAATAATTTCATGTACGAAATATGAATAATTATGAGAAACAACAAGGTACCTACATTATCTCAATAAAAACCTAGGAGATATCAAATTCAATGTCAATGAGGTTGAATTGTTGACCGATTCATGAGCATCAATATCAATTTATATTTAAAAAATATAAAATAATAATATAACTTAAAAATACAAAAATATTCAAATATTCTAAAAACTCAAAAATCAAAACCCAAATAGGGCATCATTGCTAGATTAAATTATTTATAGATGTTATTTATCACATGTTTAGTAGATGGCATATTAATTTTTATACACACATACATTTCATGGTATATGAGTGAATGCATGAGATAAAAATCATACATGGAAATATAAATGTTGGATTTTATTATACCTAGTGTCCAAACCAATACTAGGGGCATCTTATTCCATAGGTCACATTATTAAAGGTTATATATTTCTATGAACTTTTACCATGTTGAGTTATCTATATTTATATCACATGTTTTACTAGTTACTCATATATTACACAATGTTACATGTATATGCTACTTTATTATGATGTGATATTGATATACATGGACAATTTTGACTATTTTACACATGTTCTATGCTTCATTGATGTTGTTACTCCTACATGATATGCTAGTCATTGCATGTCAATTATGTGTGGCCCTTGGTCTTGTCTGTTGTGACATATTTATGTCCTTTGATTATGGCCCTTGGCCTTATTTTTTGTGACAAATTTATGTCCCTTATGTGTACCCCTTGGCCTTTTTTATTATGAAATATTTATGTCCCTTATTTCTGACCCTTGCCCTTGTGTGTTGACATTATGTGCATATTAGTGGATTAATATAAGATTGTCTTTTAAGCCTATTGATCTTATTGATATTTTTGATTTTTTGGATGTCATGATACATATCATGCACCCCACATTTTTCTACAATTGGTACCAAATAACTCAATAGGAGTGGTTCTAGAACCATACCACATTGTTTCGACCACAATAAAAACTAAAAAAAACACAACAACAATACTACTGGATAGGACAATTTCAATATTCCCCATACATAATCCTTTTTATAAATGTTGGGGAGGACAAACATTGAAATGGAATAGACCTACTAATATACCCAATACACATGTTACAATATGATGAAAAGTTATTCCTCTTAGAATAAAAGGATCAAAACCTTTAATTCCCCACATAGGATTTACATGTTGTATTTTTTTAGTTAGTCTATAAGGATCAAACACCCATATTCTAGGACCATACAAACTTGTTACATGAAATGCTATGAATCTAGAATAATCTACTCTTAAGAGTAATAAATGAATTCCAAAAATATTAGGCAAATCTAAATTTATTTTGCATGTACAGACATCACAAAATACATATAGATCCCAATATACCCAATACTATATAGTTGCTAAAAACTACAAGCCAAAAAACATAATATATGCCCTGGCTACACCCTCATAACTCAAAGTACCTAGATTATATATATTTTATCTAGTGATACTCCATCCACCCCATGAATATTTTATTCTTAAATGATTCATAAAAGGCATACATAACATACCTTATCTCCACATTAGATCAATAACATGATTAGATGGGTCAAAAATCACCAATTCATTAAGAGAAATTAAACTAACCCAACTAACAACTACATCTATATGCATTATATGTATAATTATTAATTGTCTAGGATCATTCAATACGATGATATGGACATGATACCAAGGAAAACCCTTGAAAATACCCTATTATCAAAAAAAGTAGTCACTATATAACTTTCTCACATTATAGAAGATCATGCTATGGAGTTAGACCCTTATCTTAAAGGTGAACAATTATTCAATAATATTGATGGAATGGTTAAAATATGTTTAGTATAGCAATGATAAGTGGGTATATTTTATCATTTATGTGTACCAATATAGAATGTGGAAATTGGTTTCATTTCCATAAAATAAGTAAAATAAAGTACTTTACAAAAATAGGTATTTTGAAAGGTAAGTCCTCGAGTTAGTTTTATTGCTCATTTGGGCTTATAATATATCTTTGTTAATAGAGATAAATATTTAATATATTTTTAATGATAAATCCAAACTTACCCTCTATTTTTGTTGCTTTGGTGGTATTTTTTCTAGTAATTACTATGGCTTTTCTTTATTTTTATATTTAAAATGATGATATTTTATGAATTTGATCCAATCAGATCTCATATTCCAATATCTCAGTCATAGAACAAATATATTTGTTTATTCCATGTTTTACATCACACACCTCTTTACTACATAGGCTAATTTAATTATTACATCAGTGATGGTTACTACTACATGTCTAATTGATACATCTATCTTGACATTTTAGTTAAATGCCTTGCATTACATATGTTACATACATGCCTTGATGACATGTGAATTTATGTGATGACATATTATCCACTTGTTTACATGGTTATACATGATTACATATTTATACATGACATGATACAATTAAAGCTTATTTTGAGATGAGTTACTTCAAGTTGCATCCCTCACCTCAAAATGGGGGCATATTAGTGGTATTGTCATAGAGACACAAGCTTCCATGAGCATTAAAATCATATTTTAGGTACACAATACATATTTTAGAGATTTAGAGTGGTTCAAATATTAGATTAGTTTAGATATGTGATAAACATTTACACATTGTTATAGAATATGGGGAAAAATTACATGCATATGCAATCAATCTATAAATACATGAGTTACGTAATAAATATTTAGATACACTTGAGTACATATTCCTTTAAAGTACACATAGTTTTCATAAATAGGGATACAATGTTTTAATATACATATATATTTGAGACATAGGTTCTAAACTTTAGCATATATATGCATAACATTCTATATCAGTTGGCACATATACAATGGGACATGATTCTTGTTCATGCACATATAAATTATGATAGTTTATAGTTGGCACAATATTTATTGAGGTAATATATTTTTTCATGTATTTACATTTTTTCAATAAGCATTATTTTAGTTATTTATTTTCAAACATAATTCAATGTTAGTAGGTAATGAGCAAACTTAAATTTGTAAGTTTGTCTACAATGATTGATCAAATATTTTAAGGTAATGTATGTTGCATTTTAGTGACACTCAATGGACATGGAATTACCCATAGAAAACCCATTATGTGGTTCCCATATTAACATTTTGAGTTTAAAGATCAGAGTTAGATTAGTTATTTGCCTTAGTGTAATTGGTTTTCACTGATACTCAATGGTATTATCACTACTCTATACTCATGAAGTTGAGGAATTTATCTTCCCAACCCAAGGGCTTGCATAGTTACAAAAATTTGAGGCACAGTCACCCCAACTCTCCATGTGATTTAGTAAGGAATCACAGTTATCCAATGGTTTATCAAGGAAGCATCATCTCCAATAAGTTACGTGGCAACATAATTTACTCACATATAAGTGTAATCATTTCTTTATTTTAAAAAAAATCAATTTTCAATTGTAGATTCCAGATTTCACATATGGACATTGACTACTATATGTTCATCACATGTTTTCATCGATCAAATATTTATATTTGGAGCCATCTCCCAAAGATAAAGTGTGTTGTAAACACTCAAGTATACTTTATCCTTTTACTCTAGTGTTTGTATTGAATTTAAATATTAGGATAAAATAGGGGAATTTTTAGATACTAAAATTTGGTATTAGACACATGAACATGTCGATCTTAACCTACCTTCACCAAAAAATACTTGTGCATAATATATATATATATATATATATATATATATATATATATATATATATATATATATATATATATATATATTCCTTTCATTTTCCATTCTCTCACATCCACATGCTTTCCATGAGTTTGTCCCTCCTATTTTATTTTCAATGACATATATGAACATATCAATCTATGTCAAACCAACTAAATATCTTACTCAAACATCTCCATGTTATTATATATGTATTTTTTTTATCATGGACATTAACATTAATATAAGATAGTTTTATTGACAAAATTGACCTAAGGGTGATATTATTGACCCTCACACAACAATGGCTATTTTTCAAATCTAAATCATTCTTATGGGTTGGCCCATTTTATTAGTGTGTCAATGGCATGAGATATTACCCAAATTGACTCATATAAATATAAATAAAAACCATACTTGTTACTCACTTGGAACCTATTTATCAAGCATCTATACACTACTTCACATCGAGAAAATTGGACCTATTCTTCCCAAATTATAAATCAATAAATAGGAGCAGTCATTTTCCAAGTCTAAATCACACTAGGGAAAGTTAAGCAACAATATTTTAAAGTTTAAAAGGCTAGATTATAGGTGAATTCATATATCCAAGGATCAAAAATTGAACATTCACATTAAGTTAAGAAATATATGTGGCTTGTCTTCCCTCTTCAAAGTATTGAAATCTTGGATATACAAACAACAGTCAATCATCAAATGGGGTGATTGGGTTTAGCTCAACCCATTATGCTTCCCTGTTTTATACAAGTTTATACCCTTCATAAGTTAACCAAGGGTTTTAAGGATAATTATAATAATTTATAGAGTTACACACATACTCAAGCATCAAGATCACACATATAGTGGTATTACAAGCAAGCATAACTAATTATATGATCATAGAAATCCAGCACATCCTAAGACTATAATGTTAGCATATAGTTAGGTTCATCAATGTTATTTCCCTGGATTGATTTTCATGACCCTACACACATAGATAATTAATTTTATATTTGAGTAACTCTCAAGCCACTTTTATCCCCTTCCCACTGTCAAAATTCAATCATAGCTAGTCATTGAATTAGGAAAGCTAAGTATCTTTATTTGTTTAGTAATATTTGTATTTAACACATATCACTTATCAAATCAATTTTAAAATTTTACATTCAGATTCATATTTAATTATAATACTTTATAATCTAAATTAATTCAATTTTATATCTTAATCAGGGTTGCACAATCAAAATTAGGGTAAAACACACACATACACCTAACCAAGAGAATTACATCTGATCTAAGCCCTTTTTGGAGTATTGGAAATTTAGACAATGCTTAGACAGTCATCGAGGGTGGTTTGGGTCAGTTAAACCCATGTTTACCATTCCATTTTGTAAGAGAACCTAGTGTCAAAAGTGGAGCTAGAGTTTTGAAGTGAAAGAGATAGATTACTAGACTGATGCATAGTAGTGAGATTTTGATATTTCGTATAACAATATTTTATAAGTAGGCAAAGTAGTTTTTGATGAAACAATTAAGCATAGGTTACAAGTATGATTCCATTATAGATCAGACAACTATGGTTGATTTAGGAATCCAATTGATATTATATTTATCTAGACATGTCTAGACAATTAGTTTCTAGAGCTGAATGACCCTAGATCTAGTGTCTGCCATTTCTTCCACCTACACATAGTCTTAGATATAGATAAAATAATATAAATATAAATAACTTAGTCCTCCTAATTATTTACATAAATAGTAAATTAAATTGAACATCTACTTGTAAACTTCATATTTTCTTAATTTAGACATATCTTAGATAATTAAAATAATCAAATTTTTATCTTGTAAAATAGTAACATTATTGGCATGGTTTCAAGTTACCCACAACTGACTTTCATTTACATTCAATGAACATGAGATACCTAATGATTAATCAAATAATATTCTTTTATAAATTCATAGTTTTATTTCCCCTCATCATTTAAACACACATCACATTATGATTGACAATGGTTCTAGTGAAAATATTAGTATTGTGTCATTTTTATCCATTTAAGAATACAAAGAGAAATATGTAATTAGTATGACTATGATAGTTCACAATTATGATGGCGTTTTGTGCACACCACTCAGTTTTATTACAATCCCAGTTATAGTTAATCCTCAAATCTTTATTTTTTGGTTGTATGCTATTATGAATATATGATATTATGTTATATTACTTGGATTCCCATGGTTTAATCAAATAAGAGTTATACATTATACACTACACCACTATCTCAGGTTTGTGTATGATTATGAATTACATACTATTTTAAGCACAACTTGAGAGATTATTATCTTTCCTTTGATATCATGTGTGTTATCATCTAGTGCACTTCACGAGAATAAAATCATTCAACCTCATGTAATAACTATTATTATCTCACCAATGTCAGTTATGGTTCTTACTACATTTTTTTTGTAACACTACCACCATATTGTGTATGATCTCCTAGAGCTTTGATTCCCATAATTGTACCTTTTAATACTATGATACATAACCTTCCATGCCCAAGATTTATTTGAAACATATTTATATGGATTATTTCCAAGCACCTATTTTATCATGACATATCTATACACATGATCCTCAAAATATTCGAACATATTTTCCAACTCACTCTTCACATATCTCTCCTTAGGATAATGATTACACCTATTGCACATCTCACGAATAATTATTTGGTATTTCAAGTGAAACATCTAACTCCAATAGTCTAGGATATCACATTCCATATCATATTAGTCTATAAGATAACTTAAATGGAGGGTAACTTCCAAGTTAATGTAGAGGATAGGAAATAAATAAGATCAAATATAAATGTTTAGTATAGAAAGGGATTATATAGCTTCCATTATGTTTTATTCACATTGATAGTGATTGAATGAGTGAGTGTGTGTGTGAAATATTTTTACTTATCAAGATTAATAAAAGTTTTTTTAAATTCTAGTCTCATATAATGCATGTGTGCATAGTGGTATGTTACAAGGAAATGGTTTTAAATCATTGGACCCCCTATCCTTGACTATATAAATTTCTATCAAAGTAAGGTAATAAATCAAGGATGAGTGGGAAATTATTTGTCCTTCATTAGGATAATAATGGGTAGAAGACGTGAGTAAATATAGATGGATTTGAGTGTCCTCCATATTGTGTAAGTGGATAGATAATTGTGGGTACATCATCCATTGAGTGAACAATGGGTAGAACATGCATATAGGTGTTCTCCATATTGTACAAGTGGGTAGAGATTATATATTTGAGATAATCATATAGAGGTGAAAAATCCACATATAATTTCAATATAAAAGATATATCAATTAGTTAAGAGGTGTGTGTGAGGAAAGATGTGATATATATGGATGATAGGTGTGTAGCTAAAGTGGATGAATTGAAATTTGTGTTAAGGAATATACAATCACAAGTTATAGTTGAGGAAAGGAGGATGAGTAAGGTTGGTTTCACACCACTCATATCAGAGATTGAAGAGCTGAATAATGGGTTGGATATTGTGCAAACAATGTTAGACAACATGGAAGAAGAAATTGATGTTGCATTAGATGAGAAATAAATAATGAGGAGAGCATAGACACACCATGTGTTGTACAGATGAAGAGGATGAAGGTATATTGGAATAAGAGAACCTTATAGCTTATTAAATAATATTTAGTAGAATAAGGAGCAATAAAAACATGTATTTATAAATGCATGGAGGTGGAGCTAAAGTGGATGAATTGAAATTTGTGTTAAGGAATATACAATTGCAAGTTATAGTTGAGGCAAGGAGGATGAGTAAGGTTGGTTTCACACCACTCATATTAGAGATTGAAGAACTGAATAATGGGTTGGATATTGTGCAAACAATGTTAGACAACATGGAAGAATAAATTGATGTTGCATTAGATGAGAAATGAATAATGAGGAGAACATAGACACACCATGTGTTGTACAGATGAAGAGGATGAAGGTATATTGGAATAAGAGAACCTTATAGCTTACTAAATAATATTTAGTAGAAGAAGGAGCAATAAAAGCATGTATTTATAAATGCATGGAGGTGGAGGTAAAAGGTGTAAAATAAAGTGCACATGATGGTGATTTGGAGAGAGCATTGAGTGAAGAGGAATAATATCTTCCATTAGAGTAAGATAAGGAGGTTGTGTAGAGATTATATGTAGGAGATAAAGTTATGGTTTTTTAAGGTCTTATGTTTTAAAAATAAAAATTATAAGATCATATCTTAATTGAAAAGGAGAGGATGATGATTGAGGGGACGTTTATTTCCCTTAATGTTATTTCTATAGGTGATGTGTAATGTACAACAGTTTAATACGTGAGGGAATATATGTTTCTATCATATATATAAGTACATGAATAAGGGGTGTTTGTGGAATAGTATCATGTGGAAAAATATTTTCCTTGTGAGTAGTTAAATATTACTTTAAGGGGTAGATAATCTAAAGTGCTAGAGGTATAAGTGGTTCATGTGTTACTACAAGGATCAATGGGAGATGTGCAAGGTGTTATAGGTATGGGTGACACTCACACAAGAGTTTGGAAATAATGGAGTAAGTATTTTATGGTGTTATAAATGTAAGCAAGTGAATAATAGGATATAATTCTAGTGGTTGAGGAAGAAGATGAAGATAAATTATAAGGGGTCATGTTCCAAAAGGAGATGAATGAAATCTTTAAAGGGAATGTAGGAACAAAAAAGGAGTACGTTTCTAAAACATAGGTGGTGGAATTATTTTATATTATAATGATGGAAACATAATAAGATGAAATGAATTTTATCCTAATATCTTGATTTAAGTCACACCACCAATGTGATCATGCCCTCTAGTGAGTGAATAATAGAGATTCCACATATCATCCAAAACTCCATAGTTATATATAATGTATATATCATGCATATCTTCCACTCAAATTAAAACCATGAGAATCACTTGTGATGTAGTCAAGGATAGGGGGTCTAATGAAGGACATAATTTCCCTTGCATCCTATCACTATGAATAAATAGAATATAAGACTAAAAGTAAAACATACCTTTCATTTCAAGATATTACAATGAGATTTTCCTTACAGTGAGGTTATAAGGAACATATTAGGATGAACTTATGTTGTTTCAACATAATATCTTAACATTTCCTACATATTACATGTTACATGTATATCTACATTAAAATGTGTGGTCACATAGTGAGTATTGCATTGTTACCTCCATGTTTTTTTATTGTTTTTCATGTGTAAGCTTGTGTGATCTTGAGTGTGTTGTCTTTTTGAAACTTTATTTTTAGATGATCATCTATTTTTCATCATGTTCCATAATGTATTGTGATTCATCTATCCTTGTGTGAATATTGTGTGTGTGTGTGTGTGTGTGTGTGTGTGTGTGTTATTTATGTGATCTTCTATGATTTTTGTCATGATTCATATCATGCATATTCCTATGTTTGGTGTCATGTTTTTTACCATATACTTTTATATTTTATTTTTTACCATGCTTGGTGCCTATGTTGAAATGATCCTTGTCATGCATTTATTGGCTCATGTTACTTGTGTATGCACCATTTCTTTATCTAACTCTATGATTTTCAACATTTGGGGGTATACTAGTTATCCCTATCTTACTTGTCATTAGGGTAAAGTTACCTTTCCCTATCTCCTCGAGTTATTATTATATATATGTATATATATATATATATGTATATATATATATATATGTATATGTATATATATATATATATATATATATATATATATATATATATATATATGTATATATATGTATATATATATATATATGTATATATATATATATATATATATACATATATATATATATACATATATATATATATACATATATATATATATATATACATATATATATATATGTATATATATATATATATATATATGTATATATGTATATATATCACATACAAAGCATTCATTGGTAACATTGGTTTTACCCCATCTATTTCATCCTCATATGAGGATCCACACCTTTATGTTTGAGCTTTACATGATGATATTTTATGATATTTACATGCATTATATTTTTATGATTTTGTAAGAACATCAACACTTTGGTTATATCATTTTGATAATACATGATGTAATTAAATTTTTATTTTGAGATGAGGGATTACAATGCATGTTTTTCAATCCCTCACCTAAAAAAGTGGGAATATATCCATATATTTCACAATTAATAAAAAACTATTCATAATTATTTTTATACTTCCTTGATCAAGAAATAGTTTGGGTTGTCAAAAATCTCTTAGTTGTTGTAGATATGTGTAGGATTTTTCTAAAAGTTATAATAAAAATAATCAAAATAGTTTTTTATAGAAACATGGTTTGAGTACCACTAGGTATATTCATTCCTATACTCATCTTTTAATTTACATTTTCAAATTTCTTACATTTTCACATCAATATGACATTCATTACTTGGTATAGTTGGACATTATTTCAAGTATGGTAGATTTTTCAAAAGTCAAAAAATGTGTGGATGGAGCCTATCATGAGCATCATTTGATTCATCCATCCTTTCGTAGATAATTTAATATATGTGCTTCAATTTATTTATTTTTACTTTGACACATGCATGAATTCACTTGCATGCCCACATCAAAGTAGGAGAATCATGTAGACACCCAAATTTGGTACAAGTCCTTGTTCCATGGCATATTTTACCCATTTTTCACACTTGGTCCAATTGTGTATATTTATATATTTTTAGGACTTTTCATGTTCCACATTACTCTCTCTATCACCTTCTACATTCTACATGTCTTTAGTATTCATCCATTTCATATTTTGAGTCTTATATGCATACCCCCTGAGGTAATTGCTCCCATTTTGGACATATGTCTCTCATACAAGATATTCAATAGCTATAGGTCTAGGGAAAATCTTCCCACCCAATCTATCCCCTTTGTGTTTATGGTTCTTTATGTCTTGCCATGATTTCTCACACCTTTGATTTTTCATGTCACTCTTTTATATAGTCATTTATTATGCATGCCATGTCCTAAGGAATCCTATCTATAAAAATCATTTCCTATTTGATTACCAATTAATAATTATATGGATAACCTTCAATAATTTAGTGCTTTCAATTAATTTATTTTTTTCCACACTTGAAAAGGAGCTTTCACATTGAGCCACCTTTGGCCATTATTTACTTCAAGATATTGTGATATCATCCACTTGTACCAAAGAGGTTTTTAGATGAATGGTCATGTAGTTGCAGCTTCACATATAGGGAAAAGGAGGTAAAATCCCTTTATTTTATATTCCATTTACATGAAATTATAATTACATAGGGTTTGATTATAATGTATGAAAATTTTATTTGCAACTCCCTTGAGGTTGCATGACCCAACTACTTTCCCCTTTCTCTTTTTCTTGTGTTTTGAAAAATTAGGTCAAGAGAAGAAGAATAGATAATTTAAATATTATTCCTATAAATTTAGATAAGTTTAAACAAAAGTCTTACAACATCAAGAGTAAAACATGAATAAGAAAAATTAAAACCTAGAAAGGCGAGTTGTACAAATTTGGTATAGTAGAACATATTTAGTAATCAAATACATGTTGGACATATTCAATGGTATCATAGCAGGGTCTAATATGTTTATGCATAGTTATCATTCCAATTTCACATAGAATTTATACACTACTTCTCAAGCAATGTTGCACTCTTATAATCCCATCATTTTTCATCAAGTGTGTTTACTTCATCACTCTTTACTTTTCATATTAGTCATTTCTTGTCCAATCATATAATTTATGCTTATTTACTATTTTCATCCACCAATGTAGATTTGATATCATTTTTAGGAATATTTTTGTTAGATTTCCATTTTTCATCATGTTTCATTGTTTAATTAGTGTCATTATATTCTAATATCACTAAATTAACAAAATAATTATCAATGTGATTCCCTCATGGGTAAGACAAACCCATGGAACTATCATTGAATACCTTAGACAATTAAAGTATATCAATTTTTTATTAGCATTTACTTTTTCCACTCACCCATATTTATGGAGGAAAGATACGTGTGCTTTTTTAGGTTCAAAGACTCAACATCTCTATACTTAGACTCATATTTAAGAAAAAATTGCATCCTTTTCATATACTCTACCTTGAATTACACACTCATACTTCCTACTTTGTGGTTAAGCATGCACCTCAAAGGGGGAAAAGGAATATATCTTTAAAAATGACTCTTTGGAATTAATATTTCATTATTTTATATATGGTATGCACAGTTTCCTATGTATTAATGAATGGTTCAAATTTTGGCAACCCATTGTGGAAATTTTCAAAGCTTGAAAAACCATTTTCAAATTTCTATGCAACCTTCATATCAACATTTTCATCATCTTATATTTATGCCAAAAACATCTATATGAATATATCACATTTATGTGTGTCGCCTTTTAATCAGATGAGTCTTATGTATTTTTTTCCTTTATGATTTCTAGTTGTTTGAAGTCATCCATGCGTATCAATTTCACCAAAGTTTAAATTAAATTCATCTATAGAGAGACAAATGATTAGGTTCATTTTTTGATCAAGCACTTATCTAGTCCTTAGTGTAAGCATTTTATTGAAATCACTTTGTTGTACTTTTTCCTTTTATGTAATTTTTGTTCATTAACTTGTAATTTCTCTATCATATTTGAAGGGTTTAACAAATTAAAATGAGGGATAAAACTAATAGGACTATCTACACATTATTTAAAATTAAACCCTTATCCATTCCATATTTACAATATTTATTGATTTTAAGAGGATAGGATTTGAATTGCATAATTAGGGTAAAAGGTGAACATGTGAGCATGAGTAAATATATTTATCATAGTTTGCAAGTTCTTATCATGACCTTATAGTTTAACCAATACCAATTGTATAATTTTTAAGTGATGATGATTATGTATACAATCCTATACTTTTTAAAGTTTAGATTTAACAAGCACACTAGTTCAAATATTTGTTTATTTGTGTGAATAATTTAGATTGTGACAACAAACTAGAAATAACTCAAAAGTTGTTGCGACATCAATCTAACAACATTATTTTCTTATGTGTTTGATTGAGCAATTAATTATGAGTTATTTACTATTTTTGACATTTTTATAATTCTTGATTTGAGGTAGGCATTTTTATTTGGATACTCATTTTAATGGTTCTAGATTATCCATTTTTCTAGCCTAAAATTTATTGAAGAGTATTTGAGTTAAGAAATTAGGTGATGTTACTTCTCACTTTATTAAGGGGTTGATCAATTTAAAAGTAAATTGTGTTTATCCTAAAATTTATTAGTACATCATTTTAATCATATTAATTTTACTAATTTTATTGTCCCAAAATGTTTTGGGTTATTCCAAAGGCAAGTTTCATTATAAAAATTGTAAGCATTAATCCTAATTTTAGAAATATTCATTTTATTTTGTAAGCCAATTTTTTTAGAAAATAATTTTAGTGAGAGAAATATTTATTAATATAATATTTATACTTATTTCAACTTTAATACTTATTACTAGAAAAAAAAATATGAATTTTAGAGATATATCATTCAATATTATTGACATTATTTTTTAGATTGTTAAGTTTTATTTTCCATAATTTCAATAAAGCATCAATATCTCTAGCCTATGTTAAAAGTGATAATATGAAGTCTATTTCTATTCAAATAAAAATCTATAAATATTCATAAAAAATTCTCTACTAGGGTTTCCATGTGTATCTTACACTTGGTTGTCTTATCTTGCCTTATATCAAACCACCCTTACAATATAAAATCTAGACTTATATTCTTAATGAATAGTGTAAGGGTGGTTTGAATGTGTCTAGACTTATGAAATAAAATTTAGTCTTTCTTGTATCCTTAATAAATAGCTCATTTAGATTTATCAATGAACTCACTATTGGTTTATACTTGTCTCTAGTCTACTAATTTCAATAATGCAAAAAATAAAACAAGTGAAGGGATGAACATGCAGTCCAAATAAATCTTGAAACACTAACTAAAATTCAAGATACTCTAAAGTTAATCTAACATAGATAAAAAAATATAAAAAGGGAGGGAGAGAGAGTAGGGAGAAAGTAAATATGATCTCACTTTTTAATGAAGACAGTTTTGGCTATGTTAGAAAAAAATCTATTGAGAAACCAGTCTTTATTTGGATAACATAGCACAACCAGAAGGTAGAGATGGTGCAAGAGTCTGAGGATTAAGTAGATATGTAAAATAAGGAGTCAAAGTCACAATATACATGCAAAAATAATGAGTATCATTCATAAATCTTTCATATATAATATAAGTCATGGAAAACAAATTCAAGATTCATCAATGTTTAAATGAGTTACAAAAAAAGTCTTCATACAACCTCAGGTCGTGCTAAAATAAAATATAAACTAAGAAATAAACAAATTACCAAAAAATGAAAAGGGAAAATTCCTCTAACCTATATCTAATTATAAAATGGACCATCTCTCATTTCAATGGAGAAGTAGTCCTTGTGAACGTAGGATTGTAAAAAGGGGAGATTAGTATCGTGTTAGTGAATGAAATCAAAATCAAATAAAACACACTAAATGCTAACACCTTAAGCCTATCTCAAAGGGGGATCTTAGTTAAAAAGCATGAATAAAACACAAAACTAAAATGCAAAATAAACCTTCTTTAACCTTCCTTGGATGCTCCAAAATTCTTGTTGTAGTGGCTTGTTTAGTTTGTGCTCATGAAGTTTTCATCAAAGGGGGTTTGGCTATCTCCTCTTCTCCTTAGCACCTTGTGGCTTTGGCTTGGCTTGGATTGGAATAGTTTTGGCATGGTAACACTAATTGTAATGGATTTTTGAATTATTTTTGAATTATAAATTTGCACCAAAATAGCTTAGAAATGATGTTCATGGCCTCTCTATTTATAAATGTTTGCAAATGGCTAGAATCAACCTAAATCATCCATCTCAAGATTGAGATGTGTGGCTAAGGATTAATCCAATTATGAAATTAAAATTGATAAATAGGCTCATCAATATTTTGGATAAAGGATTAATTAAGAGGCATGAAGGGCATTGGTGAGGCATGGGAGGCATGAATCCTGATATTTATGGCATTTATGGCCTAGAGATGTCTTCCCAAGAAATAAGGTCACCTGATGATGTAGATATTCAATATTCATTTCCAAAAATAAGTATTCAACAAGTTTCCCTAGAATTCTTAATTAATCTCTAATTTGGTTTAATTCGCTCTTAAGTATGATCAAGCACTTTGTGCACAGATTACTCAAATTGATCAGAATGCCTTGTTATTGGTCCAAATTTTGATTGGATTGGAATTGGAAGTTAATGTCAGATGTGTTGGATCTGTTATCCCATTTAGGATGTTTCCAACATAAAATAACAAAGACACTCATCTCATGTAATATATTTTATAGGAAAGATCAATCCAGAGCACCCAAGTGCAAAATTAGCATTTTGACTCGAAATAAACTTATCAAAGTTAACTGGCCCATAAATTGCATTTCCCTATTTAATGATACTCTAGCTAAAATTATCACCTTAATATGTTAGTTTCACATAATTTATCATGTTTTAATTATTTTAAGCTAAATTGTGCATTTTGGGTGGAAATTGGCCAAAACCCTGATTGGAAGTCATTGGTGGCTAGATTTAGGTGTCTACAGTTTGCCCCTATTTGGGAAGGCATTGAAAGATATAAGCACAATAATGTCTTCTAAAAGAATTAAAAGGTATTGTATGCCTACAATTGTAATGATGATAAACTAACTATGTGATGCCCCTTTGAGGGAATGGTTGGCACAAGTAAGTCGGTAAATGGTCCCTCGATAAGAAGCAAAATGATGGGTCCAAAGAAAGAAAAGATGATGGGGTGAAAACACAATGATTTGGAAAAAGTAGTCAAAATCACTAAGAATACAAGTAGGATGGTATACAATGGTTTGCCTAATGGTGGTTATAAGCATTGTACCCCGATAGTGGCAATGTGGTATGATAACACAATGATTTTCCCAAAGGTGGTTATAATCATTGAGAAGATGGAGCTGCCCTAGTTAGGATAGACAAAAAAGATAATAACATGCCCTTATATGGGTAAAAAAAGTAAAGTGGTGACAACACAATGATTTTCCCAAAGGTGGTTATAATCATTGAGAAATGCAGGTGGGATGGCGTACAATGATTTGCCCATAGGTGGTTATAATCATTGGACCCCAATTATAGCAAACATGATTTATCGGTTGATTGAGATGGTAACTTAACATAGAAGTTAATGATGAATTGAAACAACCTACTAGTAAGGAGGTGCCCATTTGAATTAATAAAGATTGAAATTCTTTCATGGTTAATTACTCTATTTGGGATATGATTGGGATTGAATCAGGATGTCGGTGTCAAAGAGATGTTGATGTCACCATTATTGAATAGACTTTTTGAAGCTAAGGCTTGTTGTAGCATGTGTCGGTAGGCATCATGGTATAACATCATGAAGACTTGGCTGAAATATGCATAAGGACTAACTCCTATAATCCAATACTCAATAGAAAACAATGCACTAATGATAGAAACCATGATGATAATATAAACATATGAATATGGATGGATTCAAGTATAAGTGTGGGTAAGGAATGACCTAATGAACACACATAAACCAAATCAAGGCAACATTGCTAAAAGCAAACAAATAGGCAAGCAAAAAAATAAAATAAGCAAAAACAAAATAACAAAGTAATAGAAATCATATGAACATTGCCCCTAGAAAATAGGTGATAACATAACAAATGAAAAAAATTGGGGAATAGAAGAAAAGGAAGTGGTTGGCTGAGCTATCTCCATATGCAATAGGCAAGTGGATGTTTCCTACATAGTTTCATGGATGTAATATCCAATAAAAAACTTCAAGCCAAATGTAGTTCTCTCAGTGAATGGGAAGAATGTGATAAAGAATGAAAACAAATAGAATGGATGTGATATAAAAATAGGAATGGTATTACAAAATGGCAAGCACGTGAGAGAAAAATGCCAAAAAGGATTTGGAAACTAAGTGACAAGTGGTTTTGCTTGCAACTTAGTAAGGGTTCCAGGAATCCTTAAGGCAAAGAAGTAATCAGTGTTTTTGGTTTTCCTAATGGTTTTACAAATGTTTTTGGAATTTTTTGAAGTATCTCAAGTCAATCAAGAATGATGAGACAATAAATGGTTCAAGCTCACAAAATAGCAAGAGCGTTCAAGCTTAGGTTAGTCACAAAATGACGAGAGCATGGAAACTTAGGGTGCTCACAAAATGGCAAGAGTATAGCATAGGGGTGACTGAGCTAACCTCAATAAGTATTGAGTGTTACCTAAATAGTCCCAAGTTAAGACCTCAAATCAGTATAATTCTACCTTACAGTGGAAGAATTTGACTAGTGTAGTAGTCATTTCAAAAAAAATAGGCACAGTTGGTAAAAAGGCATAATATGGCATAAGAAGTAGCAAGTTGGTATGTCAAGGCTTAATAAACAAATATTGCCCCTAGTTTTCCCATATGTGGTTATAAATAAGACACAATGGCATAGATCAATGGTACTAATTTTCCCAAAGGTGGTTATAATTAGTAGCAAGACCGGTGATAAGAAAGGAATAACAAATGAAGGATGTAACTACCAAAACTTCTATTATACTACTCCAAAATATGATCTCTATTTGAAGTACTTGAAACAAATAATGAAACTGATCAGATTGCTTGATGCTAAAAATGTGCAATGAATGGAAAAAAACCAAGTTCAAACAAGCTAGTTGGATAGGATTTAGAACATGTTTGGTTGATATAATGGGATGGTAAAGTAGATGGAATGGGCTAAAATGAATGATAAAAATGATATTTGTACAAAGAAGAATAGTGATAAAATGACACAACATGAAATGATCCTTATAGACAATACACCTTAGCACTCAAGCATAGTGTCCCTTAAGGTGAATAATATTCATCAACTCAAGAATTTTATCTCCATCTAGTGTGTTAAGCCTGTATGCTCTTGATCCATAATATATAGTAATGATGAAAGGCCCTATCTAATTTAGTTTGAATTTATCTCTATGCTTCTTCTCAACCATGGTATTCTTTTGGTTTTCTTTAAGAACAAGATCACAATGTTAAAATGTTCTATACTTAACACACTGATTGTAGTGGTTTTTGAGTCAGTTTTGATATGCCTAAAGATTATTGAGATCAGTTATGCATTTTTCATCAAGTAGGTCTAGCTCTTGCAGGAAAGTTACTCCATAGTCATGATCATCTAGGACATGTTTGAAAGATATGCATAGTGAAGGCAACTCAACCTCAATTATAAGGATGGATTTAGTACCATAAACAAGTGAGTATGGAGTGGATCCTATGGAATTATGATGATTATTACGGTATGCCCAAAAGGTAGGAAATATCTAAAGATGCCGATCATGATCAACATCATTGACAATATTTTTGAGAATATTGAAAATGGTTTTGTTTGATGCTTCAGCCTAGCCATTACCTTGAGGTTAATATGCTATATAAAAATGTTATGTGATGTTATATTTAGTACATAAATGGTCTACATCCTTGTTCTTGAATGATCCTCCATTATCAAATATAATTTTAGAGGGGATACCATAGTGGTAAATGAGATGATTGAATATGAATTTGAAAATTTTCTTTCCAATCACGTGAGGGGTATAGCTTCAACCCACTTAGTGAAATACTCAATGGTGGTAAGGATATGTTTATGGCCATCAGATGAAGTGGGGTTGATTTCTCCAATGATTTTGAGTCCCTATGTGGTAAATGGCCATGGTGTCAACATCAATTTCAGAGTTTGTGTTGGGGCATGAATCAAATTAGCATTCCATTGACATTTGTTACACTTCTTTACATATGCAACTACATCTACGTCCATTGTGGGCCAATGATAACCATTACAAAATATCTTTTTAGACAGGACTTCCCCTCTAGAATGAGCACCATATACCCCTTCATGAACTTCTCTTAATGCTAGCATAGACTCTATCAAATTTAAATAATGAAGTAGAGCTCCATCAAAATTATGATGGTAAAGGGTGGATCCAGGTAGAGTATAATGAGTGGAGTGATGGATTAAGGCTTTGGTTTGTTTTTGAGATAGGTGAGGTGGTAAAAATTGGTCATGAAGGTATTTGTAAAGGTATGAGTAATAGATAGAATTAGGACCAACAATATCATAAATTATTGCAATATTTAAAGGTTTATGAGCTGGTGCAAACAAATTCTCAACAATAAACTAATACTCTCTAGATTTATTTATTTTTTGAGTCAAAGAGCTGATAGTATCCATGGCATCTATAGTTTTATTAATAGCCCTTTTTATATGCTCAACTTAGATATTTTTAATTTGCTACTTTAGGGTATCAACCATAGCGTTATATAGAACCAGCTTGTTCTCTTTGGCTTAGAAATGGTATGTTCCCTAATTGATGATTAACTAAGAATCACCATAAACATAGATATGAGATATGTTATAGTGTACTACTTTTCAAAGTCCTACGACAAGTGCTTCATACTCAACCATGTTGTTTGTACAAGGAAAATTGATTTTGAATGATTTTGAGATTAGATCCCCCTATGGTGTAATAAATAAGAGGCCTAACCCTGATCCATGTGCAGTAAATGAACCATCAAAATATATCTTCTATTGTTACTCTTCAAGAGGTGTGTCAATGATAGTCATTATGGATTCATCAACAAAATTAAATGTGAGTGGCTTTGTGTCTACAAGGGGTGCTTTAATAAGTTAATTTGCAAGGACCTATCCTTTGATTGCCTTCTGATTGACATACTCTATGTCAAACTCACTAAAAAACATGATCCATTTGGCCATTCTACCTTATGAAGTTATTCTAGATAGTAGATACTTGAGTGGATCTACTTTTGAAATGACCATGGTCTTATTTTTCAACATGTAATGGCACAGTTTTTGAGCTACAAAGACCATGGCTAGACAAGCTTTTTCAATAGGTGCATAGTTATGTTCATATGTGACCAAGGTATGACTTAAGTAGTATATTGCATGCTCTTTTCCATTGTTATCATGTTGAGATAAAAGTTCCCCTAAGGAATTATCAATAGCTAATAGATACAACAAGAATGGTTTTCCTGGCATATGAGATAAAAAAATAGGCAAATTAACTAGATATCCCTTGAGTTGTTGAAAGTTGTTTGGCAATGATCATCCCAATGAAATACAACTCCCTTCTTCAAAATATGTGTAAATGGATGACACTTGTCTGCTAACTGAGAGATGAAGCATTAAATTAACAATATCTTACCTTGTAAACTATGAAGTTGCTTCAAATTGGTTGGTGGTGGCATCTTAATTATAGCATGAACTTTGGCCAAATCAACTTCCATACCCCTATGATACATAATGAAGCCAATTAAATTTCCTGAGGTTACTCCAAACACACATTTCTTTAGATTGAGTCTGACTTTGTACTCCCACAATCTTACATATATCCTATGTAGCACTGTTGGATGGTTGGCCCTAGTCTTGGATTTTCCTAATATGTCATCGATATAATCTTCAATAATATCATACATCATCTCATGAAATATGATAGGCATGGCCCTTTGATATATAGCTCCAACATTCTTAAGACCAAATGGAATTACCTGATAACAAAATGTTCCCCATGGAGTGGTGAATGTTATTTTATGTTGGTCTTCTAGTGTTATTATGATCTGGTTATATCCTAAAAATCCATCCATGAGTGAAATCATTTCATAACCCACTATGGATTTGATGATCATGTCAATATTAGGCAATGAAAATGCATCCTTAGGACAAGCTTTGTCTATGTCTCAAAAATTAGTACAAATTCTAATTCCTTCAAGATTTTTGCTAATAGGTACAACATTAGATATCCATTCTAAGTAGTCAATGGACCAGATACATCCATATTCTAAGAGTTTTTCTAACTCTTTCTTTACCAAGACAACAATGTGAGGATGCATCTTACGCAACTTTTATTTCACCAGTTTGGCATCAAGATTGACCACAAGGTGGTGTAGAACTAAGGTGGGGTCCAAACCTAGCATATTAGAATAATCCCATGCAAAGATATCTTCAAATTCTCTCAACAAAATTGTAAAGCCTTCATGTTCCTCCTCAGTGAGGGACATGCCTAATTTTATCCATTTTGGGTCTGATGGAGTCCTGATGTTTACCTCTATTTTATCTTCAACTAGAAGGTTCAAACCATCTTCTTAGATAGTAGGCAAAGACTTGAACTATTGAACTATATTAGGGTCCTCTGTTAGGACTTACTCTTCAATGACTCTTAGGCATGATGAATCTGAATCCCCCAATGGGAGATCTGGCCATGTGACAAAAATAGTCAAAATTTATTGAAGAATTCAATCAAATACTTATTGTTGTGCAAAACTAAACTTGGATCTATAGGCAAGTTCATCATTAGTGGTCTTCTAGTCTAAATTCAAAGAAGAATGAACACCCCATCTAATGGTGCTTGAAACAGGTTTTCACCACTAGACTGACCTTTATCTTTACTTTTTCCCTAGTCAAAAAGTGCCTCAAAGAGGTTTTCACTTGGGGACCTCAATGTTTTATTTATTTGATTTTGGCTAAGGGTATTCACCCGCTCTCCAAAATAGGCTTCAGGATCTAATGTAATTGAGAATCTTGATTTATGATCTCCCAATGGAACGTTGTCTCTAAGACCTATAAATTCATAGAATGCCTCATCATTTTGAAACTCATCAATCAACAAAGTGGATTCTTGTTGGTCCCAATATATTATTTGGGGATAGTATAATGGCAATGGGTTGTGATGAATGACTGGGGTAAGAGTACATATGGCATTGTTATCGAATAGGTTAGTCTCAGCTAGGTCATCAAAGGTGAGGCTATGATAAAACTCTACTTTGTTGTTAGCATCATCATCACTAGCCACTAGTGATGGAACTTGAATAAGATATGTGGGGTCACCCTCAGGTGGTTTAAATCTAAGTCCATAGGGTCTTTTGTATTTAGTCATGGAGATTGGCTCAATGGTTCCTTGTTGATTTGGTCTGAGGCCTCTTCCTTCATAATCTTGATGCTCCATAATCCTATTGGGAATAGGATACTTGCACTTTTATAATAATCATCTTGGTTGTCATTGTACAACCATGACTCATCCCCTTCAAGAGGGTCCAATTCTAAGCTAAATACTGGTACAAAGATGATAGGTCCCTTATCTTTGTTCTTTTGGTTCCAATGCATGCATGGGGTATTTTTAGGTTGCCCAATGGTCTTTGGATTCTGAGGAATATTGGCAATATGGAAGGTATCATGGGTCACATACTCCCCTAGGCCATTATATGAGATGGTGAAATGATTGGAAGCCTCAGGATGTGGCATGTGGGAAAGGGAATCTAAGGTATTATGATCTATACAAGTATTCTCTAAAGAATCAATAAATATGGCCTTTCATTTATCTTGCTTGGAACTTGGATTCATGTCATATTGGTAATTATATCTTTGAAACTCAGCCTCAAGATGTTTACAATGTTCATATGGGTGTAAATCTCTTGGAATATTCACTTCCATCCCTGAGTGAGAGAACTTGATACATTGGTGCAGTGTTGACGAAACTACATGAATCTCATATAACCAAGGCCTGCCTAGAAGAATATTATATGACAACTCAAGATCAAGCACATGGCAAAGTGTATCATGGGTCAAAGGCCTAGTGATAACTAGTAAGCTAATGGTGCCTTGTGATTCTCTTTCCTAATTATCATAGGCTTTGATAGTTATCATTTCTGGCTGAAGATCTACCATTGTATACCCAAGAAGCTTGATGAGCTTTAGAGACACTATGTTGAGGCTTGATCCATTTTCTATAAGCACATGTTTCATTTTATGCCATTTTATATAAACATATATATACAATAGACTATTATGGAGTGGAGCAAGGGAAGACATATCACTTTGGTTAAATGTGACTTGTTGGGCTAGAGCTAGGTGTCCAACCAAAGCTTGAAATTTATCTGGGGATATGTCACTGGTAACTGTGGATTGAGTTAAAGACTCATTCAAAATGTTCTTGTGGATTTTTGACATTTATAGCAAAACTAAAATAGAAATTTATGCTGGTGTCTTCTATAAATGTTCAACAATATCAAACTTCTTGTCTTGGTCAATAGTGAATGGTTTATTCTAAGGCTGAATGGTTGGTTGGATAACAGGCAAAGTGGTAGATGGTTGTGGACCTAGGATAGTAATCTTTGACATTTGACTTGTGATTGCACAATCAAGATTAGATGTTGGACCATAATTGCTAAAAAATGTTGGGAATGGTGTGGGACCAGATAAGACAAGTATCGATTGCCAGTGCACTTGTATGTGGTCATGTGACAAGGGCAATTTATCGATATATGGTCTAAAAGTGGGAGTCCCAATTTGTTGGTTTGCCTATGTGTAGTCCCAAGTTAAATAAGGATTATCTATGTAATTTGGTTGAATGGTATTATCAATGGTCTAGATTGATCGGTGCTCGATCTAAGATTAATGGAGATGGTATTAATGCTACCCCCTAAAATATGACCTACAACCCTATTGTAGTTATGTGAAACTACATGGTAGGATTGTTGGTTGTTATAATTTTGACCTTGGTTTTATCCATTGTTCTGACATTGTGGGTTCTACTATTGATTCTACTAATTTTATTGGTTTGGCCTTTGATTTTGATACTGTTGATTTTATTATTACATCGATCAGTGTTTTTGGTGTTCTTACTAATTATTATGCTACTATTGTGTGTTATATTGGGTAAAGGGGTTTTGATAAATCCCAAGAGTTTTATTGGAGTGAAAGCACCATTATCCAATGTTATCTCCCAATTATCAAACATAGTATCAATCAAAAGCTTGATTTACACACATCTTTGTAGATTATGCTCGTTGACCCGATGATATTCACAAAATTCATTTTCATGGTACCAATCAGGATAAGGAGTGCCTTACAGATAATGCTTTGGTATAGGCCAACAAATTAGATTATTAATAGCAATTTTATAAAATACAGACTCAATAGCCTATCCTAGGTCACTAAAGACATGATGAGTAGGCATCATTCTCCTTAGAGGAGGGGTTTGCAATGGTAAAGGTTGTTGTATTTGTTGCACAGGTCTTGGTTGTTGTGTTTGTAGCATTGGTTAGAGAGTTTATTGGGTAGGAATAAGCTGAAAAGGTGGTGTAGATGATGTTTTCACTATTTGGACATGATGTGACTCAGTTACTCCATTACCCACAACATTTCTATTGTGGTTGAATTGCTTTGGTCTATCTTGGTTATTATCCTGTACTAGTTGTGATGCTTTCACTTGGATTGGATGTTTATTTTAGCCACTTCCCTGATTGGTACCTTGATTCTGATTAGTTGATGTAAGCTTGATGATCCCTCTATTAATAAGTGCTCGCTCAATCAACAAGCCTTTGTTGATTATCTCCTTGAAAGAATGTGTACATTGTAGCTCCAGATGATAAACTATGTCACTCAGTAAATTTTTAGTAAACATAATGTCTAATTATTTATTTGGTAAATTATGGGTGAATTATCTTGCAAGGGCTCTCCATCACTATACATAACTTACAAAACTCTCACTAGCCTTTTATTTTTCTTGTGTTAAGTCAACTAATGAAATCTCATGTTCAAGATTATATGAAAAATGTTACACAAACTTATCAAAAATATCATCAAAAAAAATTATTAAATTCTTGGGCAAATCTAAGAACCACTCCAAGGCTTGTCCAGCTAAGTTTCTTGGAAACAACAACAAAAGGTATATATTGCTATATGCCACTAGCTAGTATGCAATAAAGAAATCAATTAAATGGGCCTTAGGGTCACCTTTCCCTTTGTATTTGTTGAATTTTTGTGGTTCATATGTTGGAGGAAATGGTATCTACAAGTACTACATGTTGAATGGATAAGAACACACATCATCCAACTTAAACTTTTTTGTCTGTTCCCCAGCTTGAATGGCAGAAATTACATCCTTCATCTATTGCAATTCTTGGGATAGGAAACTAGAAGGAACATTGGTTTGAGGGATAACATTGGTTTGGGTAGGTGGTTTTGAGGTCATAAGTGGGACACTTTCACCAGGGAATGATGGAGATATCTATTGGGGTATATTGGTTTGGTTCAGAAATGGACCAAGAATATGCATATGTGGATTAAGATGTACTTAAAATTGCACATTTGGTTATGTGATATTCTATTTTAGGTTGGCTATAAAGGTTTGACTTGGAATATTTTGTGTTTGGGATGGAGGGATATAACTATACTATACCTATTGTGGTTGAAAAGGGACATGTTGCTGACTAATCGAACCTTGCTGTTGAGTGGGAACTTGTGAACGAAGACTCTATCTTTGAACTTGTGGCACATTTTGAATCAATTTTTGTCTAGTAGGTACTTGAGAAACATGGGAACCTCCTTTTTGCATGAATCCTTGTTGGGAATTGAAATCATGTCGAAGATTCAACTTCTATTGCTAACCAATATTTACATATTGTTGGCTAGTCATTGTTTGCTTTTGGATTGGTACACTAGTCTGTGACTGAGGAGGTGTATTTATCACTACCTAGTGAGGTGGAACATTAGTTTCCCCTTGTTGAGGTGGAAATACATTTGGCCTCTATTGCATTGGTACACTAGATTGTGCCTGCTATTGTAGAATACTACTCATCCCTTGTTCAGGAGGAGTAGGATTCATCACATTTAGATGTTGAGGCATGACATTGATTATTAGTTGACTACCTAATCTTGTTGGTTGCACACTTGATGAAGTATCTGGTTGAGGTTGGGATGTATAAAAACATACTCCTTGATTTGGAAAACCACTTGAAATGTAACCAAAGGCACATTTTTTTGACTACTTGTTTGTGCGTTAGTACCACTTTGATTTGGATTGGACGTTACTTGCACATTGTCCACTATATTTTTCTCATTATTCTACATAGAAGCAGACGACACTTCTTCAATAATGGGCATTTGCATCAAGTTATCCATAGAAGTATTTTTCATGAATGGGTCTAAACTCTAATTGTCTTGACCATTTAACTCTATAAAAACTCTTGTTGAAGGAGCTAAGTCAATAAGAGGTTTGCTCACCATGGTCATCTGATTGAAATTGTGTGCTAGATTTAGATAGGTTTGATATGCCCTCTATATTTGGTTAAAGAGGTCTTCCATGAGGATTTTGCCTCTGTTAGGCATATTAAGGTCCTGATACATTGTTTGGACTATAGCCAAAGGATTTCTAGAAGAAGCCTATTGATCATAAATTATGTTGTGGGGCATTCTTACTAGACTTGGCAAATTCTCATGAGGGAAGTCTGCTAGAAACTTGGCCCCTACCTTTATGGCTCTAACCAAAATATTGTCTTTTTTCTCTAATAAATGATGCTCAAATAAAAATGGATCATAAGTGGAAAGCATATTAGTAGAGTATTATTTTTAAAGAATTGGTTCATCAGTTGTGGGTATTATATGTAGGTATTGTGTAGTTTGTTCTTGTTCTTGTCCTGAATAAGGTGGCATATTAACCAAATAGTTAGCCAATTGATCTTGGCTTTGTGCCCCTAATTTATTATTATAAGAGGGATATGGATCCATCTCATAATAAATATTATCTATGTAGGGGTCTTGCACCATTTCTTCCTGTGCAACCACATTACTAATCCCTAAATTGTACATGAGTCCACTACGAGTGTAGGAATACATGTTGGGATCCATAGTAAATGTTTTTCCAATAAAAGGTTAAAGAGTTATACAAAATCTAAAAAGACAATGTATAAAATCTAATGTTCAAACTTGGTCTAGATTCATCAAAATGATCAAAAAGATTTATGCAAAGAGTTGTGATAACACAAGCTAACATTAAGTGTCTAATGTTACACATCTTACATAAAAAGATTAAGTAAATGAACCAAAAATAGAAATGCTAAACTCTAAGGTTGAAGTGTTTCAAATCAGTCTAATCTAGGAAATTTTAAAATTTGCTAGGTCTTTTGGCCAAAATACGACATCAAAATCTAGACTCAAACAAGGCATGCACTAGGACTCTTGGCCAAACAATGTCAAAAGCTAGACATTAAAATATATGAAAGTTTTAATCTAATAGATTTGAAACACTTATAATAAACACTACGCATTTGATTCTTGGACATGGACTCAATCAAATAGGTATAAGGTATGAAACAAAAGGCACTTTAGGGATAGTTTATTTTCTCACAAATAATGGTATAAAACTTGGTTCTTTTAACAAATAAAGTAGACAAAAAGTGAACCACGTAACTATGTTAGACAAAGGTTCAAAAAGGTATACTCATATTGGTTTGAAAATTTAGGAACAAATTTGAACTCTATGCCAGAGGGCTTATGAAACAATATCTAAAATGTTTTGGGTAGTGTAACAGTGCTAGAATACCCAAAAGATGTGAAGAAATGCTTGTTTCAAAAACTCTCTAAAGCATAAATAGTTTCCCACAAATTTGACAACATAACAGTACCTTTCATAGCTCAAAATGTTGTGGTTCATAGACTCAAAGTGCAAGTGTTTATCACAAAATGACTTAAGTCTATCCAGTGGTGATATCAATCATGAATCTTAAACAAATTTCAAATCAAATTGGAAATTGAACCTAAGTTCCCTCAAGTTTAGTGAAAATGGAAAACCCACTTAACACATCAACCCTATAAAGTTATAAAGGTGCAATTTTGAATTTAGATTATAAATGAAGGACTTAAACAACTTTGGCAAAGGTCTAGACTCAATTGGGCAGCATAATTGCACCAAAGTGGATGATATAACTCCAAGTTTTGATGAATTTTTAACAAGGAAAATTGATGATTTCTCACAAATTTGACAGCATAACACTACCTTATTCAAACAAAATTGGGGACCATGTGTTTGGTTTTCATTGTTTGTTTACACCAAGTTTTAACTCCAAACAAGATTTTTAATCTAGGATAAAACCAACTAATTAATCACCCTTAGATCCTAAACTGACAAGGTTGCTTGGTATTGTTGAAATCCATCAATATACATCATTTGAGAGGATTTAAGTGTTTATCCAAAAATAAATGCACATTATATAGTAGGGTTTTTACACCCCCCTTCTCTCAAATGATAGCATTGCAACATGGACCTTGAGGTGCACCTTACACCAACAACACTTCCATGGTAAGTGGGGATTTGTCTAAGATCTACAAGTTTCTGAATGTTCTAGGGGAATCAATTGCATATTGACTTTCATGTTAAATAATACAAATTAAAAGCATACATTTTGGGTCCATATCACTTGGCTTGTTGCAAAAAGGTCTAGTCCTTTTTACAACCACTACATCTTGTTATGCACTCAATGTAGTGTGATGTCTAAAGTGAAACTATGTCTTGTGTGCAACTCCAATATAGAGCCAAATGAAGTCAATTTTTGGAGATGAAACCCCAGGTCAAAGCTTCCCTAAAGAATTCATGGTAGGTAATGACGTCCCCTTCACAAGCAAAGTTTGCATGAAAATAAAAGACTAATAGAAAGACTTTAGGGCCATTTTCAAGGTCACCCAAACTTTGATGAGTTATTGGGGAGTGATTTAGATGACATTCTTTATAAGCTTTCGACTAGGCTTTTTGCAATAGGAATGGCACTTTTGATTCCAAGGGTTCCCTAAAGGGGATAATGGAAGAGCATACATGCAACACCCCTCTCTTTTCTAAACAAAATTATATCAAAAAACTATTGAAGACAAAAATGACAAGTGTGTTCAATTTTAAGTCCAAATGATATATTTGGTTGTGTTCATTTGACCCCTTGTTCTTAATTTATAACTTTGAAAGATAACTACAAGATTTAATCAATATCACCCTAAATGATTTCCCTTTAAGCACCAAAATGAAAAGTTTGACTCATTTTAAAACACCCTAAAAGAAGTTTAAAAGGACCTATTTAAGTATGCTTTGATGATTTTTCAAGTAAAACCTACAAAAAAAAATTAGCGAGATGTTTAGCTTAGAAGCACTTTTGAAGATGAAACAACCAACTTAGAAAAATGAGATCTCGAGTTTATGTAAAAAAAACATAGTGACTATCATTGATTATACTAATCAGAGATGGTGACTTTTATGCAGACTAATGATGGTTTTACTAACTGGCAATAGTTATGAGACTGACACCAATTTTACTAACTTAATTGATGATGGTTATCTTAACCGACAATGGTTAGTTGGTGGTTTACTCAACCGGTGACAGTTACTATGTAAACTTGTGACAAAGAAAAAAATGGCCAAATGAAGTCAAAAAATCACTTAGAAAGAGTCTTAATCATCCAAATTTAAAATTTTAAAGTTTCCTCATGCTCTCCTTCATATGTGGGATGCATTGGGTCCCACCAGGCGTGCCATTTATGAATATAGGATTGTAATAAGGGGAGATTAGTATCATATTAGTGAATGAATTCAAAATCAAACAAAACACACTAAATGCTAACACCTTAAGCCTATCTCAAAGGGGGAGTTTAGTTAACAAGCATGAATAAAACACACAAATGCAAAATAAACCTTCTTTTACCTTCCTTGGATGCTCCAAAATGCTTATTGTAGTGGCTTTCTCAGTTTGTGCTCATGAAGTCTTCATCAAAGGAGGCTTGGTTATCTCCTCTTCTCCTTGGCACCTTGTGGCTTTGGCTTGGCTTGGATTGGAATAAATTTGGCATGGTAACACTAATTATAATGGATTTTGGAATCATTTTTGCATTATAACTTTGCACCAAAATAGCTTAGAAATGATGTTCATGGCCTCTTTATTTATAGATTTTTGCAAATGGCTAGAATCAACCTGAACTATCCATCTCAAGATTGAGATGTGTGGCTAAGGATTAATCCAATTATACAATTAAAATTTATAAATAGGCTCATCAATATTTGGAATAAAGGAGAAATTAAGAGGTATGGAGGGCATTGATGAGGCATGGGAGGCATGAATCCTGATATTTGTGGCATTTATGGCCTAGGGATGTCTTCTCAAGAAATGAGGTCACCCAATGATGTAGATATTCAATATTCATTTCCAAAAATAAGTATTTAACAAGTTTATATGGAATTATTAATTAGGATCTAATTTGGTTTAATTATCTCTTAAGCATGATTAAGCACTTTGTGCATAGATTACTCAAATTGATCAGAATGCCTTATTATTGGTCCAAATTTTGACTAGATTATAATTGAAAGTCAATCTCAAATGCGTTAGATTTGTTATCCCATTTAGGATCTTTCCAACACAAAATAACAGACACGCATCTCATGCAAGAGATTTTATAGGAAAGAGCAATCCAGAGCATCCAGGTGCAAAATTGGCATTTTGACTCGAAATGAATTGATCAAAGTTATTTGGCCCATAAATTGTATTACCCCATTTAATGATACTCTAGCCAAAATCAGTATTTGAATATGTTAGTTTCACATCATTTAGCATGTTTTAGTGTTTTTAGGCCAAATTGTGCATTTTGGGTGGAAATTGGACAAAATCTTGATTAGAGGTCATTGGTGGCCAGATATAGGTGTCTACAGTCTTATATAGGCCACTCACTCCACTCAGTCATAAAGCTAACCATCTGACCAGTGGTTACAAATATTCAATAAGACATGTGCACCTTGCTCAAATTTGAATTAGGCAATACATAATCTATATGAAATTAGGATCAAGGCCATGATCATTGATCTTCCAATTGAATTATGGGTAGCAGGAGTTGTTAAATGTCCCATCAAGCTAGCCATTTGGCCATACTCTAATTGGTGATGGCCTTACCTAATTAAGATTATAATCTATTGTTTATGCTCTAGCTTAATCCCAATGCACACATAAAATCCTCAAGTTATTTACATTATCTAAACTTATTATGGGTCTATGTCTCATGGTCCATTTATTCACTATAAGACAAGAAGAGAAATCATAATTGTATAGATTTCATTGGAATCACAATCCAATTTTTGGGTTTTAACAGTTTAGAGAAGAAAAATGGGTGATATGTGCATCAAGTTTAGGATCAAATCCTATTCATAAAGGCCCATTTATATTATTTTTTAAGGCCATTCCATGTTTACATTCCTCCCTACTCAAGAAAATCTAGTATGGTAATAAAACATAGGGACCATGTGACATGTTAACTTCTTGCTAATTCCTTGTGTGTTTAGGGCCATGCTTGCCTTGGCTTTGCTTTAGGCATGATGTAGTAGGACCTTGAAAATTTTCAAGATCCCACTCACTCAAAGGTATGTGGGTCCTTGGTCATGGTTTCATGCTCTAATTATCTTGGATCCCTGAGATCATGCCATGTGGCATAATTTGGGGGTCTCACTTGATCTCAACCTTGTCATATTATTCTTATTTGATCCTGAGATATAGAGAAGTAGGATGATGCCACATGGCATCATGTTATTTATTATATCTAATTACTACCTATTTCCTTTTGATCGTCTTGAGGGCCCAAAGAAGAGGGATCATGCCATGTGGCATGATCCTAGTCACCTTGAGGGTCAAAATTCCTAGATCTACATCCAAAGGGTTTCAAAGAGGTGGAAATCCAAGATTATGACAAGTGTCAGTACACAATTAGATCTAGACCTATAGGTAGATGATTAGTCATCAATTTTTAAATAAAGTGACTTAGCCATTAGACTTTTAATTTCATGAAAATCAACTCAAGAACAAATCTTAGAACCAAAGAGTGAAAATCATGTGAATATGGATAGATTAAAAAAAGGGCCCTCACTAACCAACACAATAGAATTGATCCATTTAAATATGAATGACTAAAACAAGATAAAATAAGATAAATATCATTAATCTAGTCAATTTTGTGTAAAATTGGTCATGACTAAAGATAAAATGGAACAGGTAATTATCCACTTATAATCAGAACAGGGAAAAATAGGTCAAAACCAAAGAGCAAACAAACCCCTTAAGAACTTAATGTGTTAATTGATATAATCATAATGACTAGTTTCAAGAAGGAAATCTGAATAAAGGGTTAGCTTACAAATTTGATAATGATCAAAAGATAGGCTAAACCTATAAATTTGAAACTATGTAGAGGAAGGATCAAAATGAAACTCTAAGATAATTTGGTAATTTTATGTCTGAAGTATAATCTCAGGTCAGATAGTCTTGATAGGCCAAAAAACCATCAAATTTATGCTCATGCAGTGCTGACATGTATGCCAACATGTTGTCCAAATAGAAATCCATGCCATACAACATTTATTCATTCATTTAGGGTCTAACTTGGTGGCTACTTGGATTGATGACTTGTACACTCTTGGTGAAATGAGATCTTGACACTTGTCAAAATATCATTCACCCAAGAGACTTGTAAACATACTAACCACTTTGGGAGGTTTGGTAAAACAAGATCATGCCATGTGGTATGATCCCAAGCATTTAGAGGCTCAACTTTCAATGGAAGGTTTGCAGAGTACCTTGGGGTCCTAGAGAAATGAGCTCATGTCACATGGTGTGATCTCATGCATCTAATAATTCCAAATCCTTTAAATAAACCAAAGGGGTACCATGTCATGATAAAGTGGGACCATGCCCCGTGGCATGATCATACACATTTGAAAGGTCTAAGGGCTAGGCTCAAATATCTTGGAAGCACAATAAAGTGAGTAACTAGGATCATGATACCTATTAGCATCCCAGTTACTCACAATGTCTAGGCTAAACTAAAGAAGCTTAAAAGGGTCCCAAAGAAGCGAGGACACATGATTATACCACATTGCATGATCTCACTTACTAAAAGATCCAAATGAAATGGCTAAGTCAAAAAGATACATGAGAAAGCTTAGATGGTTGTTGGTTCCTAAGAGAATAATATGTCCATTATATTTTAGATTTAAATCTTGAGAAAAAAAGAGACTAATGTGATATCAAATAAAAGGCAAGAGGAAACAAGCCTATGCATGAAAAACATAGTCTTTTGTCTTAACCTAGAACCAAAACTAGTCCATTAACTATGAAATGACCAAGTCAAAAAATGAATTTATAAATAATACTAGCCATTTCATTTGGATTAAGGGTAGATATAAACAATATTACCCAATAAAATATCATGAAAACCTTGAAAACACATAGTTAGGTTAACTCAAAGAGGGAAAAAGGAGACTTAAATAGAGATGGAAAAAAATTGATGAAAAGGTGTCATTTGACCAACACTTAGAGCTAATTTAATCTGATAATTCACTAATAAACTAAGTTTTAAAATTTAATCAAATGGGAATCTTTAGTCAAGAAAACCAAGGGTAGATAATATCATGCCAAATTGATCAAATAAAACACATGAATCCTAAAATGGTCAAGCAATTTGCACAAATTGGAGGTGAAATGGTCTAAAAATGGGAACCTCTATGTAATTAAAAGCATGATTCAAAATAAACTAGGACTTATCATATTTGTGGAAAATTTATATAGTTACATTAAAGAGGCCCCAAATATAATCTCGTAGATCAAGTGAATGAAATACACTTTTTAAATTTAGACATAGACTTAAAATTGAAATAAGTATAACATTAAGATGATAGCTCCTCACAGACTTTCCTAATTGGATTAATAGATAAAACAAGCCCAAAATTTCCCAAGATTCAAAAGACCAGACTCTAGAGAAAAATAGATTCTCTAATTTTGGGAAGAAATTACGGCATGTACTATGGAGATGGCTCACTCATAATTTTATTTTTTCCACCTAGATGATTTTTGGTGTTTTTAATATGATTATTTTTTATCAAATTTGGGATTTGTAGAAAACCCTAGATAACAATACTACTATGCAAAATCAAGAGAATAATATAACAATATTATCATTCACTAATTTGGAACTACTACATTCTGAAAACTTACTAAAAATATCAGTGTAATGAGAAATAAAGACTTAGCTGAGAATTATATCTATAGGAGGAATCAAAAGATAAAGTTTATTGTGTAGGGAGGTCTGGTGACTAAAATCATGAATCATGAATTGAATATGTGCCTAGACATTAGTGTTAAGAAGAGGACATTAGAGGGGTGGATTTCATGTCTAATATGGGGTGATCTTGTCAACTTGTAGTGAGGGAATCATGGTTTTTAGGTTCTTTGTATCTTAATTTTTAGAGGTGATATATGGTGAAGGAGATCGTGATCACTTATAGAGACCACTATGTGATTGGTTTTACTTCAAAACCCTAGCTCCTTAACATGTGAATACTAATGCAAATTAATGGGAAAAAGGGGGTCAATGGTTTGATTTTGGTCAGACCTTAACACCCATGTGTTGAGCACTACCTACATACAAATACTCCTTAGAGGGATCAAACTTCATATAGTTCTCCCATATTATGGTGGTGTGTGAATAACTATTGAAATATGTTAGATGTTGGTGTAGTACTAATGTGATTAAGTTCCTTGATCATGACTTGTGACCTATAAAAAGTATTTAGACTTGAGCTCTGGGATACTAGCAATGTATGCAATTGAAATTGGGATAAATATATGATTATGGTGTTTTTTTACATTCCCCTTAGATAATGGTTTAAAAAGTGTGTATATAGTCATATCTTGGAAATTCCTTCAATTGGGCTTCATTAGGGACATAGGCCAACCTTTATATAGATTTTATTTTTGAAAATTAGTCATTATTTGGTGAGAAGATAGGATAGGGGTAAGGACACTAGAGCAATGTGTTAAAGTCCCCTAGGGTGATCTTTTCCAATGGGTGATTTGATCATGGTGAGTGTTAAGAAGGGCCTAAAATATGTATAAGATTGATAATAATAGGTATGAGTACATTTGGGCATTTTATATCAACTTATAAGAGTGTACAGGGTGGTTGAAAATGATCAAAAGGGGCCCTAAATTAGGTCTATACCTAAGTGTGTAAGAGAGTGGTCACAAGTGCATGATTTTAGCTTAAATGTTAATTTATGTATCTATAGATTGAGAGTCCCAAGGAAAAATTAGGTGCTCTTCCTATGCGGTGTTACATAAGGTAACTATTATAATTTTAATGTGCACCCTTAGAGAGGGTTCATTAGGCTCTCTCCTATCAAGTCACAATATTGGGATAACCCTAGGATGTCGGTAACCTATGTTGGGGATGAACCTTTAGAGTAGGCCAAATTCCTCTTTGATGCTCACCTAAACTAATGCTAAGCTAATGATTCATGGGTAAAAGGGTTAAAAAGGGAATAAGGGCTCCTAAGAAAGTTAACTAGATGATGCACCAAATTTAAAAGGGAAATTCCCATAAGCTTGAACCCACACTAGATCTATGAAAGATAATACTAGATTACACAACCTCAAGATCAAGCTAATTGCAAATTATTTCATAGAAGAGGTTTATAGTAGAACACTAATCTAGACCTACAAGCAATATTGAAAACTCCCTAAACAAGGTCATAAAAGAGGACAATGGACAAGGAAGATTCTCTTTCACACAATGCCATCATGCACAACTCACCAAACCAGATTCAAGGCAAGAGATAGGCAAAGAAAGTCTCATATTGCATCAAGAGGTAGTTCTTACAAATGCTTTATAAGTTTGAGCTAATCAAGCTAAGTATACTTTGCAGTATCCCAAAGAGTATCCTTGTCTCATAGAAAGATGCAAAAGTCTAAAATTTGAGAACCTTTACAAAAGAGAAGAGAATGGGATATATAGGAGAAGGGGAGAAGAGAGAAGAGGGAGCATGTTTCAAGAAGGAACACACCATCTTGGGTCATTGATTAAACCTGGACTTCTACCTTTTTCTCCCTATCTAATGAAAACCTTAAAACATTTTTTATCAATTAGAACACTGCCTATGGCTTATGGAGTGAGAAAGTCCCCAAAGGTTTTTAAGATACATTGAATGCTCCTAGTTATAGTTCCCAAAACTAGACCATTTCTTTGATCTTTCACACCATCTCTCACTTGAAGACAAAAATTCATGTTCATGGTTCTTGACATAATCATGGCTTTGTGCATTTGTGTGGCTGCTTATCAAAAGCATCGCTCGATATGCTTCTTAGTTAATTGCACATATCTTCTCTTACGTTGAAACCTAGACTTGGATTAACTATAGATGAAGACAAATCTAAGATAGTTGGTTTTCCTATAGTTCATATAGATATGACATTTTTATCGAAGCTTGGTCCCTTTTAGCCAAAAAATTATCAACCTTTGATTTATATTAGGTATAAAATACCTATTTTACCCTTAAGGAGCTTTACTAGTGATGTTTGGTCTTGAATATGTATTTTGGTCCTACTTAGGTCAAGCTCGAGCTCAATTCCATGTATTTTCCACTAACTCAGGTCCATTCATTTACTTTTCTTGAGTTGAACTGCTCCATCAACCCTAGTCAAAAATGTTTTGACTTGATCCTTTGTTTATTAGCTATCAAAATTGACTCAGAACATTAACCCCTTGACTCAGTTCACTCTATTGACCCTTCTCTATATGATTGAGTGAGAGCCATGGATCCTCTACTAGTTCAACATAATTGAGACACTTTTCATCCACATATTTTCTCCTTGGATTTTTTTGGTCCCACTTACACCATCCTTACCCTCGCTCTATTGGATTTATTAGGAATGAACAAATGAGAGCCCTCAAATCTATCTTTGAATTTTCAACTCTGCCACCTCTGGTGCCACTTGGTAATCACACATTGATCCTTAGGATTCACTGTTAGTTTGGTAGCCTCATGTGTTTATGTCATGTGTCAACCTCTCAATCTCCTTGACTATTTTACCTATCTCACACCATTAGATTAAGATATACGGTTGAATGAGGATCATTAGATCTATTGGGACCCACTGTTTAAACCTAAATGGATAAATCATGAGCTTGAAAATGACATCCTTACTCCCATTAAATGATGTTTGTAACCATCATTGACATTCACGTGACCATCAAATTTAGGATCAAAAGGATTTTTTTTATCAAGCTTAAACTTGATGTTAGCATGAACATATTACTATGCAGGTCCAACTTTGAAGATTTATATCTTGAGTCAAAAAGCTTGCACAGACTTGGAACTTTTAGAGCATGTTTTGGGCATGTAGATCTATAATTACACAAGATCCACTGATCACATGAGGCTTCTGAGTGAAGATATTAAATGCACAATTTGGCTAGTTCATTTTCTCTTGTGTGCTATCTTGGTGACAATCTGGTCAAAAATGGCTAAGTATGGAAACTTGGCAAATTTTGTCTAAGGAGCTAACTTTGAACATGAATAAATTCATTGTGATTAGATGCATGGCCTTAAACTTAGCATGTAGCAACTAGGGACTAAGTTGAACAAACCCATATGACCCTTTTTTCCTGAGACTACCACATGTGCGAGATATAGCATTATAAAATGTCCCACTCGGTTCAATTTGAAATCCTTTGTAAAATGGCTAAGTATGGAAACTTAGCAAATTTTTTATGAGAGGCAACTTTGAGTCTTAATATCTTCTACTACACTTAGTCAGATGACCTAAAACTCAGTGCATATGTTCTTGGGAAAAATATGAATAGACTCATGTGACCAAATCTCTCTAATTCATCCACATGTGGCAATGATAACATCAACAAACTGCTTACTCAAAAAATTTGTAACTAGCCCCAAAATGTCTATATGAACATATTGAATAACTAGATGAATACCATGTAATTCCATACTCATTGCACGCACTCTTGACATTCCATAGGTTCTCCAAAACTTGTCCATTTTCTCATACAATAACAACCTAATCCATATGGGTACAATCTTGGTATGTGGGATAAAAATTATCCAACATCTTTGGTGACTCATAGGGGTTACATGTTTGTCTATGCAAGAGAACTCAAACCACTTATCTTGACTAGTCCATTAGGCATGGAGTCTCCTCTCTATAACTAAGTTGAACCTCTCTTGAAAAAGCAAGGACCAAAAGAATGAAACAACAACATAGTGACAAAGGCACTTTGGAAAAGGAAATAATAGAATAGAAAGTAAATATGCACAAGGCACTTAGAGGAAAGCATAAAATCTACCTACCCTAAACTAACTAGTCAGAATGGAACCTATACAAAACCATTGACTGATTGCACAAAATAGTTGCCCTCCCTCACTAATCTAATCTACTTTACAGGATTGAGGGCAAGCAACCAAATATGGAGGAGTGGATAATGAACATATTGATAATACACTTCTCCAAGGAAAAGAACAAAAATAAACTTACCCACCCAATCTAATTTATTAGACATACAAACATCTTGGAGTGTATAGGCAAGTTGATCTTGTTCTTCTTAATGCTCAAATTTGTGTTATGAATTAAGCACAACCTATAATGGCTCCTCCTTGACATCTTCCAAATGAGCTAGGTATCTAATAGGACATCCTCTTGTCAATACAAACATTGAGAAATCATATTTTACCTATATTTTGTACTTTATTGTCCCATCATCATGATCCTTAGGCACAATAAGATCACAGTCTCCTTGGAGAGGAACATAGCCTACTCCCAAGATCTCGAACAAGTCCTTCAACTCCTTTTCACTTGATGGTGTATGTAAATTGATTTTGAACTGATTAAGATCTTCTTCCTGAAGCACATGTTCATATGGTAAGCTTTATTCATCCTCAAGGTTTTCCTCTATCACACAAGGTGGTGGTTCATCTAGCTATACTTCCTAAGCACTCAATATGTCTCCTTCATCAACCTCACTCAAGATTTCATCCTATTTCTCAACTATAAATGAAGATTGATTTGAACACCTAAGGTCTAAAAAGACACCATTGTCTTGATCAATGGAAAAATGGAATGATCATTTGTGAATTAACGGGATATTAAGGTCACCAATTTAATTTAAAAGGACAACCAATTTTTTTTAACATTTATTCTTAGAGTGTCAACTATATAAGTAGTATTGTAAGTCAGATGGATCATCTAAGTGTTGGTTCTAGTCATTTTGATGATCAAGGAGATGATATAATATTGCATCAACATGTGTATGAGATGAGACAAGAAGAAATTTAAATGAACATGAAATGGAAAGAGAGCATGAGTAGAAGGTCAAGATTAATTTGTATAATTATTTTTTCTCATTATAAATAAATGATTTAAATCCATTTAAATATAGATGGAATGATGAAGTTTGGAAAGCTAAGGCACAATGGTCTATAGTTTTGAATAATTTGATTTTGGTCATTGTAGTTATTTTATTGATCTCCAAGTCTCCTAGAATAAAGTTGGTAATATGGTGTGAACATTCACATTAAACAAGTTGTTTCCCTTCCATTAGCTCCAATCCATTAGGGCTATCTTCATTCAACACCTCATCTTGAAATA
Organism: Torreya grandis; assembly: GCA_037957365.1. Lineage (NCBI taxonomy): Eukaryota > Viridiplantae > Streptophyta > Pinopsida > Cupressales > Taxaceae > Torreya > Torreya grandis. The sequence goes on along the minus strand of JARHVA010003347.1, from coordinate 555,510 downwards.
TACCCATCTCGAACCCTAGTCCTGATCCTTTTCTTGATCTACGTAGGATGGACCTTCAGTGGTCCATTCAAAATCTACTCTATTTTAATCTTGAGGGTTGTCCTCATTAGGTTTGAGTTCATTTGTGTCAAATCTATGCCAATAAGGCTAGTTTAAACCTAAATTTTCCCCTTTTGGATGAAATGGACTGCCTATCATGATTTCTTCATCATAAACACTGGCATTGTCCTCTTTGGGTTCATCTATGACTGAAAACTCCTCCTCTATCCATTATAAAATAGGCTCCTCCTTTATAAGGGATATGGTGGGAGGGTGAATAAGTTCACCTTGCTTACAGCTTAGGAGGGTATCCTTCTAGCTAGGTACTTTGAATTCTCTTTTAAGTGGATCTTAAACTGAGGAAAGAAAGTTTTTGAAATCTTTACACCAAGCTCATTGAGTTGATTTATGGTTTATTTATTCATTTCATGCATAGATAACCCTTCCTTGAATAGGATTGGTTCTTAGACTACCTCAACTAACACCTCCCTTTACTGCTTTATGCCCTCCTTGATTGATTTCCATGATGGGAATGTGTAAGATTTGGCCACCTTTTCCTTTTCCTAATTGGGTGTGGGAGAGGATGGTTTCATAAGAGAGGGTATGAAACAGTTAGGGTCACAAGAGAGGATCCAAGATGGAATATCTTCATGCTCTTGAGGAAAGGAGAGAGAGTCTTGAAACTCTTGTACACCAAGCTCATTGAGCTAAACTATGGTTGTTTGATTTAATTTTAGTATAACTAACTCCTCCTCCAAGACTACCTATTGGAGCTCAACTAGCACCTCCTCTTTCTAAAATCCTTTCTTAATTGACTTCCATGAGGGAAAAGTATAGGGATCAACCTCTTTTTCTTGAACCAGTTCTTGGACCTTCATCTCTAATACCTCATTTTTCTGCATGTCTTGTCTAACTGATTTCTATGAGGGGAATGTGTAAAAAATAATTGCCTTTTCTTGATTTTGACCCACTTCCTCTTTCCTCATCTTTAGCTCCATGCCTTTGATTTTTCTAGCTATATTCTCTTTTAAAAGCATCTCTTTAAGTTGGCCAGTGGCCTCATGAAGATAAGGAACATAAGAGGGCTGATATGAGGTACAAGAGGAGTCCTAAGGAAGATAAGTGGGATCTTGAATATCAAAAATAAGTTGTTCCATAATAGTCTCCTTTTTTCTTTAAAGCCTTGATTGGATTGAATTATAAGAAGGGAAATTTTGAGGAATAAGTGAAGAACTTGGAGCATAAGAGGGGGCACTTAGACTAGTTCTTTGGGCAAGGATGGGTGGATTATATGAGGGCTGAGGTGGTACATATGAAGCTACATAAGGTTAATGGAGAGGGACCTATTATTCTTCAAGGTTATTTATCTCATCTTGAATGCCTTGAATGTAACCACTTACATCTAACATCTCACTTGAAAGGTTTTTCTAATTTGCTCTCTCAATAGGTGCCCATTTCTCTTTCATTAGTTGTAATGCACCTCTTATGTCATAAATGATGTGATCAGGGGTATCTTGACCATCTCCCCTCTATGTATTAAGGCTTATCATGTACTTTTGATAGCCTGAGAGCATTCACCTACAACCTAAAATGGATTGGTTTGGGGAAAAACTAAGGACACTTTGAGCCTGAAAAGGATACTACACTAAATATTGAGAACCACTTGGGGTGAAGCCATAAACATTGCTAACCTGATATAAAAAAATGTTGAGGTAGAGAAAAAATGTTTTAATCAAAATATGATTGATTGTAAATACTAGATAATGATTATTAAGCACTTGGAATACTCAAACCAGCTAATAGATGTTTGGAGTCACCATTGATATTTATAGAATGCCTCTGAAGGCTGATATGTACAAGAATGACATCAAAAATCCTTCTAATGCTTTGGACCTTTGTCCCACCAGGCATGCAAAAAAATATTATGATGTTAATATGCACCATTGGATAGGGTTATTCAAGCTCTCTCCCTTTAAGTCACAATATTGGGACAACCCTAGGATGTGGGTAACCTATGTTGGGGTTGAACCTCTATAGTAGGTTGGCTTCTTCTTTGATGCTCACCTAAACTAATGTTAAGCTAATGATTCATCAGGAAAAGGGTTAGAAAGTGGATAAGGGATCTTAAGAAAGTTAACCAAGTGATGTATTAAATTTAAAAGGGAAACTCCCATAAGCTTGAACCCACACTAGATCTAAGGAAGATAGTACTATCTTACACAACCTCAAGATCAAGCTAATTGCATAAGTATTTCATAGAAGAGGTTTAGAGTATAAGACTAATATATACCTACAAGCATCATTGAAAACTCCCTAAACAAGGTTTAAAATTGAGGATAATAGATGAGGAAGATTCTCCTTCACACAATATCATCATGCATAACTCACCAAACCAGATCTAAGGCAAGAGATAGGAAAAGAAATTATCATATTGCATCAATAGGTATTTATTATAAATGCTTTATAGTGTTGAGCCAAATCAAGCTAAGCATACTTTGTAGTATCCCAAAGAGTATCCCTGTCTCCCAGAAAGATGAAATTTTTTAAAATCTAAGAACCTTTACAAAGGAGAAGAGAATGGGATATATAAGAGAAGGGGAGAAGAGAGAAGAGGGAGCATGTTTCAAGAAGGAACACACCATCTCAAGTCATTAATTACACCTAAACTACCACCTTTTGTTCCCTAGCTAATGCAAACCTTGTCAATTAGGACATTGTCCATGGATTATTGAGGGAGAAATTCCCCAAAGGTTCTGAATATGCATAGAATACTCTTAGATGCAATTCCCAACACTAGACCCTTTCTTTGACCCTTCATGCCATCTCTAACTTGAAGACAAAACTTCATGTTCATAGAGCTTGATAGAATCATGGATTTGTCCATTTTAGGCAATTATTTTTTTAAAGCATGGCCCAAGATGCTTCTTCACTAATTGCACATATCCGTTCTTGCATTGAAACCTAGACCTAGATTAACTATAGATGAAAACCAATCTAAGATTATTAGTTTTCCTATAATCCATATAAATATGACATTTTTCTTGATTCTTGCCTCTTTTAGCCACCAACTTACTCACCTTTGATTTATATTAGGTCTAAAAGACCTATTTTACCCTTAAGGAGCTTTGTTGGTGATGTTTGGTCTCGAATATGTATTTTGGTCCAACTTGGGTCAAGATTGAGCTTGATTCCATGTATTTTCCACCAGCTTAGGTCTAATCATTTACTTTTTGATTCAAACTACTCCATCAACCCTAGTCAAAAATGTCCTGGCTTGGTCCTTTGTTCATTGGCTATCAAAATTGACTCAGATCATTGACCCCTTGACTCAACTCACTTTGTTGATCATTCTCTATATGATTGAGTGAGAACCATAGATCCTCTACTAGTTTAATGCAGTTGAGACACTTTTCATCTAAATATTTATTCCTTGGATTTTCTTTTTCCCACTTACGCCATCCTTTCTCTTGATCTATTGGATTTGTCAGGTATGAATGAATGTGAGCCCTAAAATCTATCTTTAAATTATCAACTCTACCCCTGCTCATGCCACATGGAAATCATGCATTGATCCTCAAGATTCATTGTCATTATATTAGCCTCATGAACTTATTCCATGCATTAACCTCTCAATCTCCCTGACTATTTTACCTATCTCGAATCATTGGATTAAGATGTACGATCAAGCGAGGACTGTTAGATCTACTAGGACCCACTATTTGAACCCAAATGACTAACTCTTAAATTTATAAATGACATCCTTACTTATATCAAATGATGCTCATGTAACCATAATTGACATTCATGTTACCATCAAATTTAATCTCAAAAGGATTTGTTTTTCTCTAGCTTAAACTTGACATTAGCACGAATATCTTACTGTGCAAGTCTAACTTTGAAGATTTATATCTTGAGCCAAAAAGCTCATGTAGACTTAGAACTTTTAGAGCATGTTCCTAGCATGTAGATATATAATTTCACATGATCTATTGGTTGTAAAAATATTCTAAGTGAATATATTAAATGCACAAGTTGGCTGGTCCATTTTCTCCTATGTGATGTCCTGGTGATGGTCTAGTCAAAAATGGTTAAGTATGGAAACTTGCTGAATTCTATCTAAGGAGCCACTTTAAAAATTAAAAACTATTATCATGCTTAGATGCATGGCCTAAAAATTAGAATTTATCAAATAGGGAATAAGATTAAAAAACCCATATGACCATTTTCTCCTGAGACTACCACACTGTGAGATATAGCATTATCAAACTACCCACTCCACTCTATTTGAACTCCTTTATAAAATGGCCAAGTATGGAAAGTTAGTGAATTTTATATGAAAGGCCAATTTTGAGTCTTCATATCTTCTACTATGCTTAGTCAGATGAGTTAAAACTTGGCACTTACATTCTTGGCAAAAATATGAATAAACCCATGTGACCAAATCTCACTAATTCATCCACACATGGTAATGACAATGTTAGCAAACTACCTACTCAGAATTTATGTAACTAGCCCCAAAATTTCTATATGAACATAATGAAGAACTAGATGAATACCATGCACTTCCATACTCATTCCAAGCACTCTTGACATTCCATAGGGTCTCTACAACCTGTCTATTTGTTCATCCATTAGCAACCTGATTCATATGGGTACAAACTTGGTATGTGGGCCAAAAATTGGCCAATAGTAAGATGAAGCTTAATGGATCCTCTCTTTTAATAGTGTTCATTAATTACCAAACCATGGTTTCATTGGCCCAACTTCTAAGTTAACACTGATTGTGTTCTTAAATGGTTAGATAGTGTAATAATTTATTATCAACACATGTTCTCCTTTTGCATTTATGATGGTTAACCTATCAAATTTCACCCATAAGTTATCCTTTCCAACTATAATCATGTCACCTATAGATTCAAATGGGGAGGTGCCTTTTTAAATTCCTTCACAATCATTTTTTTATAATTACATCACTTCTCACACATGAGGGCACTATCTGGCTTATCACCAGAATGTGGAGATTGGCTCCACATTTTCCATATGCTACCAATTGGGTCAAATGGTGGAAATACGTTATCAACCACATCATTGCCTTCATCTATCATTATGGAAATTAAATTACACATGTTCAAAATTATTCCAATGGCATTGTTTCTAAGGAATACCAAGGAGTTTATTCTTTTCTTGAGCAAATCCCATTTGATTCTTAGTTACATGCCATAACTACCTCACTCAAACACAATATTAAAGTGATTAAAAGCCATGTTTCCAAAGGCACTAAAATTAGGGCCCAATTTTACTAGCTTAAGATTGGTGAGTGTGTCTTTAAGTATTTTTCAAATATCTTAGGGACAAAAAAGTAAAGGATCTAATTAAATCCATCAAAATAGTGCATATTTTTATCACCAACCTTCCATAAATCTTCTTGGACTTTCTGGTCCACAATAAACTTGTGTTCCAAGCCTAAGAGGATATAATGGAGAGAGAACATGCATTACATGGGTGTTTAGGTGTGGTTCCCCACAAGTTAAGCCCTTTAGTGAAAAAAATCTATGGTGCCCTTCTTTTATTTGATGAGCTATTTATTGTTGTGCAATGTATGGCTAATGATAAAACATTAGTGTCAGGATCTTGCTCCTCATTAGAGCACATATGATTACTTCTTGTATTAGCAACTAAACACAGAATTATACCAGAATCAATAAGTAACTAGAAATATGAAACAACACAGGATTTGAGAGACAATACACAATTGTATTAAATAATTGAAGAAAATACAATAAAGAAGATGCCACTTCTTCTTCCACCTCAAAGGTTTGCCATGCCTCAAGACCTTCTTCCCTCTCTCTCTCGGTCCCAAAAATCAACTCAAATATAGAATTGATGTTCACCTCTCCAACCAGTCAGTAACACGCTGCCAGTACACCAAGTACACAACCGTACTCCAAGTAGATCTCCTGCTCTCTATTGCTACCTACAAATCACTAGACCTTACTCACCAATGTAGATCTCCAATAGAAGCCATGCTCACCTGCTGACTAAGATCATGCAAACATGAAGAACCCCTCTAATTCTCCAAACTATTACCCAATCTTGGTACTGTGGCACTAGGAAGAACACACCATTGCTCACCTCTCTCAGAAGGAGCTTATATGCTCTCTTACAATCTAGCTACAAGTTTACAATACAACCAATGAGTCTCTTAAATAGATCTCATGCAAAAAATAATTAGACACCTAATTACAATAATTAGATCCACAGCTTCTAGTCTAAATTTGGCTCTTGACATGCAAACACTTGGTTTGTTAGCTAACTGCCCGTAACAATCACAGTCTGAACCACACAGGTGACCGACATCGGTCCCTATTTGCCTGGGGGTGCCGACGCCAGCTGATCTAATGACCGATGTCAGTTGCCTTCTGTCTGTACCCTACCGATGTCAGTTGTCCTGATCGATGCCGGTGACTGTAACACTCAGCAAACACTCTGTAACCTCCCTAACTCCTCCTGTTCACATCCTGGTGAAGCTTTTAGCTCCACAACTGAACAATCTCCCACTTGGAGATAAATAGTTGCACCTGTACCTATATCTGTACCCATCTAATCTATTTCATGGCTTGTATCCCTCTTCAAGCTCAACCCTAAAGACCAACTATCACACACCCTATGATGCCTTTCCTATCATCCAAGTAACCTGCCACATCCGAACCTACAAATCCATGTAGTGAAGACCTTGACCCTGTATCCCATGTCGACCTACTGCTGGTCCCTCTCAGATACCTAAGAATCTACCTTCCCCGAATTGGCTCCAAACTCTCTGATAACTCCCACTGATTAGGAAAACTCAGGTCTACACTAGACCTCATGTGATTTTAAACACTGTTCTAAGCTCAGCTTGAACTGTCCAGCCCTTGGTGTGCTTTCTGATTCTGCATCCTGCATATTAAACCCTGCCAACATCATCTTCACATCAACTCCCACTAGAGACCAAAATCTCCATGTCTCTCATGCCAAAGAATTTCATTGCTCCAAATTCCCCCTGACATACCTCTGAACTAACCTTACCCTTAGCTCATCAAAACCCTACATGTACAAATCTGCTAGCAAACCATCCACATACAGTAACAGGATAATGTCATGACTCATCATCCACCTGGTAAGAACAAACACAATAGTTAACTCACATTGACTGAAGCCCTGCTTTGTCATCCACCTATCAAAACCTATACCACTGTCCTGCAGCTTCCTCAAGACCATCTACCTTGGCCTTCTATCTCACGTATCCATTCACTCTCTTCTTTAACTTGGGAATCCATCCATCTCTCAGTGCTTTCTTCCAGCTGACAACTCTACCAACAAACACCTATTTGGTTCTTCTCTAAGGACTCACACTCCTCATCCATGCCAAGCTCCCACTGTATCTGGATTCTACCTGCATTGCCTCTTCACATCTTCTTGGTTCTCGACCATCAGTAAGCAATATAAATAAGGTGAACAATGAATATGAGGCTCACTTACCCTTTTTGACCTCCATATGAGCATTTGAGACTTGTTGACAGCTTGTTGTCTGCCCAATATCTATTCCAGTGACCGATCTCAGCCATCTCCCAATCTGCTCTCGACTGACGTCAATTCTCTGTGACTGACCTTGTCTACTGACATCAGTCCCATTACCGACACCAGTGTACCTGTTGCTGACATCGATCACTATATGACCGACATCAATTCCTGCTTCTCGATACCACCGACTCTGTTGATCTGCACATGACTGACGTCGGTGCCTGTCTATTCGACATTGGTTCCTTCTGACTGATGCTGGTATTTGTGTTTGCTTGTGAGTGATGACTTTTTACCTGCGAGCTCTCCATGGATCAAAACCCTATTCATATCAATGCAGCCCTGCTCGGAATAATTCAGTTCCCTCACCTGATCTCTGTCTGTCATCTCCTCCATGAACACCAAGGCTTTTTAGTTCTTTAGCTTGTCAAAAACATTTGTCTTTCACTTTAGAACATGCATTCCCCTCCTACATATGTAACCAAGCCTACAAAGCCACATCTATGTAACAGAAGGTGAATCAGTAATATAAGTAGATAGATAAAGGATACCTACTTTCTTACCACCGTCTAATTCAAGTACATCCACTGTGAGAGTTACTGTGCATCTCCCATCACCTAACTTTACTGAAGAAATTAGACTCATCTCCAGGACTGGTACCTGCATAACCTCATTCAACACCTGTGTGTTATCCGTTTGCAATTTCAGCTTCACTTCCCCTTTGCCAATTATTTGACAAGGCTCTCCAGCTCCTAAATAAATCTCTCCAAAGTCTCCAAAGACATACCCATGAAAAGATGCTATATTTTGAACTGCATGGAAAGAGGCAAAATAATCTATGAACCAAGATTCCACTTTATCCAGAACATCCTGTGCAACATCCCCTGCAACATCTGCTCCTCCCTGTTGATCTGCTACCAACCAACAATCTTTATTTCCCTGCTCTTTCTTTTCATCAATCAGACCATTCGTGCTATTCAGTTTCTCCATTTGTAGCTTACTTCCTTCTACCATTGCTATACTCCCACTCAATTAGAAACCCCTGTGAGTAACTTGTAATCAACAAACACTACCAGATCTGAACCACCTGTTAGTCAACCCAACCAAAAGCTCTGATACCAACTTGTCAGGATCTTGCTCCTCATTAGAGCACATATGATTACTTCTTGTATTAGCAACTAAACATGGAATTATACTAGAATCAATAAGTAACTAGAAATATGAAACAACACAGGATTTGAGAGACAATACACAATTGTATTAAATACTTAGAAGAAAATACAATAAAGAAGATGCCACTTCTTCTTCCACCTCAAAGGTTCACCACGCCTGAAGACCTTCTTCCACTCTCTCTCATGGTCCCAATAATCAACTTAAATATAGAATTGATGTTCACCTCTCCAACCAGTCAGTAACACGCTACCAGTACACCAAGTACACAACCATACTCCAAGTAGATCTCCTGCTCTCTGTTGCTACCTGCAAATCACTAGACCTTACTCACCAATGTAGATCTCCAATAGAAGCCATGCTCACCTGCTGACTAAGATCATACAAACATGAAGAACCCCTCTGATTCTCCAAACCAGTACCCACTCTTGGTATTGTGGCACTAGGAGGAACACACCATTGCTCACCTCTCTCAGAAGGAGCTTATATGCTCTCTTACTCTCTAGCTACAAGTTTACAATACAACCAATGAGTCTCTTAAATAGATCTCATGCAAACAATAATTAGACACCTAATTACAATAACTAGATCTGTAACTTCTAGTCTAAATTTGGCTCTTGACATGCAAACACTTGGTTCGTTAGCTAACTGCCTGTAACAATCACAGTCTGAACCACACAGGTGACCGACGTCAGTCCCTGTTTGCCTGGGGGGTGCCGATGCCGGCCGATCTCTAACCGACATCAGTTGCCTTCTATCTATACCCTGTCGACGTCGGTTGTCCTGACTGACGCCGGTGACTGTAACACTCAGCAAACACTCTGTAACCTCCCTAACTCCTCCTGTTCGCATCCTGGTGAAGCTTTTAGCTCCACAACCTAACAATTAGGGTAGATGGATTTCCATGTGAATTTTACAAAGCTACTCAAAAATTTGTGGGCCCTAATTTACTTCAAGTTTATAGAGAAGTCTTACATAATAAATCTTTAGGGACCATCATCAATAAAGGAAATATTAAGTTTGTTCCTAAATATAGTGATTCTGAGATTATTTCTAGTTGGCTCCCAACCACCTGATGAATGTTTCATATGAAATCATTTCCAAAGCTTAGCACTTTGAATTCACCACATCCTTCATACAATAATCAAACTAGATAAAAAAGGGTTTATTAAAAGTAGGTACATCTTAGATAATATTATTTTAGTTTGGGAAGGAATGGAGTGGGCTCATGTCTCTCAATAAAGAACCATATTTCTCAAGCTTGATATCAAAAAATCTTATGATTAGATCAAGTGTCCCTTTATCCTCACCATTATTTATCATGAGTGTTCATAATTCCAATAATTATAGGTTTTATCAATCCATTAGGAAATGTTTCCCTTTTCCCCTAATTTTGTATGTTTAAGTTGTTGAAGTGTTTGGTTATCTACTTACTCATAAAGCAGACTATGGGCCTCAAGGCAATTATTGTACCCAATTAGTCTTCTCAGCTCATAAATGGGCATTATGAAGATGAATATTTTATCACACTTGCATAATAATAAGCCTCCTTCAAAGAAGCACTTCACTACCTTAAATTTTTTTGCAAAGCCTCTGGGTCAAGCATGTAATGGGCTAAAACCTAGTGTTACACATAGATCATGATGCCCTTGCCTAATTTTCTCCAAAATTATCAATGGAAATCGATCCAAAAATTGTAGACATTAAAATTTATTGGTATTACCTTTTCATTTGATAACTCCTCCTTTGTGATTTGGTAGGATGTAATTAAAATAGTGAAAAAAATTACTTACTAGATTACAAATCCTCTTTCTCTCACTAAAAAGTTTCAATTTTGAATTGAAGTTATTTTAGCCACCCATGTCTACTATTATTATTATTGGGATCTTTCAAAATCCTTGTATGACAAATTAACAAAGGTGTTTAGAGATTTTCCTTGGGTCAATGCTAAACAAACTAGAGGTTTCTGCATAGTGGCTTGGGACATTTGTTGTCTTCCTCATGATAAAGAGGAATGTGCATTATTGATATTTATAAAAAAACATTACTCTTTAGGATAAGTGTATTATAAGGACAACTGAGTAGAACAAGGCTTATAAAAAATTTCTAAGGCACTATATTTCAATAGGTGTTCCTTATGTAAATAATTGTTGGAAAAAATTGAATTGCACACTCTTTTGATTACTTTTTTCCCTGTCAAGATAGAAGGGTCTTTTTTGGCTAAGAGCATATAAAAAGGTTTTTAAGTAGTTAAACCTTTTATAAAATGGGTTGGTGATAATTTTCACATTGGATCTCTTTTAATGGCCACAATCTCTGGTGATCCCTTATCATGATGAATTCTAACCTACTTCTAGCAGATATTTCAGGCATAAAAGTTCTTCATCTTTTTAGAAGAGGATTTTTCATTGTTGCATTATTTGGGATTTGGTTTCCTCTCATTATTTCATCATGTGGCATTCTCAAAAAATAATATATATGGTGTTAAATACATAAATGCTTTCTATTTTGTATATTTAAGAATTAATGCCCAATGGCATGCTTCATAATATGGGTTTGGAATCCCCACTTACTTGTGGAAGGATTGGATGTGAACTATAATATTGCCTTCTAAAATTATGCTCCATGACTCTTGTTGACTAATTTTACCACAAGTCAAATTAGGTCAACCCCCTATAGTTGAAAACTTGTTCTAGGGGTCTTCTAGGGTGTGAATTGTGTTTCATGGTCCTCGTGAGGTCATATAATGTGTCTTTAGCTTTTTCATATTCATTTTTATCCCTTAGTTGGTCTTATGTTTGTTAGAGGTAAAATCACTGAGGGGGGGTGAATCAGTGATGCAAGATAATCCAATTCAATTCCTAATTATTAAACATTCAGCACATATAATCATGATGCATATAAATTAACCATTATAATGAACATATCAAGATCAAGCACATAACACATGATATATGTGGGAAACCCTCTTGGAGGATAAAACCCACTAAACCTTATAAGATGGACTATAGTCCTAAAATAACAAGATCCAACATTTAGACCAGCACCAACTAATCAAGGAACACCCATCCCTTAATTTAGTGACACACCCATCCCACAAGGAGGAACCAAAACCTTAGGAAACAAAGCACCCAATAAAATACTTTGATATAATCACCACATATGATCTGATTTCTTCTACACTTTATGATGTATTTCTCTTTCTTTCACTCTTATTTACCCTTTAATCTTTCTCAACCAGCCTCTAGGGCTTACTCACTCAATCTACCCCTTCTAGTCTCATTAGGTCAAATGACCTATGTGTCCTCCTACATCAACTTGATTATATAAAAATGATTAATCATCTTGTTTCTCCAATATTTATAAATTACATGTACATTATCTTTCAAATGTTCTCTCCTTCACTTAGCACAATGCTCTCTCCACTCCACTCTAAATAGGCCAATTATGCTTAGTATTTATACCATACACTCATCTAACCCATATTGGTCATCCAATATGATCACCATAACTGTTATTAATTTGAAATATCTCTTCATACATGTTACATGTAATAACCCCACACTCCTTAGGTCATCCATTACCTCATTAACCCCAAACCAATATTAGGTCTTGGTGAGGCCTAAAATTATTAAGCCTACTCACCCATACGTTACAACTTCAACTCATTGGACCAATTTCAGATTCTACCAATACTTTGAACACATAAAAAATATCTCCAATATACCCTTTCTAACTCCCTCATGGGTCCATGCCACATTTAAAACCAACTCAACACTTGAACCTACCAATTAGGTTTCCTCGCTCTTTAGGCCTTCAAACATAGAATACATAGTCTCAAACTTTTGAAGCAAATACTCAAATATTTCACATATCCATATGTTTATATCACATTATTGAACCCTTAAATACTTTTTCAACACCTCCATGTGATTTATACACTTAAACACAAGCTCTAATAACTAAAAATAACTCTCTCAAAATGACCACTCAGGATGGTCACACACAGTCAAAATATAGTTATACTATTTTGACTCTCAATATCTAATCATTTGAATATCATGACATATAATTCATTATCATAATCCTTATATACTTATATAACATATCCATACTCATTTTATTCTTTAATTCTGCTCAGAATACCTTCAACTCACTCCTGCAACATGGTCACTCAATCTGCTAGTGCATTCAACAAACATAGTCAACTTATAAGTAATTGTTCACACTAAATATGGATTCGTAAAACCTAAAAAATACAAAAATATTGTTATCATGGAGTCTAAAACACTCTCCAATAAATATTTCATATTTAAATATCAAAATACTATCAAGAACAACTCAAATATCCTTCTTTAGTCACTTACAGAACATGGTCAAACACACAATCAACTTTGGAACTCAATATCTATAACTTACAAACATTAAAATCTTATAATCAATTTTTTTGGATTTAAATTTAATTACTCTACAAATTTTCCTTTTACATCACCTTAAAATTCATCCTATAACAAAATATATAAGCAAAATACTGAGCACTAGTTTATCCTTTTGCTAATTCAAATGCCAACGATCATTGGTTAATGCAAAATCATCTACAAACACATGTATTCATATCATGTCCTCACATAAATTTGTTAAAATATATCCATATATCCCTTAAAATCCTCCTAACTTTAAATTTCATTGATCACTATTGATCCTAGATCCTTACTTCCAATATCATGGCACTTGGTAGCCCCACGTGCCTTTTGCGCACCCTACAATCAGTCTTCAAATATATTTCACCAATTGGAAAACCCACATGCCTTATGATCATTATATTGACTTAAAACACATTATTTATTTTTATCTACATGGTTTAGTACGCTCTATTGATCTTCTCTATGATTTATCAAACATGCATCATTGATCTTCTTATTAGATCTCAGTGATTGTGACACATGTCTTCATTGCATTCATTCTCAAGATATTTGACTTATTGACTTTGCTCTCATATCTGATCACTATCTAAAAAGTTTAAAAATCACCATTAGATCCTTATCTAGTCATATTAATTTCTAATTTTAGATATTCATGGATTGATTAAATGCTCATCGTAGATCTTCGATATCATAAATTTGGCTAAGTATGGGAACTTATTGAACTTTGTCTGAGAATCCAACTTTTCACATTAATAAATTTTACTAAAATCCAAGTCCAAACCTAAAAATTGAACCATATAATATACTCACATATGGTAATTTATCCATATATCAATATTCTCTTTAAATGTTCACATGTGTGAATGTTAATGTCATCAATCTGCTCACTCTGCTTTATCTGTCAAGATGACTACTTGAAACTAGACACTCATATGAATGCTTTGATTAATTACTTTAACTTTCTCAAGCACTCCAAACCCTCAAAACACCCCATAGGGTCTCTACAACATTACCATACCATTAATAACATCTACTATCTACCTATCTAAGTTAAACACTGAATAAATATACAAGAACACTGAAGCACACTTTGTCATTGTCATTATATCACACATGACACCTCATCAACATCCTTGGTCATCTTGGAGACATCATTGACAAACCTCTAACAATATATCCCTTCTCCAATTGATGTCAAACACCAATATAAAGTTTATGCTCACACTTTGTCTCTCTCTTCAAGCACTTTCTCCCCCTTTGACACAATGGTAAAGTGGGCTCAACTCATGATCCTAAAAACCTAAAAATACTTTAAGGACTAATAATAGGAAAGGAACACCTGTGAAATATGATACATACTCCCCCTAAAAATGTGCATACCTCTTCTTACCTTGAGCTTCCCAAACATGCTCCATGACTACATTCTTCTTTGATGATACATAGCTTCTATGAAGACAAAACATACATGAACATAAAAAATAGCATGAACTTACCTTGACAACATTAAGAGGGACTCCCCCTAAGTCACCTAAGCTTAGGCACCCTTTTGATCATCTTCAGACCATTTCTAGCAATGATGAATCAACATAATTTTCTTCATACCTTCTCTCTCAAATTCTAATACATAGTCCTCTAATCCTAGGACCTGACCATTTACAAAGTTACCCCTTTGTTTATGCATGAATATTTAATACATTGACAAATCACCTACCTTGGTTTGATAAAGTCATCAAATCAACATACTTGAATTCACATTTGTAGAAGACTTCTTCATATCTCTATTATGATTGTAACATCTCAAATATGCTCCCCTTAATATCATGCACAGCTCTTCAAGCCTTTCAAACTATTTGAGTTAGCCCCCCTTAACTCTACACTCCACCTGAATCATGATATCTTCAACAAGACTTCTCAGGAACTAGATTTGTCATTAACTCTTCAAACACTTGGAACCAACCAATTTGACCCTTTATGACCAAAATCCGCAAACAAGTTACCTAAAGCATTTTACTATAGACTACTGGAGCAAGCTCATGAACCAATTGCTCACCCTAAACCAAGAACCTTCTATTGATTTGTAGACAAGGAGATGACTCCAAATCTTTGTCTTTGATACTCAAATGTTACTTTTGTTAATGGTTTGGTCATAATGTCTGCAAGTTATTCTTTTGTAGGCACATATTCCAACTTAACACATTGATTGTTCACTTTTTCTCTTAAGAAATAATATCTAATAGGAATGTGTTTAGTTTTTTATTGCATTACATGATTCTTTAATATACTAATTGAACTAGTATTGTCACAGTAGATGAGACAAGCTTCTTTTTACCTTACCTTATAGTCTTCTAACATTTGATTCATCCATATAGCTTGAGTGCAACATGAGGTAGTAGCTATATACTCAACTTCTACAGTGGATAGGGATACTGAGGCTTTCTTTTTGATTAGCCAAGATACCAAGAATTCACCCAAGAAGAAAACACTACCACTAGTACTCTTCCTATCATCCACATAACCATCCCAATCTGCATCAATGTATATCTTTAGAGTGAATTCTTTGCTCCTGGGATACCATAAACCATATTTTATGGTCCCCTTAAGATACCTTAATATTATTTTGAATGCTTTCAATTGAGATTCTCTAGGATCATCTTGAAACCTACCAACAAGTCCTACTGCTTGCATTATGTTAGGTCTAGAGGTAGTGGAGTATAAAAGACTTCCAATCATGGATCTATACAAAGTTCGATCAACATTTGGTGAGTCATCTTGCTTACTCAACTTAGAACCTATAATCATTGGTGTACTCATTGGCTTACACTCCATCATATCAAATTTCCTTAGCACATCATTGATGTATTTAGCTTATGAAATGAATATCTTACATCTAGTTGGTTAATTTGCAATCCTAAAAAGAATGAAAGCTTCCCCAATATAGACATCTAAAATTCAGTCTTCATGACATCTATAAATTATTTACTCATATTTTCATTATTATAACCAAATATTATGTCATCAACATAGATAACTACAAGTAATTGATGACTACCCTCAGTCTTAATGTATAAATTGCTATCATCTACCCCTCTTTTAAAACCTTGACTCAAAAGATACTTGTCTAGTTTATCATACCAAGCTCTAGGAGCTTGTTTAAGAGCATATAAAGCCTTTTTTAATTTTCACACATAGTCTTGATCACTTGATAAGAAGAATCCTTTAATTAATTCAATGTATACTTCTTCTAAATTTCCATTCAAAATAGGCATATTTCACATCCATTTGGTATACCTTAAAATCCTTGAAACTAGCATATGCCAAGAAGAGTCTAATTGCTTCCATTTTTTCCATTGAATCAAAAGTATAATAAAAATCTATCCCTTTAACTTGAGCATATCCTTTATACACTAGTCTAGCTTTATTTCTTGTGACCTCTCCTTTCTCATTCATCTTATTTCTGAAGACCCACTTAGTGCCTATCACATTCTTGGTTTTTGGTCTAGGAACTAGATCCCATGTTTCATTCTTTACTATTTGA
Organism: Torreya grandis; assembly: GCA_037957365.1. Classification (NCBI taxonomy): domain Eukaryota; kingdom Viridiplantae; phylum Streptophyta; class Pinopsida; order Cupressales; family Taxaceae; genus Torreya; species Torreya grandis. The sequence continues at coordinate 538,785 of JARHVA010003347.1, read as the reverse complement.
TCAAGATCTTAATCTATAGCACATGTCTAACTTTCATCTTTTCTAGCTTTTAGGAAAGTTTTGGGTTCAACAGATGACAACGAAACAATGTTTTATTGATTCTAATTATCAAAATTCTTTTTCTAGTTTGTAGCCTTGCATTCATATTACCAATTACCTGAGAGGTAGGATGATCCTTTTGTATTCTCTTAGATGGAGATTTAGTGTCAAGTCTTGATTCTTCCTCTTCATCTTCATCATCTATTTGAATAAATAACCCATCCTTGTTTGAAATATAATTCTAAATAATATCACTTACTTGCAAGTTTGACTTCTTGACTTTATTTGTCTCGTCTACACTCACATTTGAGCTTTCAAAAATCTTTTGAAGTATCTTAATGAAGCATCTATATGTAGAGGTGATAGAATAGTAACCTAAGAAGATGCCCTCATTAGATCTTGAATCAAAATTTCCAAGATTTTCTTCATCCCTTTTGATATAACACTTGCTCCTAAATTCTCTAAAATGTTTGATATTATCAAATCTATTCTTCCATAGATCATATGGAGTATTAGCACTATTTAATCTAATTTGAAACTTGTTAAGAATTTAAACTAAAGTGTTTTCTACCTCTTCCTAATAAACATCTAATAGTTTAGCATCTTGAAGCATAGTTCTACTCATTTCGTGAACAATTTTGTTTTTCCTTTCAACAACACCATTCTATTGTGGTGTTCTAGTAGCAAAATATAGTCTTCTTATCCCTTATTCTTCACATAAGTCATAAAATTCATGAGACAAAACTCACCTCCTCTATCTGATCTTACACACTTAATTTTAGATTCTTGTTTATTTCCCACAAGTGATTTGAATGTTGTAAATCTTGCAAAAGATTCATGTTTCTCTTTAAGAAAGCATATCCAAGTCATCCTAGTGAAATCATCAATGAGAAGCATGAAATAGTTATTACCTTGAATACTTTGAGTTCTCATAGGTCCACATAGATCAGTATGGATCAATTTTAATGGCCCTGAAGCAGAATGTTCCTCGGAATTGTATATCTTCTTGATATGCTTCCCATAAAGACATGCTTTGCAAAGAGAATGAGGAATTTTGGTAATTTTTGGCATATGTATTACTAACCCCTTTGATTTGATCCTTACCATGTTTTCAAAATTAATATGTCTAAATCTTCTATGCCAAATCTAGATTTCATCTAATTGACTTATGAAACATTCCTCCTTGGGTTCATGGAAGATATACAAGTTATTTTCTACTTTATGAATGTTTGCAATTATTTTTCTAGACTTTGCCCTTTTAACTTCACATTCCTTGTCATGAAAGGTTAGAATATTTCCTTGATCACACATTTGACTCACACTTAAAACATTATGTTTCAGACCTTCTACATATAATACATTCTCAACTCTAGTATGGCCATTGTCAAGACTCACAGTATATTTTCCAAAAATATTAGCAGATTTGTTATCACCAAATCTAAATAAACCTAGATTGGTATTCTTGAGAGAGATAAACTTGTTCTTGTCTCCTATCATATGACTTGAGCACCCACTATCTATGTACCACTTTAATTTTTAACTTCTTGAGTGTGAAAAGTTGTTTGAACAAACATTGATTCTTCCTTTGGTGCACTGTAAGAGTTTTATTTATTTTCTTCTTATTTTTTAGGCTTAGTTTCCTTGAATCATTTGATGGTGTCAATTACTTGTATGTCCTTTTTCCAAAAGGCTGTTTTGCAATTCTTGGAAATATGACCTTTCTAATTGTAGTTGTAGCAAACCCAAACTCTTTTGATCTTAGCAAATAGAGCATAATTCTTATATCTATGACCAAATTGATTGCAAGTAAAATAATAGCCTTTGAAAAAATTATTCATGTTGGATCTCCCTTTTTCTTGTTCACTATTGATTTAGGAGTCTTTATTGTTGACTTCTTTGGTGAATCTAGAGTCCCTTTTGACCTTGGATGAGAGCATATCTAAATATGTTAAGAATTTACTTGATTTGATGTCACAACATGTAGAGGGAGTCAAATTTGAATTTTCGCTTCCTTTCAGACTTTCAATCTCTTTTTCTAGACATTCAATCTTTGAAAAAGCACACACTAGTTTACCATGAATATCCATTGTACCCATGATCACCTTCAAGTGGTTAAAATTTTATAAATAAGGTATGGCTTTGATACCAATTATTATAGGTATGATCACTAAGGCGGGGGGGGGGGGCGGGCAGAGGGGGCAGAACTATTGATGCAAGATAATCCAATTCAATTCCCAATTCTTAAACATTCAGCACATACAATCATGATGCATACAAATTAACCATTATAAAGAACATAGAAAGATCAAGCACATAACACATGATATACTTGGGAAAACCTCTTAGGGGATAAAACCCAATGAACCCTAAAAGATGGACTATATTCCTAAAATAACAAGATCCGACATTTAGACCAGCATCAACTGATCAAGGAACATCCATCTCTTAATTTAGTGAGACACCCATCCCACACAGAGGAACCAACCCCATAGGAAACCAAGAACCCACTCAGCTAATTTGATATGATCACCAACTCTGATCTAATGTCTTCTACACTTAATGATGGGCTTATCTTACTTGTACTCTTCTTCACCCTTCAATCTTTTTAAAACAGCCTCTAGGGCTTACTCGTTCAATCTACCTCTTTTAGGCTCATTAGGTCCAATGACATGTGTGTCCTCCTGCATCAACTTGATCAGATAAACATGATTGATCTTATTTACTCTCTAATGGTCCTAAATTACATGCACCTTCTCTTTCAAAGGTTTTATCCATTGTTTATCACAATGCTCTCTCCACTCCACTCTAAATAGGCCAATTATGCCTAATATTTATACCGTACACTCATCTAACCTATCTTGGTTAGCCAAGATGCTTACCATAATTGTTATAACTTTTAAATAGGTCTTAATACATTTTATATTTAATAACCCCACACTCCTTATGTTTTCCATTACCTCATCAACCTCAAACCACCATTAGGTCTTGGTGAGACCTAAAATAATTAGGCCTACTCACCCATACGTTACAACTTCAACTCCTTGAGCCACTTTCATATTATACCTGTTGTCCCCAAAAATGAGTGGCATCTTTGGGACAACCTATGAACTATTTTGGTTCGCCATACCAAAATCGTCTCTTCCCTTTTCAAAATTTGTCCTAAACATTCAATTTCCTCATTTTCAAAGCTTTTTCAGTTAAGGGTTCAATAGGTTCAAAGGCTTCTTCAAGCGAGTTCAATCAAAAGAACAAGTTTCCAGCACTTAGTCATTTTCAGGATTGTTTCAATGACTTGGTTCAATCAAAAATGTCCATCAGAAAACTTCAAAGAACAAAGGCTTGAACTATTGAACCTTAAACCATTTTGGTTCAATGGTTCAATGGGTTCAATGACCAATTGGTTCAATGCGCTTGGTGCAAAAGATTAAAAAGACTTAGCCAAATAATGAAGAATGAACCGATTAAACCATTTAACCGTTGAACCAAATTTGGTTCAATTGGTTGGTTCAATCGGTAGGTTCAAGGGTCTACCCCAAAGCCAAAGGAAGAAGTGCCCTTGTGGAGGGCAGTGAGCAAAGGCGGACAAGAGTTGGAAATCCTTTAAGAAAATGACTAAGTCAAAAAGGCCAAAAGAATTCTTGCGAAAGTATCTTCCACAAGAAAATGACTGAGGCAAAAATCCTTGGGACATTTTGTCTGAAGGAATTCACCTGAGAAGAGAGCCTAAATAAATTGAAAAGAACAAAAGGGCTAAGTAACAGAAACTTTCCTTCGAACTTTTTATCTGAAGGAAAAGCCCGTCAAAGAGGCAAGAACCCGTCGGGGAAGTTAAAGCCCGAAGGCTGTCCAAAAAACCCTGAAGGGTAGATACACTTACAGGGGACACTTGATGTCAAAAAAATGACCTTTTCCAAGGACCCAAAGGGACACCTTCCCTTCAGGACATCCCAAAGGCTGAACAAAGACGCAGAAAGGAACCTTCAAAGACTTAGAAAAAAAGGGCTTCAAAGAATGAACCAATGAACCGATTGAACCTTAAACTGAAAGAATTTAAAGTTTAATGGTTCATAGGTTCAAAATTTCAAAGGCAGCCTTAGTCAAAGAAAGAAGCAGCAAACAGGTGGTTCAATGGATGGTTCAACCAAGGAGAAAAAAAGCAATTGAACCAAGAAGTGATGGAATAAAAGAGACAGAATGAACTGATGAACCAATAAACTAATGTACTTTCAGTGGGTTCAAAGGTTCAAGGTTTAACATGGTTCAAGTAGATAGCGACCATTGATGGTCCCATGGACATCAAAATTAAAGTGAGGGAATATATGATTGAAATTCAAATAGAGCACAGAACTTAAAGAAAGAACCAAGCGACTAACTGAAAAGAGAGCGTAAAAATTCAAATTGCTACAAGGTAGAGAAGATCAATGCAAAAGATTAGAAATATCTTCAAGGGAGTTATTTACAGTACGTGAAATAATGGATCAAGTAGACTTCTGAGTGCACCAAATCAAGGATGCCTCCTATTTTTCTTCCATGAAGTAAAGACAAATTGGATAGCTATGCAAACATCAAGGAAAGGACTAGACAGTCCATACTAAGAAGAGACATATTAGAGGAATGGACATGCCATAGTTATGGTAATGCACTGTATCCAGCATGGTCCCTCTAGATAGAACTGAAGGTGCATTGAAGGCATTGACTGCAGCATGGGCCGTCCCATGGAAAAGAATGCCAAGCCTTGCATGGTTGCTATAAGATTGTAATTTCTCTCATTAGTAGGGAGACTTTTCATTTTTATAGGAGTGAAACTCTGCCCAGTTGAAAGGAGAATATTGAGACTTTGAGCTCAAATTGTAATTTCATTTCATTTTATCTGAATGAGAAAGTAAGTTGTTTGCAGACTTTGTGTTGTTTTGGATTGTATGATTTTAGGAGATTATTCTTATGTCTGTCTTCTGAATGTGTTCTCATTTATTTAATTTGGCAAGTAGAATTAGTGAAATTAATAAGGAAGGTGTCATGAAACCAACTGTGGGGAAGACTTTGCACTTTCACATTTGTTTTTAGTGTGTGTTTTTCTTTTCTTTTTGTGTTGAGGATTTTGGGATGACTTTGTGCCCCCATTATCTTTTGTGTTATACTATTTGGGTAGTTGAGGTGGAAAATTTTTGTTTTGTTTCATTCTGTTGGTTACTATGCCTGTGTTACTAGTTTCTTGTCACTACCTAAGAGAACTCCTATTGTTTCTTGTAAGAACACTTCTAAAAGAAGAGAAGTGCCTATAGTGTTTCCACTAGGATTTTCTCCTCTATTTGTTAACATCATCTCTGAAAGAAGAGATATGGATGGTATATCCTACCCCTGAGTGTTAATTTTTGCTTATTTATATAGTATATATCTCTTACGTATTTATAGGGAACCTCCCCTTGATGAGAGGAGAGATTTGTCCACCTTTGATGTAGTAAACCTGCACACTAAGCCGACCAATATCCTTTTTTGTGGATGATAAGACCTATTTTGCTCAATTAGATTGTTGACTAACAAAATATTCACCCAACAATCTTTTTGGTGACTCTATTGGGGAAGAGCGCACAGTTTGAAGTCTCAAGCTTCAAGCTAAAGTAGATCTTACTCTTTTCCATTTTTTTCTACAATCTAGAAACTCCGCGTTATACTAGAAGCCAAAAATATCAAGGTGTTGTTGACCCTACTTTTGAGTTGGTGCAGGTGCAGCAGAGTAATTTTGATTTATTTCCTCCACAACCTCACCTTCAACAAACTAGGAGTCTTCCTCCTAGCCCTACTAGGTCAACAACACAAGGCAGAGCTTCTTTTTCTACTACTAGTAGAGCTTTGCCTATCCATTCTCCACCCATATTTGTGATCCCACTTTTACATAATCAAATCATGGCTCAAGGCCCCTGGGGTAGCTCTTTTGGTCCACTAAATTTAACTCCACCTCTGCATGAGCTTCCATGCAGTTTAAGGAAGAATTTCCCCAAATTCTTTGGTGATGGGAAATTTCATCCTGATGAACACATTGTAGTTTTTAACATAGCCTGTGGCATAATAGGGGTGGAATTTGAGGACGTGGTAGTTAGGCTCTTCGTGGAAACACTACAAGGTACTGCTATAGACTGGTTCTACCATCTGCATGCTAAGTCAGTAACTGACTGGGACACACTTAAAGCCAAGTTCGAAGCAAGGTTCAAACCTACAGAAGATGCACATGCCTTGCTAGCCCAGCTCACATAGATGAAGAAGGAGCCCCATGAACCTATGAGGGACTTCATTTTCAAGTTTGAAAAGCTAAGGTATAGGATTCCCATGATCGCCCAACTGATACCTCAGAATCTCAAGTGTTTCTTCATCAACTCACAGCTACCTAAAGTGAGTTTCTTGCTGAGACAGGCTAGGCACATAGACCTTGCTACTACTCAAGACTTGGATACTAAGGTAGAAGATGACCTTATCCTGGCAGGAAAGATAAGGAGAGACCCTAATAAAGGTAAATCCTCTTCATATTCTAAATACTCACCTACAGTCACCACTGACTTAATGGTACAAAAGCTAGCAAATAAAGTGCTAGCACTCAGAAATAAAATAGTGCAAGGGATGTCATCTGCTCCTGCATATAGAGATATGCCTAGGAGGACATTTTAGAATCAGGCATACCAAGGCAATGTTACCAAGATCAAGGACAGTGAAATTGCCTTCCTCCTCCATAGAGGAACCTCACCCTCAAAGCACCTCCAACCAATTTAGAAGTTGGATATCTTGAAGCTGAATCAAATTTCTCATTCTAGCCTGAGTTGAATCCTAAAGATGACACTAATCTCTTCACTGAGGAAGAAGAAGAATTAGCTGGTGACTCCAACATTGATTTCCTGAACTACCAGGATGAACCTAGAAGTGAAGGCAATGTAGCTGAGGGATCATACGATGTATTCACCTGGTTTAGGAATCAATTAGCTTAATCGACTGATAAGGAGAAAGCAGAGGAGTGACCTCAACTAGTAGTTTCAATTGCTAAGTGGGAATCCACTCTTCCTTTCCAGCCAAAGGACTCAGTGATTGCAACAAAGGTAAGTACCTCAAATGCCCCTGCACCTTCTACTTCAAATTTGCAGTCCAGTCCTCCCCCTTCCAAAAATCAAAAAGATGAATTCCCATCCTCTGCTCCTAGCTTATTCCAGGCATTCGACATAATTGACCATATAAATAAAACCAAAATTCAAATGTCTAAATTTGAATTTTTGTAGTCCCATCCTGAGTAATTAGATAAATTGGTTTAGTGTGTGAAGAACCAAAATGCCCCTGTAGGGTAAGCAATTCCCAAGGTGACTCATGATTCCCCCAAGAATGCACCCACCAGTAACAACCTTGTCATTACTCCCCCTGCTTCTCTTGGTAAGACTGAACCTTTCTATGTCTCATTGCTAATAAATGGGCATCAACTGAATAACTACATCATTGATTCTAGAGCCTCAGACAATGTTATGCCTACCAAAGTGGCTAAATCCCTTGGCCTTACACTGACCAAAACCTTTGGTATATGCTTCTCCATGGAAAATAAGCAAGTACCACTACTGGGGCAGATCAAGGATGCCCAATTTGCATTTACATTGTTCCTAGACAACAGAATCAAGATGACTATCTTGGTGGCTGACGTCTCTGCATCCTATGACATCCTTCTTGGGCAAAATTTATATAGGGATGTTGGTGGTGAATTGAGCATGGACTTATCTGACGTGAGGGTTCTAGTCAAAATTGTCATGAAGAGGCTACTCCTTGAGAAGGAAGTGAAATACGTGGTTACCCACACCTCAGCACCTGAAGCCCAAATTTTGTTTGAGTCTTCAGGAAAAGGTAACTAATTTTTATCCACAAATGAATTCCATGAAATGCCTATTGAAACTCTTGTAGGTGACAACCTGAAGATTAGTTTAGCTAGAATAGTAGAAGAATTCGCTGAGCATAATCCAAGTGTGGAAGAATCTCCCCCTCTGAATGAAGGAGAATCTAAAGAAAAATTAGTATCAAATGAAGTATGGACTCTTGAATTTGATGGTAGCTACTCCTCCACTGGTTCAGGAGCTAGAGTTGTGTTGATACCTCCTCAAGGAAATATTTTCCCTTCATCTTACAAGTTGTAGTTCAGCAACACTAATAATACAGCTGAGTATGAATCTTTGTTGCTTAGATTGAAGGTTGATCGAGACCAAGGCATCAAAATCCTTCATGCCAAAGGAGATGCAAAACTGGTGGTTTATCAAGTGAGAAACCTATATAAAATCAATAACAAAATATTATGCCACTATCGCAACCTAGTTTGGGACCAAATTAAAAGCTTTGATGCTTTCAGCATCTCTGCCATTCATAGAGAATTCAATGACTAGGCTGATGCACTGGCTATCTCAGCTACTTTCTTGGTTCCCCACTCAGACTTCAAAGGAGATAAGTACACTATTAAGCTAGTATTTTGACTAAGTGTACCTGATAATGCCAGTCACTGGCAAGTTTTCAACAATGACAGTTAAATCATTGCCTTCTTGGAGCAAAAAGATAGTTTTAAATGACTGCATTTTGAAGGCAGTGAACCTCAAAAATCTGAACCAACTCCTAAATCAAATATAGACGTAGGTGAAGAGTTCCTACAACTTAAAGGGAATAAGATTCCCAAAGGCCTAGTTTTCCTTGAGAAACTATTTGACAAACATGACAGATTCGTCAAACAGTAGCAAACGGATTCAAGCTCCTCCCAGGAGTTCAATCAAGTAAATCTGGGAACCAAGGGAGATCCCAAGATGGTTAACATTGGGAAATGTTGTACTCCTAAGGAGAAATTCAAGTTTACTGCTCTACTTTGTCAGTACATGGACGTCTTAGCTTACTCCTATTATGATCTGAAGTCACTCCAGCCTGATGAAATTTGACATGATATTCCTCTCAAGGCTGATTCAACACCCTATAAGGAAAAGTCTAGGCAGTATAATCTAAAAATATCAGGTACCATTTTATCTAAGATACAAAAAATGATAAATGCTAGGATAATCTTCTCAATCCATCATTCCACATAGATTACAAATATAGTACCTGTAAGGAAGAAGAATAGAAAATGTTGCCTCTATGTGGATTTTAGGAATTTAAATTAGTCATCCTTGAAGGATAACTATCCTTTGCCAATCATGGATCAAGTGCTTCAGATAGTGACAGGTTCAGAGATGTTATCAATGCTAGATGTCTTCTCAAGATATAATCAGGTTGAAGTTGGTGAGGCAGACCAGCATAAGACTGCTTTCACCACACCTTGGGGCATGTTTGCATATAGAAGGATGCCTTTTGGCTTGATAAATGATGGCACCACCTTCAAAAAAGCAATGGACCTTGCCTTCAAAGATGAAATGGGTAAGCTCATTATATTTTATCTTGATGACTTCACCATCTTTTCTAAGCATTGCCCAGATCATATGCACCACTTACAACAAGTGATGGAATGTTGTCGCCAAAATGGCATTTCCTTAAACCCCAAAAAGTCAATTTTTGGAGTAACAGAGGGGAAACTTCTCAAACACATTGTGTCCAAAGGAGGCATAAAGATTGACTTAGACAGAGTCAAGTCTAAATAAGAGCTTACCTTGCCCACAAGTAAGACTATTGTTCACTCTTTCTTTGGAAAGGTGAATTTCTTATGGAGATTCATCCCCAAGTTTGCTGAGAAGACCAGGCACATTGTAAACATGATGAAGAATAAATCCACCTTCAGTTGGACTGAAGAAGGCAAGTCAGCATTTGAGGATATCAAGACTGCCATTACCCACGCCCCATTTCTAGTTTGTCTATATTATACAAAGGACTTTCTCATGTATAGTTATGCTTTTGAACACACACTTTCCGCCATCCTGGTTTAATAGAACAAAGAAGGGGTGGAATCTCCCATTTCCTTCATGACCTATCCTCTCAAAAATCATGAGCTAAAGTATTTAAATATGGAGAAGCATGCTTATGTGGTGGTCAAGGTAGTGAAGCATTTCCATTTCTACATCCTCAGTTCACGAGTTACTGCTTTGGTTCCTGATACCATGGTCAAATCCATATTAACTCAGCAAGAGTTTGGAACCAAAAGAGGCAATTGGATTGAAAAGATCTAAGAGTTTGATCTGGTCATCAAGCCAACAAAGCTGGTATAGGAAAAGGGCCTATGCCAACTGATTGTTGACAATAGTTCAAAAGAAGCAAGGCATGAAGAAGTAGAGGTGGAAGACACGCCAACTGTCCTCTTTGTCTCCACCATGAATAAGTGGTATTTAGGTATTACTCATTTCATTACTTATGGTGAGTGTCTTGCTCACCTATCTTATAAAGAAAGGAGAACTATCAAGCTGAAATCTACAAATTTTGTCCTCTGGGACAACGGCCTGTATAAAAGGAGTCTTGATGGAGTGTTCATTCGTTGTGTGGACAAGGAGAAACAAAGCCAACTTCTAAAGTCCTTCCATAATTTGGACTATGGAGGACATTTCTCTGCCTCTGTAACTACCCATAAAATTTTGTGAGCCAGGTATTACTGGCCAACTCTCTTTCAAGATGCATACAAGTGGGTGAGAAAATGCGAACTATGCCAATAGTTTGTTGGGAGACCCAAGTTAGTTGCCCTGCCTCTCAAGCCAGTGGTCATAGAGGAGCCATTCTAGCAATGGGGAATTGATTTTATTAGAGATGTAAACCCATCTTCAAGTGCTAGACATGATTATGTCCTTATAGCAATAGATTACTTCACCAAGTGGATGGAAGCAATTCCAACCAGGCATGATACTTCAGAAGTAGTATGCAATTTCCTCAAGGAGAATATCATTTTCAAGTTTGGGGTCCCAACCAAGATTGTCACTGATAATGTAGCTTGTTTCACTTCCCAAGAGATTACTCAATTATGTTTCTACTATGGGATTACACTCTCCCACTCTTCCAATTACTTTTCACAAGGGAATGGACAAGCTGAATCAAGCAATAAGAACCTGGTGACTATCATCAAGAAGCTGGTGGATGATAACTAAAGGACATGGCTTAAAGCATTGGTTGATGCTCTATGGGTAGATAGAATTACACCAAAGAGAGCAATTGGTATGTCTCATTTCCAACTTCTTTATGGTATCAATGTTGAGATACTAATCACCTTGGAATTGCCAGTATTGAAATTAGCTAAGGCAATTGAGGATCAAATGTATGAAAGCACCTTTGACAAGAGGATCATGTACCTAACTAAGCTAGATGAGCAAAGAACTATAGTGGTAGACCGAATTTCTGCCCATCAAAATTTGGTGAGGAAGCTCTTCAACTAGAAGGCAAAAAACTGTGATTTTTGGGTTGGAGATCAAGTCCTATTATGGGACAAAAGGAGAGAGCCAAAGGGTATGCATGGAAAGTTTGATTCTCTTTGGAGTGGCCTGTTTATTATCCATCATCTCAATGTTGAGAATAGATTCCTATTGAAATATCAAGATGGCACGCTCTTTTCTCTACACCTCACAATGGGCAACATCTGAAGCACTTTAATTCCTAAAGTGTCAGATAAGTTCACCTATACATATGTACATCTGTATAGCCTTTATTTCTGCTTTGTGTTGTTCGTTATCATTTTTTGGAGCCTTTATTTTTGTGTATCATGACTCCATAGCCTAATGGCATACTTCAAGGCACTAGAGATTTTGGTTTCTACTCCCCTCAAATGTTCCAAATTTTCAACTGAAGGAAGTTCCCCAATTAGAGCCAGCTGTTGTCCCCAAAAATGAGTGGCATATTTGGGACAACCTATGAGCTATTTTGGTTCACTAGACCAAAATCATCTCTTCTCTTTTCAAAAATTGTTCTGAGCATTCAATTTCCTCATTTTCCAAGCTTTTTTAGTTAAGGGTTCAACAGGTTCAAAGTCTTCTTCAAGCGAGTTCAATCAAAAGAACAAGTTTCCAACACTTAATCATTTTCAAGACTGTTTCAATGACTTGGTTAAATCAAAAATGTCCATCAGCAAGCTTCAAAGAGAAAAGGCTTGAACCATTAAACTATTGAACCTTCAACCATTTTGGTTCAATGGTTTAATGGGTTCAATGACCAATTGGTTCAACGTGCTTGGTGCAAAAGATTAAAAAGACTTAGCCAAATAACGAAGAATGAACCGATTAAACCGTTGAACCATTGAACCAAAGTTGGTTCAATCGGTTGGTTTAATTGGTAGATTTAAGGGGCTGCCCCAAAGCAAAAGGAACAAGTGCCCTTGTGGAGGGCAGTGAGTAAAGGCAGACAAGAGTTGGAAATCCCTTGGGAAAATGACTAAGTAGAAAAGGCCAAAATAATTCTTGTGGAATTATTTTTCGTGGGAAAATGACTGAGGAAAAAATCCTTCAGACATTTTGTCTGAAGGAATTCACCTGAGAAGAGAGCCTAAATAAATTGAAAAGAATAAAATATCTAAGTAACAGAAACTTTCCTTCGGACTTTTTGTCCAAAGGAAAAGCCCGAAAGCCAAAAGCCTACTGAAGAGGCAAGAACCCATCAGGGAAGTTAAAGCCTGAAGGCCACCCAAAAAATCTTGAAGGGTAGATACCCTTGTGGGGGACACTTGACATCAGAAAAAGGACCTTTTCCAAGGACCTGAAGGGACACCTTTCCTTTGGGACATCCCAAAGGCTGAACAAAGACGCAAAAAGGAACCTTCAAAGACTTAGACAAAAAGGGCTTCAAAGAATGAACCAATGAACCGATTGAACCTTGAACCGAAAGAGTTAAAAGTTTAATGGTTCATAGGTTCAAAATTTTAAAGGCAGCCTCAATCAAAGAAATAAGTAGCAAACATGTGGTTCAACGGATGGTTCAACCAAGGAGCAAGAAAGCAATTAAACCAGGAAGCGATGGAACAAAAGAGATAAAATGAACTTATGAACCAATGAACCAATATACTTTCAGTGGGTTCAAAGGTTCAAGGTTCAACATGGTTCAAGCAGCTGGTGACCATTGACAGTCCCATGGACGTCAAATTTAAAGTGAGGGAATATTTGATTGAAATTCAAATAGATCACAGAACTTAAAGGAAGAACCAAGTGACTAACTGAAAAGAGAGCCTGAAGATTCAAATTGCTATAGGGGAGAGAAGATCCATGCAAAATATTAAAAATATCTTCAAGGGAGTTATTTCTTGTAGGTGAAATAGTGGATCAAGTAGACTTCTGAGTGTACCAAATCAAAGACGCGTCCTATTTTTCTTCCATGAAGTAAAGACAAATTAGACAGTTGTGCAGACATCAGGGAAAGGACCAGACAATCCATACTAAGAAGAGACATATCAGAGGAATGGACACGCCATAGTTATGGTAATGCACTATTTCTAGCATGGTCCCTCCAGACAAAACTGAAGGCATATTGAAGGCATTAACTGTAGCATGGGCCATCCCATGGGAAAGAATGCCAAGCCTTGCATGGTTGTTATAAGATTATAATTTCTCTCATTAGTAGGGAGACTTTTCATTTTTATAGGAGTGAAACTCTGCCTAATTGAAAGGAGAATACTGAGACTTTGAGCTTAGATTGTAATTTCATTTCATTTTATCTAAATGAGAAAGCAAGTTGTTTGTAGACTTTGTGATGTTTTGGCTTGTATCATTTTAGGAGATTATTCTTATGTCTGTCTACTGAATGTGTTCTCATCTATTTAATTTGGCAAGCAAAATTAGTGAAAGTAATAAGGACGGTGTCCTAAAACCAACTATGGGGAAGACTTTGTGCTTTCATATTTGTTTTCAGTGTGTGTTTTTATTTTCTTTCTGTGTTGAGGATTATGGGATGAATTTGTGCCCCCATTATTCTTTGTGTTATACTCTTTGGGCAGTTGAGGTGAAAACTTTGTGTTCTATTTCATCCTACTGGTTACTGCGCCTGTGTTACTAGTTTCTTGTCACTACTTGAGATAACTCCTGTTGTTTTCTATAAGAACACTTTTGAAAGAAGAGAAGTGCCTTCAGTGTTTTCACCAAGATTTTCTCCTCTATTTTTTAACATCATCTCTAAAAGAAGAGAGATGGATGGTATATCCTACCCCTGAGTGTTACTTTCTGCTTATTTATATAGTATATAGCTCCTACGTATTTATAGGGAACCTCCCCTTGATGAGAGGAGATATTTTTCCACCTCTGATGTAGTAAACCTGCACACTAGGCTGGCCAATCTCCTTTGTTGTGGATGATAAGACCTATTTTGCTCAATCAGACTGCTGACTAACAAAATATTCACCCAAAAATAGCAATTATTTAAACCAGTCAAACCTATCTCAAATATACCCTTTATAAATCCCTCATGGGTCCATGCCACCTGGAACACCAACTCAACACTTGAGCTTGCCAATTATGTCTCCTCGCTCTTTAGGCCTTCAAACACAGAAAACATAGTCTCAAACTTCTTAAGAAAATACTTAAATATCTCACATACCCATATGTTTATATCACATGGGTGAACACTTTAGGAAATATTCAACACCTACATGTGATTTAGATACTTCAACACAAGATCTAAGCACTAAAAACAACTCTCTCAAAATGACCACTCAAACTAGTTAAACAATCAAAATATAGTTATACTATTTTGATGCTCCATATCTGATAAAGGGCATATCATGACATAAAATACAATATCATAAGCCTTATAAACTTATATAACATCTCCATACTCATTTTATTCTTAAATTATTCTCAAAACACCTTCAACTCACTAATATGATATGGTCATTCAATTTGCCAGTGCATTTAACAAACATAGTCAACTTCTAAACAATTATTCACATTGAAGATGGATTGGTCAAACCTCCAAAATCCACATATATGGTCCTCATGAAGTTTAGAACACTCTCCAATATATAAATTAATATTGAAACATAAAAATACTATCAATAAAAACACAAATATCCTTCTTTGGTCACTTACAAAACATGGTCAAACATAGTCAACTTTTAGAGCTCAATATCTACAATTATACGAACATTCAAATATTTTAATCAAATTTTTGGATGAACCTTGAAGTTATTTATAAATATTCCTTTTAGTCACCTTAAAATTCATCCTATAAAAAAAAAATTATCAAAATACTAAGCATTGGTTTATCATTTTTCTAATTCAAATGCCAACGGTCACTGGTTAATGCAAAATCATCTGCAAACATGTGCCTTCATCTCATGTCCTTTATAGCTTTCTCAAATGTGCTCCATTGATCTCTTTATGATCTTCATAATTTTAAATTTCATCACTCATTTTTAATCCTACATCCTCACTTCTAAGATCATGCCACTTAGTAGCCCCGCATGCCTTCTACGCACCCTACAGTCAGTCTTCAATGATCTTTCACCACTTGGCAACCCCATGTGCCTTCTAAGTATTATTTTGACTTATAAACTTAATACACACCATTGATATTTCTTTGCATGGTTGAATATGCTTCATTTATTTTTGATCTTCTTGAACAACATGCATCGTTGATCTGCTTGCTAGATCTTCATGATTGTGACACGTGTCTTCATCATGACATTCTTAGGATCTTTGACTTATTGACTTTGCTCTCACTGTTGATCACTATCTGACAAGTTTAATGCCCACTATTATATATTTATCTATTTATATTAATTTCTTATCATATATATTCATCTCTTGATTAAATGATCACCATAGATCTTCGATATCACATATTTGGCTCTAAGTATGGGAACTTATTGAACTCTGTCTAAGAAGCCAACTTTTCACCTTAATAACTTTTGTGAAACTCCAAGTCCAAACCTAAAAATTGAACCTTATGATCTTCTCACATATGGGAATCTATCCATATATCAAGATGCTCTTGAAACATTCACATGTGTGAATGCTAAAATCATTAATCCACTCACTTAAATTTATCTGTCAAGATGACTACCTGAACCTAGACACTCATATGACTATTGTTGACGCTGTGGATTTCACCCTTGATAGAAGTCTAAGCTTCTATCTTCCACGTGGCACAACGGAGACTCCTCTCTTACCTGTGGGTCTAGAAAAATTGAGGGGAGAATCTCTAGATAAGGGCTAGCTCCCTTTGATGCATCTTTGAGTTATTCCAATACTATTGCTAATATATAAAAAGCGGGGTTGAAAAGAGAGAAGGATTACTGAAAACAAAACCTAAACTAAACGGTGATGCACCAAAAATGGTTGATCTAATTAGCTTTGACATATTCTTTACACCAAGAATAAGATGATATACACTTCATTTGATATGAGAAACTCTTCTACATTAGTGAGTTAGGGCTCCTCTAGAGATACAGGGAGGAAGAACTACCAGGGGTATTCTAAGACACACTATGGCAACCTGTTCACATGCGCCTATACTCTACTATGGACACTTCTAGCTGACCTACAAAAGAAGAACTCACAACACATTAGACATGTTGGAATCATTATGTGAAAGCATGAAATAAAATGACTTAACACAAGACAAAACCATAGACATATGCAAAAGTGCATACTCAAAATGGAGGTAAAAATTCTATGTCTTGATTCAATGTAAAATCCTATAGGGCTTCACCATACAAGCTGAGAGATCCTTTCTCCAATGAGAGTTTACAATATATAGAGAGAAATAGAAATCAATGGCGCCCCTTTTTTACAAGTGGCCCATGCTACGTTGAAAACATTGGGAAGAGGAAGTTGTTGAAAGAACATGTTGTGTCAGTTGCCAGTCTTGACTTTGGCATTTAAGTTATATTAAACATTATTATGAAATCATGGGCCACACCCCTTTATCTACAAACAAGACCACTTATTTAAGAGATTCATGCAATTTTCTGATCATTAATGCAAAATGAGGAAAAAGAGGCTACACCATTCACTATTTGCACTCCTTGATGACCATGTCATAGGGACTATTCCAACCATTGTAATAACTCTTCTACCAATGTTTCCCTTTACCACCTGGGCTATTTTGTCCATATCTGTGATTGGCTCCTCAGGCTCCTTTCTCGGTGGGTCACTGAGTTCACTCTTGTCTTTTGTCTTTTCCTAGCTTTTGTCTTTTCTTGGCTCTTTTGGCCCTCAGGGCTATCTTCTGTCAATCCTTGGCTCTTCAGGCTCCTTTCTTGGTGGTCTCTCCCTTTTGGCCTTAAGCCCTTTGAATTCCTTTTGGTTCATGCTCAAGCATTTAAATATCAACGGTTATGTCTACGGGCCCATCACCCCTTTAGCAATTCCTTCGACTTCACTTTCCTTTGGCTTTCTCCCCTTTCTTTTCCTTTGTTCAGGCTTTTGTCATTGAACCCTCCTAAAGGGAAGGTGTCCCTTCAGAGCTTGGAAAAAGGTCCCCCTTTTGGCAGCCGAGAGTCCCTCGCAAAGGAAATTTCCCTTCGGGATCCTTCAGTCTGCCTCAAATTCTCAATTCCTTCAAAAAAAATGTCTGAAGGAATTCCTTCGAACATTTTGTCTGAAGGAAATGTTTCTTTTATGTTTTGTCGCTTGTTTCTTTCGGTTGGGATTTTCCTTCAAACAAATTCCTTCAGGAAAAATGTCTGAAGGAATTCCTTCAGACTTTTGTTTGAAGGAATTTGCCTTTGCCATTTTGCCATGGATTTCTTTCTAAAGGGTAACCTTATGTTTGTCTCTTTGCCTTGTGAATTTCTTTGGACAAAATGTCTAAAGGAATTCCTTCAGCCATTTTGTCTGAAGGAATTCAACCTTTGTTTTCTCCTTGGATTTACTTTGGATAAAATTCCAAAGGAATCTTTTATCTTTTGCCTTGTCTTCCTCCAAAGGAAAACTCTACCCCTTTTCTGCCTTGTCCACTTTCCCAAAGGTGTCCACTTCCTTCTACAAGGGTTGCTTGGTCTCTAAAATCGCCTTTCAGAAGAGTTGCAAAGGTCATGTTTGTCGTCTGGGTGCCCCCCGCAAGGGAACCTAGCCTTGAGGCTTTTGGAAGTGATCCTTTGGCCCTTTGAACTTCATTTATTTTGCCGATAAGGAGCCTTTTCAAGTGATTTTACTTGTTTTTTTACAAATTCCTGCATAATCACTCCTTTCAACCCCACCTGTTCTTTCTATACCAAATGCTTGAAGTTGAGCCTTTTACATGCCAAGAGGAAAAAATGAGTTGCAGAAGCATATTCTTGCATTATCCTTCATGTCTGGGAATGGAAATGGAAAGAAAAGAAAAGGGAGACCAATTTTTTGCCCACGAGACCAAAAGTGGTCAACAATTTGGCAATTCCTAGGGGAAGCATGCCCGCTATGCTTAAAGAAGATCGATAGCCTCAAAGTCCATTGGGCACGGAGTCAAAACATAGCTTTGAAAGAGTTAGCATAGCCTTGAGATATCCAAGAATCAATCATGAAGCTCTTACCCCAAAAAGGTAACAAAACACACACAAGATTAAGAAAACTACTAACATGTGAAAAAGCACTTAGGGGAAATGAAAGACACATGACTGAAAGCAAACTACTATGTACAGCTAATCAAGTATATTTGCCTCCCTCCTAGATTAAAGGGAAAACTTCTTAAGTCTCCTTCATGGCAACAAAACCTATGGTGCCAAACAAATGGTTGGATGAAAAGGAGACTTCGTGACTTGCTCTTCTTGTCTTCCACCTTGATTGGCTTGTATCCAAATGAATCAGGGTCAAACATGCTTCCAACATATATGTATTCATCTTGCTCTTGGAAGCTTGTCCAGTGTTGGTCCTTCATGTTGGTGTGTTTCATCAAAAAATCAATGGATATTAGTTTATAACCATAAACCCCTTGATATGCATCATGGATTGACATGTCCCCTTCTACTTCATTGAAAACCCTGTCAAACTGATCCTCTACTTCATCATGGCTTTCTTGAAGAAGGGTGACTATTGTGATGTCTGAAATGAGATCACAAACTGCTTACTCATCCCACAGAACATCACCTTCTTGCTCAAGGCTCTCTTCTTCAAAGCTTTCATCAAGATGGACTGGCCTCTCCTTTACTTGCTCAAAGACTAGGGTCTCTAGTTGTTCCTAGACATGCTCCTGATCCTCCTCTAACTTGATTTCCCTGACATGGTCATTATCTTCATCAAAGCAACAAGGAAATTCATCAAACAAGGGAGGAGAGAGCTCATCATGCTTACTTTCCTCATCATCCATTGTTGACAGATAAAGTTTGTCAATCTCTTCTTCATACTGCTAGAACATCTACATGTATGCATGACCTGTGTCTTCTCCATTGTTGATGATGTCTTCAAAGGGATCATCCATGATGATCTCATCCTCATTTTCACTCTTGATAGCCTCTTGGACAACTAAAAATTCGATCCTCTGTTCTTCACTTGCCTACTACAAAATAGGTTCCATCTTGAGAAGGGATGAAGTGAAAGGCTGATGGTTAAAGTCATGTGGAAGAGGAGGTAGTCCTTGAGATAGAATCGAATGATTCTCTTCCTTCCATTTGGCCAGCACTTTATCTATATGAGATGTGGATTGATATCTCTCTTGGAGGAGTGTAGATGGGGTGTGTTCAAATGTAGGATCTTATGTTTGGCCTGAACCATCCATCACACTTTGGTTGAGGAACTGTTGACGCAGTGGATTGCACTTGGGGGCAGGATGCTTAGCTCCCGCCCTTCCACACACAACAATGGAAACTCCCCTCTCGCCTGTGGGACTGGTGAAGCTGGAGGGGAGAGTCTCTAGATAAGGGCTAGCTCCCTCTGATGTATCATTTAGGCCTTGGTTTCTCCTACTACTAACTAAAAATGTAAAAAGTGGGGGATGAAAAGAGAGAAAGAGATGTTGAAAATAGAACCTAAGCCTACGAAAAGAAAAGGTGATAAACTAGAAAAGGTTGATCTACTCCGCCCAAACATACACTTTCTACCAAGAACAAGCTCCCATACACTTCATCTGACACAAGAAAATCTTATGCATCAGTGGGTCAAGGGTCCATGGAGATACAAGGAGGAAATAAATACTAGAGGCATTCTGAGACACACTGCAACAGCCTATCCATTTCACCTATACTCCTCTAGGGACACTTCTGACAAACCTATAAAAGGAAACTCAAAAAATGCACCAAACATGCTGAAATCATCCTGCGAAAGCATTATGAAAATGACTTAACACAGAATCAAGGCATAGACACATACTAAAGATGCAAATCTCAGAATGGAGTTAAAAATGCTATGTTTCGATTCAAGGTAAAATTCCAGCAGAGCTCTACCTTACAAGCCCGAGAGATTTTGGGCAGAGTTTTGCCTTATGGGCTAAAAGAGTGGATCCCTTCTCAAAGGAGAAGTTTTCAATATATAGAAAGAGGAAGAGAACTTGGCCCTCCCTGGGAAATATTTTGGCACCCTTTTCTACCAGTGGCCCATGTGCGTTCTAAACCTTGGGAAGAGGAAGCCACTGTTACTGATGTCATTCTTCTAGAAGAGACCTGTTGGAACCATGCTGTACAATCAACGAAATTGACTTTGGCATTCAAGCATTAATTTAAGAACATGGCTGCACCTCTTTTCTACAAATAGACTGTAGTTTGTCCCCTCATCAATGCCAACTAGAGAAAATAGGCTGCACCACTCATCTGGCAATAACTCGCCTTCCCTTTGCCACTTGGATGCTTTGTCTTTTCTACTCCTTGTCTTCTTCCTGCTCTTTTAGCCCTCAGAGGTGATCTTCTGGCGGGTGGCTACTTTCCTCGAGCTATCTCCATGATTTGGCACTCTTTTAATTCAAAAGCAAATGGATATTTCACTGTGTTAGATTTGACGTTCACGCGGCCGTCACCCAACAGCTAGTTCATTAGCTTAAATTTGACAACTTTCAGGACGTCACCGTCCTCGACAAAATCTATCGAGTCTTTTGTTTTGGGCCTTTTGTGCTTCAGTCTTTTTGGTGAAAATCTTCAGACTTTTGTCCAAAGGAAATCCTTTGGACAAAAAGTTTGAAAGAATTCTCAATTTAAAAGAAAACTAAAAAAACTGTCCCCTTCGACTGGCTTTGAAACTCTAACTACCCTCTACAAGGGCTTTTGGACCTTGAACTGCCCTTCAGCTGTAGGACACCTTGTTGAACCAATCCATTGAACCAACCTATTGAACCAAAATTGGTTCAATAGTTCAATCAATTCAATGGTTCAATCACTACGCGCCAAGCTAATTAAACTAATCTTTTGAACTTGCTGATGAACCAAGCAATTAAACTAATTCGTTGAACCGGTTCAATGGTACAATGCTTGCACACTGAGCTCATTGAACCAAGCCTTTGAACTATTTGCTTAAACCACTCGTTGAACTAATTCAATGGTTCTACGTTGCGCACTGAGCCAGTTGAACCAAGCCAATGAATTTGCTGATTGAACTAAGACTTTGAACTAAAGCAATGAACCCGTTGATTGAACCAAGGCTTTAAACTAAAGCGATGAACCCACCAATTGAACCAAGGCTTAAAATAAGGTTGATTGAACTATCGATTAAACTAAGGCTTTGAACTGAAGCAATGATTGAATGGTTCAAAGATGCCAACCTTCCTTGTAAATTTCTTCAGATGAAGGCCCAAAAGAGCCTTGTAAACCCTAGCACTTTTTGAAATTGATTCCTCATGTGCCATAAGACTAACCTACATAGTCGATAGAAATCCAAGCTCTATAAAGTCCGTAGATTTAGGCCTGCAGAGTCCCTAGAAATTTTGTAGAGTCTGTAGAAATGAACAGATTCATGCAAAATTGAAAAATGAAATGGCCTAGAGCAGTAGGGATAGAAGGGGACCAATTTTTGGCCTATTGGGCAAAAAATGGTCAACAAATTGGCAACTCCCAGGGGAAGCATGTCTGTTATGCTTAAAGACCAATTGCCTTGTAGTCAGATGCAGCTTTGGAAGAGTTAGCCACTGCCTTGAGGGATCCCAAAATCAAACATGAATCCTTTTACCCCACACACAAAGGAAAACACCCACAAGGCTAAAAACACTACGTGTGCAAACTACACTTAGGGAAAGCAGGAAAAGAAATTGAAAACAAACTACTATATACAGCTAACTAGGAATATTTGCCTCCCTCCTAGATCAAAGGGAAATTTTCTTAAGTCCCCTTCCTGGCAAGAAGACTTATGGTGCCAGGCAAGTGGCTAAATGAAAAGGAGATTTGGTGACCTGCTCCTCTTGCCTGTCACTTGGATTGGCTGGTATTTGAGTGGATCAGATTCAAACATGCTTCCAACATATACGTACTCTGCTTGTTTGTGAAAGCTTGTTGAATGTTGGTCCTTCATGTTGGTGCATATCACCAAGAAATTTTTGGCTACTGGCTCATCACCATAAGCCCTTTGATATGTACAACTCCCTTACAGTGCATCATGGTCTGACCCATTTCCTTCTGCTTCATTATAGACTCTGTCAGACTCATCCTCTGCTTCCTCTTGGCCTTCTTGAAGAAGGGTGACTGGGGTGATGTCTAAAATGGAATCACAAATTGATTTTTCATCTCACAGAACATCACCTCTTTATTCAAAGCTTTCTTCTTCAAGGCCTTCCTCCAGGAAGATAGACCTCTCCTTTTCCTCCTCGATGATCAGGATCTCTAGATGTTCAAAGATATCCTCTTGATCCTCCTCTAACTCAAGCTCCTCAACGTAGTCATCCTCCTCATCAAAGCAATAGGGAAGTTTATCAAACAAAGGGGGAGAGAGCTGACCATGCTTATGTTCCTCCTCGTATTGCTAGAACATATGCATATATGCATGCCATGTGTCTTCTCCATTGCTGATGAGGTCTTCACAAGGAGCCTCCATGATGATTCTGCCTTCATTGTCACTCATGATAGCCCCTTGGGAAACTATATCTTGGATCTTCTACTCCTCACTCACCTCCTCCAGAATAGGTTCCTCCTTGAGAAGGGGTGAAGTGGGAAAACCATGTGGAAGAGGAGGCAGTCCTTGAGCTAGAATCAAATGATTCTCCTCCTTCCACTTGGCCAGCACTTTATCAGTATTAGGTGCGGCCTGATCTCTCTCTTGGAAATGTGTAGGTGGGGTGTGTTCAGACATGGAATGTGTCATTGGGTCTGAACCATCCATCACACACTAGCTAAGGAATCTCTCTTTAGATTCCAACTCTACAATTCTCCTGGCTAGATCCTCTTGGAAGAGCCTTTCCTAGAGGTCATCAGCATCATCATGAGCAAGGGCAGCCTCATCTTCTTCGAGGTTTTGCAAAAAACCTTGCTTCTCCTCCTTCTTGCCCCATGATTCTACCATTTTCCCCCAGTTCAGGATCTCAAAATTGGAATTTTGCTCCTGTGAACAGGCAGCAACTTTGTATTCTCCAAGGTCCTGGGGCTCCTCCACAAGGTCTACAAGTTTAAAATCTCTTTCACGAAGCAGACTCATCCTAGCCTCTAAATATTCAATTTGTTTGGCTAGATTATCCTGAAAGAGTCTTTCTTGAAGGTCATCAACATCATCCTCTTCAAGGCTCTAGGCTAGTTCCTGGCATTCCTTCCTCCAACTCAGAATCTATACATCACATTGAAAGACTTGGGGAGGTTGAGGAATGCTAGGAAGAGACTGTTGATGCACCAGAAGAGTCTCTAGAAGAGGGATGTGTTGGCTCATGGTATTCCCCCTAATAGAAGATTCACAATATAAGGAATTGAGAAGATTGATCTCCATGGGGGGTTGCTCTGATCCCCTTTGATGTTGGAAAGCCAAGCACACGGGATTGAGAGCAGATGCATCAGGTGAACTGGAGTGAACAAGCGCCATCTGATAAAAAGGATTTGGCATACAAGAGGGGAATTTTTTTAGGATAGGAAGGGGGGTGCAACGCTGATTGCCTTGAATGAATGGATTCCTCCATTTTACTACCTCCTCCTCCATGGATTGCAAGGCCTGAGCTTGCCTAAACAAACACGCCTCTTTGTACATCAGCTCCCTTTGATAATTGTACTACTCATCCAGTCTGTCGATTCCATTACCTGCTTCTCAAAATCTAGCGCCACCTCCCTTATCTTTGAAGGGCAACTAGGAGGGTTGCTTGATGTGATTGCATGAAAATTTCAAGTCTGATCGAAGTCATATGAAGGAATACAAGGTCCATGATTTTGTGAAAAAGAATTATACATACAAAAATAAGATTTTTGATGGCACCTAGACTGCTTAACCAACAGATTCAACTCAGAGTTGCCATTGGTGTTGATGTA
Source organism: Torreya grandis (assembly GCA_037957365.1). Lineage (NCBI taxonomy): Eukaryota > Viridiplantae > Streptophyta > Pinopsida > Cupressales > Taxaceae > Torreya > Torreya grandis. The sequence goes on along the minus strand of JARHVA010003347.1, from coordinate 514,535 downwards.
AAAGCCTCCAAAGGCTGGTTGGTTGAAGAACACACCAAAAATTCTTTAACTCTTTCGACAAAACTTGTCCTAGTTCGAGTCCCACTGGGCATGCCAAAAACTATTGACACAGTGGATTGCACCCAGGGGTAGGACGCTTAGCTCCCACCCTTCCACACACAACAATGGAAACTCCCCTCTCGCTTGTGGGACTGGCGAAGCTGGAGGGGAGAGTCTCTAGATAAGGGATAGCTCCCTCTGATGTATCATTTAGGCCCTAGTTTCTCCTACTGCTAACAAAAAATGTAAAAAGGGGGGGATGAAAAGAGAGAAAGAGATGTTGAAAATAAAACCTAAGCCTATGAAAAGAAAAGGTGATACACCAGAAAAGGTTGATCTACTTCACCTGAACATACGCTTTCCACTAAGAACAAGCTCCCGTACACTTCATCTGACATGAAAAAACCTTCTGCATCAGTGGGTCAGGGGGCCATGGAGATATAGGGAGGAAATAATTACCAGAGGCATTCTGAGACACACTACAGCAGCCTATCCACTTCACCTATACTCCTCTAGGGACACTTCTGACAGACTTGTAAAAGGAAACTCAAAAAATGCACCAGACATGTTGAAATCATCCTGCAAAAGCATTATGAAAATGACTTAACACAGAATCAAGGCATAGACACATACTAAAGATGCAAAACTCAAAATGGAGGTAAAAATGTTATGTTTCAACTCAAGGTAAAATTCTGCCAAAGCTCTGCCTAACAAGCCCGAGAGATTTTGGGTAGAGTTTTGCCTCACGGGGTAAGAGAGTGGATCCCTTCTCAAAGGAGAAGTTTTCAATATATAAAAAGAGGAAGAGAACTTGGCCCTCCATGGGAAATATTTTGGTACCCTTTTTTGCCAGTGGCTCATGTGCGTTCTGAACCTTGGGAAGAGGAAGCCACTATTACTGATGTCATTCTTTTAGAAGAGGCCTATTGGAACCATGTTGTACAATCGCTGAAATTGACTTTGTTGTTTAAGCATTAATGTAAGAACATGGCCGTGCCTCTTTTCTGCAAATAGAGTGCATTTTTTCCCCTCATCAATGCCAACTAGAGAAAATATGCTGCGCTGCTCATCTGGCAATAACTCACCTTCCCTTTGCCACTTAGACGCTTTGTCTTTTCTGATCCTTGTTTTCTTCCTACTCTTTCAGCCCTAAGGGGCAATCTTCTGGTGGGTCACTGCTTTCCTTGAGCTATCTCCATGATTTGGCGCTCTTTTAATTCAAAAGCAAATAGCTATTTCAATGTGTTAAATTTGACGTTCACGCGGCCGTCACCTAACAGCTAATTCGTCAGCTTAAATTTGATGAATTTTGGGACGTCACCGTCCTTGGCAAAATCTGTTGAGTCTTTTGTTTTGGTCCTTTTGTGCTTCAAGATTTTTGGTGAAAATATTCAGACTTTTGTCCGAAGGAAATCATTCAGACAAAAAGTCTGAAAGAATTCTGACTTTAAAAGAAAACCGCAAAAATTTCCCCCTTCGGCTGCCTTTGAAACTCTAACTACCCTCCACAAGGGCTTTTGGACCTTGAACTTCCCTTCGGCTATAGGACACCTTGTTGAACCAAGCCATTTAACCAACTCGTTGAACCAAAATTGGTTCAATGGTTCAATCAGTTCAACGGTTCAATCACTGTGCGCTGAGCCGATTGAACTAATCTTTTGAACTTGCCGATGAACCAAGTGATTGAACTAATTCATTAAACCATTTCAATGGTTAACACTTGCACACCGAGCTCATTGAACCAAGCCTTTGAACTGTTCGCTTGAACCACTCGTTGAACTAGTTCAACGGTTCAATGCTGCACGCTGAGCCCATTGAACCAAGCTGACAAACTTATCGATTAAACCAAGGCTTTGAACTGAAGCGATGAACCCACCGATTGAACCAAGGCTTTGAACTAAAGAAATGGTTTAATGGTTTGAATATGCCAACCTTTCTTGTAAATTTCTTTAGATGAAGGCCCAAAAGAGCCTTGTAAATGCCAGCACTTTCTGAAACCGATTCCTCATGTGCCATAAGACTAACCTGCAGAGTCAGTAGAAATCCAAGCTCTGTAGGGTCCATAGATTTAGGCCTGCAGATTCCATAGAAATTTTGTAGAGTTTATAGAAATGAATAGATTCATGCAAATTTGAAAAATGAAATGGCCTAGAGCAACAGGGACAGAAGGGGACCAATTTTTGGCCTGTTGGGAAAAAAATGGTCAACAAGAACCTCATTCTGGACTCCAATTCTGTAATTTGCTTGGCTATATTCTCTTGAAAGAGTCTTTCTTGGAGGTTACAAGCATCATCATGGAAATGGGGAGTGCATGAAGGCTGCCATGGAGTACAAGAAGCTTTTTGAGGAAGGGTGGGAGGGACTTGAGAAAGACTAGCCTCATTTTTTACCTCACGCTCTTGAACAATGCCTCTCTCCTCCTTCTTACTCCATGACTCAACTACTTTACTCCAGCTCATGATCTTAGGACTGAAAGTCTCTTTTTGGAGTGATGGGGTCATGATGTGAGAGGGTAGTGAGGGTTTGGATTCCACTTCCCTTGCCACCAATATAGACTGTTGCATATGAATATTTTCCAATTTAATCTGCTTATCAATATTGGCCTTAAACACAAGATTTACTATTTCAAAACTCTCCTCAACATGATTGGGGAAAGGACTTTGATACTTGGATCATGAGTAGGGGATGTGTATGGCTGATATGAAACTTGGGGCAATGGGTATGCAGGTTGATAGACTTGGTAAGACTGCCTCTCATGAATACTCAGCCTCTCTTCCAAAGATGCAATCAAACCACTCACATCCAGCATCTCATTAGTAAGCCTTTGCCAATTGGCTCTTTTAATAGGAGTCCATTCACTCTTAACCAGATCTAATGTACTTCTCACTTAATGGATGAAATGATCAGGAATTTCTTGGCCACATCCACTTCTAGTGTCAAGCTCCACTACATACTTTTTATATCCCAACAGTGCTTTCTTGAAGGTGGAAATGGAATGATTAGCAAAAAGATTAGGTTGAGTAGGAGAAGTAACACATTGAGAAGACTGGGCATAAGACTGATATAGCTCATGACAAGGCTGAGACTGGTCATATTGGACCTAATAAGGATCAACACAAGGTTGGTAAGGATCATAGCCAGGCTGGCCAAGGACTTTCTCAAATTGAGGAGGAAGAGGCAAAGCCCACAATGTTTCACCAACCTGCAAAGGGAAAAACTCATAACCATATGCATCCTTATTGCTTGAGGTGATTCAATGGACAACCTAAGCTTGATCAAAACTATATGAAGGAACACAAGGCCCATACTTCTGAGTAATGGAATTATACATACCAAAAATGTGATTTCTTGATGGCACCAAGACTAATTAACTAGCTAATTCAACTCAGAGTCACCATTGGTGTTGACAAAAAGCCTCCAAAGGTTGGTTGGTTAAAGAACACACCAAGATTTTGCAACTCTTTGGACAAAATATGCCCCACCAGGCATGCCAAAATCTATTGACAATGTAGATTGCACCCTTGACAGAAAGCTGAGCTTTTATCTTCCATGCGGCATAATGGAGACTCCTCTCTTGCTTGTGGGTCTGGAAAAAATAAGGGGAGAATCTCTAGATAAGGGTTAGCTCCCTTTGATGCATCTCTGAGTTATTCTAGTAATATTGCTAATATATAAAAAGGGGGGGTTGAAAAGAGAGAAGGATTACTGAAAATAGAACCTAAACTAAATGGTGATGCACCAAAAATGGTTGATCTACTTAGACTTTACACCAAGAATAAGATGATATACACTTCATTTGATATGAGAAACTCTTCTGTATCAGTGAGCTAGGGGTCTTCTAGAGATACAGGGAGGAAGAACTACCAGGGGTGTTATAAGACACACTATGGCAGCCTGCTCACATGTGCCTATACTCTACTATGGACACTTTTGGCTGACCTGCAAAAGAACTCACAATACACTAGACATGTTGGAATCATTCTGTGAAAGCATGAAATAAAATGACTTAACACAAGACAAAACCATAGACATATGCAAAAGTGCAAACTCAAAATGGAGGTAAAAATGTTATGTCTTGATTCAAGGTAAAATCCTGTAGGGATTCACCATACAAGCTAAGAGATCCTTTCTCCAATGAGAGTTTACAATATATATAGAGAAAGAGAAAGCAATGGCACCCCTTTTTTACAAGTGGCCCATGCTACGTTGAAAACATTGGGAAGAGGAAGTCGTTGAAAGAACATGTTGTGTCAGTTGTCAGTCTTGACTTTGGCATTTACGTCATATTAAAAATTATTGTGAAAGCATGGGTTGCACCCCTTTGTCTAAAAAAAGACTACTTCTTTAAGAGATTCAGGCAGTTGTCTACTCATTAATGCAAAATGAGGAAAAATAGGCTGCACCATTCACTGTTTACACTCCTTGATGACCATTTCATAGGGACTGTTCCAACCGCTATAATAACTCTTTTGTTGATGCTTCCCTTTGCCACTTGGGTTATTTTTTCCATATCTATTCTTGGTTCTTTGAGCTCCTTTCTCAGTGGGTCATTGAGTTCACTCTTGACTTTTGTCTTTTCCCAGATTTTGTCTTTTCTTGGCTCTTTTGGCCCTCAGGGATATCTTATATCAATCATTGGCTCTTCAGGCTCCTTTCTCAGTGGTCTCTCCCTTTTGGCCTTAAGGCCTTTGAATTCCTTTAGGTTTACGCTCAAGCATTTAAAGATCAACAGTTATTTCATTGTCGCAAATTTGACGTTCACGCGTCTGTCACCATTTGAAAGCCAACAACTATTCCATCATCCTAAATTTGATGTATGTGATCCCGTCACCCCTTTAGTAATTCCTTTAGCTTCAATTTCCTTCAGCTTTCTTTCCTTCATCTTTCTCCCCTTTCTTTTCCTTTGTTCAGGATTTTGTCATTGAACCCTCCCAAAGGGAAGGTGTCTCTTCAGAGCTTGGAAAAAGGTCCCCCTTTTGGCAGTCGAGAGTCCCTCACAAGGGCAATTGCCCTTCAGGCTCCTTCGAGCTGCCTTAGCTTCTCAATTCCTTCGGACAAAATGTCTGAAGGAATTCCTTCAGACATTTTTTTTGAAGGAAATTTTTCCTTCATGTTTTGCTACTTGTTTCTTTCGGTTGGGCTTTTCCTTCGAACAAATTCCTTCGGGAAAAATGTCCGAAGGAATTCCTTCAGAATTTTGTCTGAAGGAATTTGCCTTTGCCATTTTGCTACGGATTTCCTTCCGAAGGGTAACCTTCCATTTGGCTCTTTGCCTTGTGAATTTCTTCAGACAAAATGTTAGAAGGAATTCCTTCAGGCATTTTGTCTGAAGGAATTCAACCTTTGTTTTCTCTTTGGATTTCCTTCAGACAAAAGTATGAAGGAATCTTTTATCTTTTGCCTTGTCTTTCTTCAAAGGAAAACTCTGCCCCTTTTCTGCCTTGTCCACTTTCCTGAAGGTATCCACTACCTTCTGCAAGGGCTGCTTGGTCTCCAAAATCACCTTTCAGAAGAGTTACAAAGGTCCTGCTTGTCGTCTGGGTGCCCCCCATAAGGGCACCTAACCTTCAGGCTTTTGGAAGCGATCCTTTGGCCCTTTGAACTTGGTTTATTTTGTCGATAAAGAGCCTTCTAAAGCAGTTTTACTTGCTCTTTTACAAATTCTTGCATAATCACTCCTTTCAACCCCACCTATTCTTTTCGTACCAAATGCTTGAAGTTGAGCCTTTTTCATGCCAAGAAGAAAAAATGAGTTGCAGAAGCATATTCCTGCATTATCCTTCATGTCTGGGCATGGAAATGGAAAGAAAAGAAAAGGGAGACCAATTTTTTGAACATGGGACCAAAAGTGGTCAACAACTACTCTGATGAATTCTTTTCACTTACACAAGCACTCCAAACACTCAGAAAACCCCACAGAGTCTCTATAACATGATCATACCATCAATAACATCCACCATGTACCTGTTGACGCTAGAAATTGCACCCGGGGCAAGGAGTCACACTCCTGCCATTTCCTCGCAACATGGAAACTCCTCTCTCACCTGTGGGACGGTGAAGCAGGAGAGGAGAGTCTCTAGATAAGGGCTAGCTCCCTTTGATGTATCGATGTTATTCTAGCAAGAGCAAAAAAATAGGTATATACAGCTATATAAACTGGGGGGGATGAAAAGGGAGAGAGATGCAGGAAAAACAAGCCTACTCTAAAAGAGGTGATACACCAAAAACAAGGGTTGACCTTCTCACCTCCACACTCAGGAGCAAATAAAAACATACATACACTCAGATTTGGCAGAAAAGACCAGGTCGCTGGAAATGACAGGGAGGTTCTTATGGAAAACATAAGAACAGGGACTCACCAAGATGCTGTAGAATACACACTAGAAGTGACCTCCTCTGTTTCTGCACCCCAAATGGAACTCTACTCCTGGCAGCAGCAGATAATGGCACTTTGTAGATGACTGGTCTATTGGTGCTGAACCTTTGAGAGCATCACAAAATAATGACTGGACACAACTCAACACTCAGAACATACACAGAAAAATCCATCCAAGAAAGAGGTAAAACTATCTTTTATTTGATCCAGGTAGAAAATTTGTAGAGCTGTGCTCTTACAAAAATGTGAAAAGATGATTACAAAATGACCAAGTCTGCAACTTATATGGAAAAGAAAAGACAAGAGGCTCATTGGCGCCCTTTTTTGCAAGTGGCCATGTCGCGTCTTCATTGGGAAGAATAAAAACACTGTTGGTGCGTCATCCTTCTAGAAGAGGCCTGCTAGAACCATGCTGCCAATTGACTTTTGTTCCATTATGTCTTGTCTGGTCGTTTGGCCCCTTGGGCAAATTTTCTTAGCTAGTCGCTTTAACTTTGGCTTGTTCGGGTTAACATTTCTCTGTTTTGCTTTTAAAAACAATGGCTATTTCCTTTTTTCTAACTTGACGTCCTCATCACCGTCCTCGGGCCTTATATGTTTTCCATGAACTTGCTTAACTTGACTCGCGGCCTGCTATTCTTCTTTGTTTTCCTCCCGGGCACTCTTCCACTTTGAACAGGTCATTGTTTACTTACGTGGACTGTCGAGCCTTATTATTTTGTGGACTGCCTTAGAACTGCTCCCTGAGTTTTAATGTTTTATCGGGCTGCAGACTATTGGCGAGCTTTAAAAATACCGCGGGCTTTATGTTTTGTCGGGCTTCCCTTTTGCCTTCGGCTTTCCTCCTGGGTTCCCCGCGGAAAAATTGTCTGCGGACAATTTTCCCAGGTGAAATTCCTGGGCTGCCTTTGCTTGCTAACCCGCGGCTTGAATTGACAATTTTTCCGCGGGGAAATTCCTGGGCTGCCTTTGCTTGCTAACCCGCGGCTTGAATTTTCGCAAACAAATTATTTCGCAGAAAATTCCTGTGAGCAATTTGTCCACGAAAATTCCACCAGGCTTTATAGCTTTTGGGGATGGTCCGCCTGAATTCCTTTGCCTTTGTGCCGGCCCTCCGTAAGGGCTCTTTTGACCATTGAATGCTCTTTGCCAAAGGACACCCCCTTGAACCAAAATCCGTTGAACCAAAAATTGGTTCAACGGTTTAAGGTTCAAAGGAGCGCACCGATGAACCAAAGCGCTTTGAACCTTTTGCATTGAACCAAAGCCATTGAACCAAGCGTTGAACCCTTTGAACCAGGCATGAACTGAACTTTTTTGAACCCGTTGAACCTAAAAAAAACTGGCACAAAATAGCAGGTGAAGAAGGTGACCAAAATTTTGCCAAGGGGCAAAATTTAGTCAACAAATTGGTGACTCACAGGGGAAGCATGCCTGCTATGCTTAGAATCTAGTTGCCTTAGAAATCCATTGGGCGTGGAGTTAGATGTAGCTTAAAAAAAAAGCAGCAGATTGAAAGATCCCAGAATCAAACACGTAGAATTTACCCCCACATGCAAAGGGAAACACACAAGGCTAAAAAAACACTACCTATGCAACTACACTTAGGGAAAGCAAGAGAAGAAACTGAAACAAACTATTATGTACAGCTAACCAGGTATTTTTGATTCCCACTTGGATCAAATGGAAAACTTCTTAAGTCCCCTTCTTGGTAAGAAGACTTATGGCACCAGGGAAGTAGCTGAATGAAGAAGAGAGTTGGTGACTTGCTCTTTTTACCTATCGCATGAGTTGGCTGGGATCCAAGAGGATCAAAATCAAACATGCCTCTGACATATATGTAATCTGTTTGTCCTTGGAAGCTTTTTAAATGCTGGTTCATCATATTGGTGCTCTTCACCAAGAAATCAGTGGCTGCTAACTCATCGCCATAAGCCCCTTGATCTGCACAATTCTTTTGCAATGTATCATGGTCTGATTTGTTTCCTTCTGCCTCGTTGAAAACTCTGCCAAACTCGTCCTCTGCTTCCTCTTGGCCTTCTTAAAGAAGGGGGATTGTGGTGATGTCTAAAAGGGACTCACAAAATGACTGCTTATCCCACAAGACTTCACTTTCCTGTTTAAATCTCACTTCTTCAAGGCATTCCTCCAAGAAGACAGACCTCTCCTTTTCCTCTTTGCTGATCAGGTTCTCTAGATTTTCAAAAATATTCCCCTGATCCTCCTCTTTCTCAGGTTCTTCAATGTAGTCATCCTCATCAATATAGCAAGGAAGTTCATCAAACCGAGGGGAAGAGAGCTTACCATGCATTTGTTCCTCCTCGAATTGCTGGAACATCTACATATACGCAAGGCCTGCATCTTCTCCACTACTGATAAGGTCTTCACAAGGAGCATCAATGACAATTTCTTCTTTGTTGTCACTCATGACAACCTCTCGAAGGATTGCATATTGGATCTTTTGTTCCTCTCCTGCCTCTTGAAAAATAGGTTCTTCCTTGAGAAGGGGTGAAGTGGAGAAAGCATGTGGAAGAGGAAACAATCCTTGAGCTAGAATCGAATGATTCTCCTCTCTCCACTTAATCAGCACTTAATCTATATCAAGGGCAGCCTGATAATTATTTTGGAAATGTGTGGGTGGGGGGTGTTCAGGCATGGAATGTGTTGTTTGGTCTGAACCGTCCACCACACATTGGCTGAGGAATTTCTCTTTAGACTCCAACTCTGCAATTCTCTTACTCATATCTTCTTGGAAAAGCCTTTCCCGGAGGCTACCAGCATCATCATAGGCAGGCACAGCTTCAGCTTCTTCAAGGTTTTGAGAAAAACCTTGCTTTTCTTTTTCCTCTTTGTTACCCCATGATTCCACTGTCTTCCCCCAATTCAGGATCTCTGAATTAAAATTCTACCCCTGCGAACAGGCAGCAACTTTGTTTTCCACAAGGTCTTGAGGCTCCTCCACAAGGTCTATAAGTTTCTTCTTTCCTTCAAGAAGTAGCTTCATCCTAGCCTCTAAACCCTCAATTTTCTTGGCTAGGTTGTCCTGAAAGAGTCTTTCTTGGAGGTTGTCAGCATTATCCTCTCCAAAGCTTAAAGCTGGTTCCTGACATTCCTTCCTCCAACTTGGAATCTGCATATCATGCTGAAGGACTTGGGGAGGTTGGGGAATGCAAGGAAAACACTGTTGATGCATTGGAGGAGACTTTAGAGGAGAGACGTGCTGGTTGATGGTATTTTCCCCAATGGGAGATTGTTCTGATATCATCTAATGTTGGAAAGCCAGGCACACTGGGTTGGGGGCAGGTGTATTTGATGAGCTGGAGTGAGCAAGTGCAATCTGATAAAATAGGTTTGGTGCAAAAGAGGGGGTTTTTTTTAAATGAGGAAGGGGCACGCAAGGCTGACTTCCTTGGATAGATGGATTTCTCTATTTTTTTACCTCCTCCTCCATAGCTTGCAAGGCCTGTGCTTGCCTATACAAACACTCCTCTTTATACATCAGCTCCTGCTGATATTTGTACTGCTCTTCCAGCATATTAATCTCCATTGTATGCCTCTCAAATTCCAGCGCCACCTCCCTTATAGTTGCAAGGCAACTAGGAGAGCCGCTTGAGGGGATTGCATAAATATCTGAAGCCTGATTATATTCATATGAAGGAAAACAAGACCCGTGATTTTGAGTAAAAGAAGTATACATACAAGAAAATTTTTTTAATGACACCAGGCTGTGCTTAACCAACGGATTAACTCAGAGTCACCAGATGCTGGAAATAAAATTTGATCTACTGTAATAGGACCAGCATCAATCCTGCAACTTTACTTCATTAAAAATATTGTCCCACCGGGAGTGCCAAAACTATTGACGCTGAAAATTGCACCCGGGGCAAGGAGTCACACTCCTGCCATTTCCTCGCAACATGGAAAGTCCTCTCTCACCTGTGGGGTGGTGAAGCAGGAGAGGAGAGTCTCTAGATAAGGGCTAGCTCCCTTTGATGTATCGATGTTGTTCCATCAAGAGCAAAAAAATAGGTATATACAGGTATATACAGCTATATAAACTGGGGGGGATGAAAAGGGAGAGAGATGCAGGAAAAACAAGCCTACTCTAAAAGAGGTGATACACCAAAAACAAGGGTCGACCTTCTCACCTCCACACTCAGGATCAAACAAAAACATACATACACTCAGATTTGGCAGAAAAGACCAGGTCGCTGGAAATGATAGGGAGGTTCTTATGGAAAACACAGGAACAGGGACTCACCAAGATGCTGTAGAATACATACTGGAAGTGACCTCCTCTATTTCTACACCCCAAATGGAACTCTACTCCTGGTAGTAGCAGACAATGGCACTTTGTAGATGACTGGTATGTTGGTGTTGAACCTGTGAGAGCATCACAAAATAATGACTGGACATAACTCAACACTCAGAATATACACAGAAAAATCCATCCAAGAAAGAGGTAAAACTATCTTTTATTTGATCCAGGCAGAAAATTTGTAGAGCTGCGCTCTTACAAAAATGTGAAAAGATGATTACAAAATGACCAAGTCCGCAACTTATATGGAAAAGAAAAGACAAGAGGCTCATTGGCGCCCTTTTTTGCAAGTGGCCATGTCGCGTCTTCATTGGGAAGAAGAAAAACACTATTGGTGCGTCATCCTTCTAGAAGAGGCCTGCTAGAACCATGCTACCAATTGACTTTTATTCCATTCTGTCTTGTCTGGTCGTTTGGCCCCTTGGGAAAACTTTCTTAGCTGGTCGCTTTAACTTTGGCTTGTTCAGGTTAACATTTATCTATTTTGCTTTTAAAAACAACTGCTATTTCCTTTTGTCTAACTTGACGTCCTCATCACCGTCCTCGGGCCTTATATGTTTTCCATGAACTTGCTTAACTTGACTCGCGGCCTGCTATTCTTCTTTGTTTTCCTCCTGGGCACTCTTCCACTTTGAACAGGTCGTTGTTTACTTACGTGGACTATCGAGCCTTATTGTTTCACGGACTGCCTTAGAACTGCTCCCCGAGTTTTAATGTTTTGTCAGGCTATGGACTGTTGGCGAGCTTTAAAAATCCTGCGGGCTTTATGTTTTGTCAAGCTCCCCTTTTACCTTCGGCTTTCCTCCCAGGTTCCCTGTAGGAAAATTGTCCGCAGACAATTTTCCCGGGTGAAATTCTCAGGCTGCCTTTGCTTGCTAACCCACGGCTTGAATTTCCGCGGACAAATTGTCCACAGAAAATTCTCGCGGGCAATTTGTCTGCGGAAATTCTGACGGGCTTTATAGATTTTGAGGATGGTCTGCCTGAATTCCTTTGCCTTTGTGTCGGCCCTCCATAAGGGCTCTTTTGACCATTGAATGCTCTTTGCCAAAGGACACCCCCTTGAACCAAAATCCATTGAACCAAAAATTGGTTCAATGGTTCAAGGTTCAAAGGAGCGCGCTGATGAACGAAAGCGCTTTGAACCTTTTACATTGAACCAAAGCCATTAAACCAAGCATTGAACCCTTCGAACCAGGCATGAACTAAACTTTTTTGAACCCGCTGAACCCAAAAAAGACTAGCACAAAATAGCAGGTGAAGAAGGTGACCAAAATTTTTCCAGGGGGCAAAATTTGGTCAACACTACCTATCCAAGTCAAACACTTAAAAATTATGTAAGAACACTGAATCACACTTTGTCATTATCATTCTATCACACATGACACCTCATCAACATCCTTGGTCACCTTGGAGACATCATTGACAGGGGTCACTTTTGAGTCATTTATTGAGCTGGTACAATTTTCATAAGAACATAACTAGGTCCAATTGTACTTCAATGACCCATTAGCTAGTAAATGTCATACATACTATTTCATAACTAAAAATTTGCAAGGTTCCACATTGAAATCAAGAAAATAGTTGAAAAGAGGTAGTTGTTAGTTGTTTTACGGCTTGTGCATTAGTTTTATCACATGGGATGACTTCTAAAGTGACTCTTTAGGTCCCCTCAACTAATTTCCATGCTTGGGTAGCTTTGACAAGCTCAAAAATGGTAAAAAAATGTTATATCTTTCCATCATTCTCCTTTATAAACAAAAAATGGTCAACCGATCTTTTCATAGTATAGAAAACAGGGGGTGAGTTGGAGCAAGTGATTTTAAGGGATGCTATTACTCTTTATGTAATTCAAATCCATGACAAGAGTTGTAGGTTTGATTGTCTGTGCTTCATGAACCATGGTTAAGAAGGTCTGTGACTATTTTTTTCTTGCTCATCCCTATGGCCTTCAAGTTTTCTCTCTGTTTGGATTGGTCCATTCAAACAAGTTATTGTACGTGATTTTGAGGAGTGTGACCATCCTTCTCACATGGTTCTTTGTCTATTGTGCATGTGTGATGTAAAGGAGTTAACATGATCGTTCTCATCTTACTAAGAGGACCCCATTAACAATCTATAGATATGTTTCACCAGTTGTAGAGGTTTATCTCTCCTGTAGTGATCTCAGATCAAGGGGATATGACGTTTTCTACTTCTCATATATCATGGTAATTAGTTATTCTTTGAATATCTAATCTCAAGACTAGCCATAGTTAGATATACACAATCAAGAAACATGTACACATTTAGTTTTATTTATGACTGCCACCTATAAAGGTGAAATTGAGTCTTGCATAGTCATGGTGGTCGGGCATGAAGGTTTCAAGATGGTGAGAAGTAGGGTTAATTATAAGAGGCACTATTGGAAAACCTATTAGAAATATTTGGTAAATATAGTGAAATTTGATTTGTTGGTGTGGTGTATCCTCTATAGATGATGGTGAATCCTTTGTTGACTATTTTTCCATATAACAGTTTAGTTGTATTGCAAGATAAACATCGAGTGATTGCACTGAAAGGATATGTTAAATTCCCATGTTAGATGTTTGCACTAGATGGTTGGGTCACACAACTGGGCTGAATAGTTGAACCGAATGGCTGGGCCAAATAGCTGGACCAAATGGTTAGGTCAAACAAATGATCTGAATGTTTGGGCCAAACAACAAGGTCAAATCACTAGGTCAAATGGCAGGACCAAATAGCTATCCTGAATAACCGAGCCAAACCCCTGTGCCAAACAGCTTTTTGAGTGTCCAGTGTCGAATGGTGATGTTGAGACACATTGATGGGTGACCTATTCAACACTATTAATTGGCACTGTTATGGGATTGATGTTGTTGTTGTTCATAACTATCATTTAGTCCCTCCATTTGGCACTGTCATTCAGTTATGTGGTCCTCTAGTTTTAGTTCTAATTGTTGGCTTGTTTGGTATCGATGAGCAGTTGTACTATATATATATATATATATATATATATATATATATATGGTGAATTAAAGTGTAATCTTATATATTATTGTAAAGGGTTGGTGAGTAGACCCAAAAAATAATCTATATCCCTAAAATTTTGGTGATTCGGTCCCATTTATTGACCCTTAAAAAATACCAAAACTAAAATCTAAAAATTGGAATATTAGTGAATTAAAGAATATTCACCACTAAAATTTACCCTGGTGAGAATCTCATAAGGTGTGAAAAATTAGTTTGAACTATTCAAAGAGTTTTAGGATTGGTTTTAGAACCAATTCACCACACACTACCTTATATCCTGCAGTGACACCTACAAAAAGCTCCAACAGAGGTTTGAGGAGTATTGAGATACAAGTGTTTGAGCTCTTGTTTGAAACCTCATTGAAGTATAAGAGCATTGAAAGTACCATTATGATAGTGTTGAAATCACAAGATGATAAACAAACCTAATGCTTTGATCATAGATTTGAAAAGTTTCATTTAGGGACATAATACCTTAATATCTCTGAAATAGGGATCCTATCTCACAAAAGATCATCCCATGATGGAATATCTTGAAGCACAGACTAGTCTAGTAGTTTCCATCATGTAGCCCAGGAATAAGGGAAATGATTTGACATAAAAGAGTCATTGTTTAGTCATAAGAGTATAGTTTAGATAGCCTTCCATTTCATATAGGTTCTCATTAAAGATACTCAATAATATATAGTATTGTTGAAGCCTAAATGATCTTTCAATGCAATATGACTCATGGAAGCATACCTTCAAGACAAGGTGACTCCATTTGAATAATAAATAAAATTAGTGGCCCAAAGAGCGATTGAGGGAGTTGAGGCACAAGGTTTTGATATAGGTGAACACCTACAGGGATCCCTTTTGTTCTCAAAATGGCACTTACAATTTAATTGTAGACTCGCAGTATACTAGAATAGGCAGTTTGGATGTTGGCATGACCTATGGACAGAGATGAACACTTCCAAGTGTAGAATGACCTTAATGACTTCAAGAAAGGCCTAGTCATGTAACACAAGGCCAAAACACACAAATTCATCTACAATAACCTCATTTTCATAAGGTGAATACACCTACAGTTAGCACAGTCTGTAGACTAACCTAAGCAAGTAGATGAAGTAGTTTGGAAGGGTAGCTAGGGTGTATGATGGGTCAAGATGGTTGAGATCATTATCATAGTCGTGATGACCATATCACATAATGCTCATGGCAAGAAAATAGGGCATAGACTGAGTTCCAAACATTCAACCTACAAGTAGTCCTAGACCCTACACAGTCACATAGTCTTAAAAGCCAATTTTGAGAGATTGGAAGAGTTGGGTGGCCTTGTAGAGGTGACTAGGCCTTGTAATTTGGTGTGGAAGGTCCTATGACCCAATATAACCTCCATAAATAAGGGAGATGCCCTTTTTTGTCTCAGATAGAGGGCACTCCTAGTCATCATGAAATTGTAGGTTTGGCATGAAGATGGTAAAAGAGCATGCTAGGAAGTCTTAGAACATTGTGAAATGTTGTATATAGTTGAGTTGAGAATGAACAAGCATAGAGGAGGCTCTATAGTCCTAAGAAACCACTCAGAGGTGGTTATGAGAAACTAGAGCATAATCAGGCCTATTAGGCCTAGACTAGGCCTCTACCCTAATGGGGCTTAACTTCATTTCAAACACCAGATGAACCATTCCACCCCCATTGATGACATTTAGGAAGAACCTAAGTCTATTTGGAACCTTTGGTTTATAGAGGAACTACACATAATGGTCAATTTTGGCTCAAACTCGTTTTAGGGTGTCCTAAATGCATTCTAAATCTTGATAGGCCATTTTCAAGAGCTCATACATGTATGGAGGGACTACATGGTGACCCAAGGAGTTGGGGATGGTTAAAGAGGGTCCCTAACTTGTTTTTTGTGTAATTTTTTTAGCAGTTTAATTTATATTTTTTATGAACCACCCAACATGTTAAAACCCTCATAAACCCTTGTTTAGGACCCGATGAAGAAGATAGGTAATAAGATGCATTTAGGAGGGGTATTTTGTCCTATAAATGGTTTTGGGCTTGTAGAGGACTCTCTCAGTCTCCTTCTCATCTAATTGGTTTATACCCTACTTGTATGGACAAGGCCTAACATGGTTTTTGTAGGAATTTGACTTGTTTTATAGGTGTAGAGGAGTTCTGATGGATGAAAACTATTGAATGAGGTCTAAAGAGACTTATTCTAACTCACTATGCTCACCTCTCACCTCAGTTAATTTTAAAAGGTCTTCTACTACATAGTTCACTTTAGTCAGTCTTGGACAGGTATTAAAAAGACAAAGTGACTACCTAGTGTGTAATGAAATGGTCTTCCCAATTTTTACTATAAATGAGGATATCATCAAAAAACACTAGAACAAATTTCCTAAAAAATGGCCTAAAAAAGTATTCATCAAACTCTAAAAGGTGGATGGTGCATTTGTTAGACCAAAAGGAATAACCATAAACTCATAATGTCCCTCATGAGTTTTGAAAGCTATTTTGGGTATGTCTTCATTACAGATCCAGATTTGATGATACCCAAAATGCAGATCTAACTTGGTAAAATAAAGAACACCATTTAATTCATCTAGCAAATCATTAATGACAGGAATAGGAAACTTATCTTCAATAATTTACTTGTTGAGCTCTTTGTAGTTAGGTCACATCTTCCAAGTGTCATCTTTCTTTCTCAACATGAAAATTGGTGAAGAATATTCACTTTGGTTATGGTGAATGATTCCTGCATCCAACATCTCCTGTACTATCTTTTCAATTTCACTTTTCTAGGTGTAGGGATACTTGTATGGCCTGATGTTGGGTGGTGTACTACTAGGAATAAGTTTGATGGCATGATCATGTGTGTGGTTGGGTGGAAATCCTTTTGGCATGTCACCAAAAACAACAAAATAGACGTCAATCACTTGTAGATCAGGAGGTGTAGATGCCTGAGTTTGTTGGACTTCAATAGAAAACAAGTGAGCCACAAACCCTTCAATACCCTTTCAGAGAATCTTGGTCATTTGATGTGAGATAACAAGTTGTGGAGATTTGGTAATTAATCCCCTTAGCTCAAATTCCCTTCCCTCAGAGTGCATGAATAATTCTTGGAAATTCATCTCAATAGTGCCCAAAGTGGTGAGCCACTATAATCCTAGAATAATGTCAGCTCCACCCATGGGAATAACAAACATAAGAGAATCTAACAGGTAGTCTCCCATGGATAGCTTAATACTATGGTATTTTTTTGAATAGCTGATAGTACCACCATCCACAATCATGACCTAAAATTCTAGATCAGGATAAATGAAATAGTTCAAACAAGCAGCCAACTTACAGTTGATGAAGTTGTGTGTGCTCCCAAAATCAATCAATATAGTGACCTATTTCTTAAGGAAACCCACCACCTTAAGAGTTTGGGGAGTACTAATACCTGAAAGGGCATGATAAGAAATAGTAGGCTAAGAGTCTTTAGATTCTTCCTTGGGTCCTTTTGCATCATCACCAATTGCCTCCTCATCATCTACATCCTCATTGGCACCTTTGATGTAAAACAACTTTTTTTCAACACAATGATGTCCTTTGCTCCATTTTCTATCATACCCATAACACAACTCTTTAGCTCACTTCTCCTCAATTTGTTGAGGTGTCAATCTGATGAGTTGAGGAAATGATGGTGCTAGAAAGGTGTGATCATGACCAGTAGTGAAATTTTTTTGTTTGACCATCTCTTTTTATTCTACCATGTATGCCCTTGGGATAGCTTCTGATATAGACGATGGATTAAACATCTAAGCCTCTAATTGGATGCTATCTTTGAGTCCACCTAGAAAAATATCAATCAAATTTGCCTCAGTGATGTCTTACACGTGTAAGGATAGATTCTAAAATTGATGAATATAATCATGTACAGCTCTTATTTGACACAGTTTCACTAACTGACTAAATTAGTTCTCAGAGACATTATTCCAATAATGAGCCAACAACTCATCAGTGAAAACAAACCATGTAATAGGAGCACCATTCTTTTTCTTTTGAGCACATAACCAGTGATACCAAATAAATTACTCAGGTTCCAGATATAGAGATGCCGCTATCACCTTCTAAGAATTAGGAGTTTCGTGTAGATCAAATAAATTCTCAATTTGGGTAATCCAAGTGAGAGGATCCTTACCATCAAACTTATGCATGTCCAATTTTGGCAACATCAATTTCACACCAAGATTGGAGTTTTTAGTGTTGAGAGGAGGAGGACCTGAATGATGAGGCGGAGGGTTGTTTGTATGTAACTGAGATGAAATGGCAACCAATTGTGCAGTGATCTGATGCAATTGAGTGTGCACCCCATTAATCTCTCTGCACATCCATGAAACATTAGTTTGACTACAACAAAGTCATCTTATTGCACTAAGCCCTTTATGTCAACTTGAAGTTAAGAAACCATCAGATCTAAAGTTCCAAATTCCATGTCATCCTTAGGATTTTTAGGAGTTTCTTGCCCATTTTTTTTCTCAAGTAGTAGGACCTACCATGCACAAACCCTAAGAGGGTTTTTTCCCTAAAAAAGTGTACCATGAGATGGTACCTTTGTGATCACCTTGCCAAGATGAATCTAATGACTATTTTTGTATACTAGGGTGAAAAAATTATACACCAAAAAAATGTACCGGAAGTATATACTGTTGCGATTGTCTCGGAGAGGCGAATCTAACGATTGCAAATGTGCAAAGGGAAAAAAAATTCAGACTTTTTTTTGTAATTTATTTTCTTAAATATTTTTTTCAAAAAAGAATTTTTAACAATACTGTGCTGACAGAAAAAATTAATTTGACCCAAATTGCAAGTCATGTTTTTTCGCTCCTTCTACAAGCAGAAGCCGCGCCTCACCAAATCCAAAAAAAAAAAAAATGCCACAGGAAACTTGCCCAAATCAAAGCTCTGATACCACTTGTAATGAAATTTCTTAGATGTTCACACAAAATAATTATACATCACACAAAATAATCTAAGATAAGAGATCACATAGCAATAATTGATAGTAGAGCAGAATATTGGATAATATAGCAGAGCCACTTCGAGGGGGCAACCTCCACAACAATACAATATGATCAAAATACTTAATATGATGATCAAAGACTAACCATTACCTCCTATATATAGTCTACTTAGCCATGGTTATTCCATACACCAACCTAACTAAGAACATAGATAAATGTAACAAGAATATAAATGAGGTATGTAAGCCACAAGTCGGTCACACATATCCCTAGACACGCCAAAGGTTAAGGGTGTAACATAGTGAGAGGATGAGAAGTTGGGTTTTAGACCTTTTTAAGGTCTAACTCATGGAGTGAAAGGCAAAGAGACTCTATACAGGTGTTTTAACACCTCTTCCATGGATTTGGTTGAGCAATTGAAGGCCACTTGGGTGACAAATGTGAAGAATGAGGTCTAGAAGGCAAATGAATGACTGCAGATGGTGAGTACAAGTGTCCATAAGATGACCAATAGTTAGGGATGCATCTGAATACTATCATGGCATGTTTCTAACTCACCTGAGATAGTGCACATGTGTCAACTCTCCCTAGTCTAGTTTCAAGTGCTCAAAATTATTAACATTTATAAGTAAATTGATCCCTGCACCACAACAAACAGATTAAGGTTGGGCTATTGCAAGCCATATTGTATAACAACATCCTTCTGTCATCTATACCTTCCTACTATCATGGCATGTTTCTAACTCACCTAAGATAGTGCACATGTGTCAACTCTCCCTAGTCTAGTTTCAAGTGCTCAAAATTATTAACATTTATAAGTAAATTGATCCCTGCACCACAACAAACAGATTAAGGTTGGGCTATTGCAAGCCATATTGTATAACAACATCCTTCTGTCATCTATACCTTCCTACTAAATTAACAATAATTTACAGACATTTTGATGCCAACTTTGATATGTTAAAGTATATCAAAACATTAAACAAGGTTGTCATAATTTTTTTAGATTTTCCCTGGCCCAATACTAAACAATCTAGAGGTTTCCACATAGTAGCTTGGGACATTTGTTGCCTTCCTTGTGCTAAAGGAGGAATGGGCATTATTGGTATTTATAAACAAAACATTTCCCTTTGGGCTAAGTGGATTGTAAGGGAAATTGAGTGGAACAAGGCTTAGAAATTTTTCCTAAGGTGTTATATTTTTGTAAGTGCTCCTTATGTAAAGAATTGTTAGAAAAAATTAAATTGCACACTCTTTCGATTACTTTTTTACCTATCAAGATAAAAGGGTCCTTTGTGGATAAGAGCATCTAAAAAGGTTTTGAAGTAGATAAACCTTTTCTAAATGGGGTTGGTGATAGTTTTTGCATTGGCTCTCTTTTAATGACCACAATCTTTGGTGGTCCCTTATCATGACCAATCCAACCTACTTCTAGTAGATATTCCAGGAATAAAAGCTCTTCAGCATTTTAGAAAAGGAATTTGTATTGTTTGGGATTTGGTTTCCTCTTGTGATTGGATCACATGGCATTCTCAAAAAACCATATATAGGGTGTTAAATACATAAATGCTTTATATTTCACATATTTAGGAATTGATGCCCAATGTCATGCTTCATAAGATGGGTTTGGAATCCCCACTCACTTGTGGAAGGATTGGAGGTGAACTGCAATATTGCCTTATGAAGTTATGCTCCATGACTCCTTTATCAAATAACGAGTCCATTTTTTTCAGATTTGGTAAGATTAATAAACAATGGAATCTAAATTCCTCGATCATAACATGATTTCCAGAGCCAACAAGATTTGGAATGATAATCTCAAGCCCAAATTAGCTTATTTTCTTTGATGTTTGGTTTATCAAGGTGTTTCTCTTGGGGAGTGTCTCAAGCACATTGAGTTTCCTAACACTAAGTGACCGACCTACTACCAACTTGAAATCTTCAGGCACCATTTTCAGACATGTTTGAGAGCCCATATTCCCTGGTGGTGGATTCATAGCCTATTTTAGCCTTATCACCCAAAGTCACTTAATTGGCACATGGCCTTTTTTGGGAACAATGTTTAGTGGGCTCCATACATTGCCTTTCTCTGGAATTTTTTCGAAGCTATCATTATGTTTCAACTATGGAAGTCTAAAAATTAAACTATTTTAAGAATGAAGAGATTTTTATACAATTCTTTGTTAATGATAAAGTGTTTTTTATTTCTTTAGATTTTCTAGAGATCTAAGCATAGGGAAAGAAGGTGGATTTGGAATTTCAACATATGTAGGAGCTCCTCAACCACTGGGGGAGTGATCCCTACACCATGAGCCTTGTTCCTCCTAATGAGCCCTTGCATGGCACTCCTCCATCATAAACTAGACATTGACGGAGTAGTTCCCACAACAGCTTCTCCTCCACTCCACTAAGGGAGTTTGATACTGTACAGAAAGTCATATGTTGTCTCATCTTAGTGGAATTCGCTTGTGCAAGGTGGTGAGCTAGTGAGATCTTATATGTTGTTGCCTCCTGGTTGGGCATTCACAGTCTCTTTGGCTCCTTTTGAGGCCACTCAAGATGTGTGGATTGCACCTAATCCTCCTTTGGTTGAACCCTCTTCTTGGGATGATCAACCACTTACGAATGATTTGGCTCCACCACCTTCCGAGGATGCAGCGTATGTTTAGCTTTCTTTTTTTGTGATGTTTTGATGTTGCTTCTAGGTTGTTGTGCATAGCCGATGATTTTATTGTTTTACATTGTGTTTATTTATCGGCATGGAGATTGGGCCATGAATACCAATTGACCACCATTTTGTTGTAACCATCTAAGTATCATATTTTTATATTATTAATAGATATATGGATGGATTCTAACTAGTGCATATATCTTAAATACATCTATCTGATATACACTGAGAGATATCAACATCAAGATTTTTTTTTAATTGAAACCTTGCTCTTTACATGGATTAGGTGCACATAATACTTCTTCTACTTAGTTCTAAAAATTGAGGGGTCTCTGTTCTGCCAACTTTTCACAAACTACATTGATTAATAAATTCATTGCATTCTCCTCTACTTTTCCGTGAATGTTGACAAATAGCATCTATCTAACTAAATCAATATGTTAGGCTCAAAAAATAGGGTCCTCCACCTTTTTACTCAAAGGTAATGTAAAGCCGTTCAGAGAATATTTGAGACCTTGGATATATTCTTCAAAAGATCGCCTTTATAAAATGCTAGTTGAAAAGTTAACCTTACCAGCGCGAGGAAATGATTTTGTAGCGTGTCCGAGTAACATAATATCTTGTAAGAGAATGAACCAAAGGTAGAAAGAAGAACCCCCCCGCCAATCACTCACAGTTGAAAGAACCATTTTTACTTGCGAACAAAGGGATCGGATCGCTCAACACAAGGCTGCAATTTCATGTGGAAAGAAGAAATATGTGCTTACATTTCCTCAAAATCGGGGTGCCCCCAAGTGAAGGTGCACACAGCTTATTCTTCCCTAATGCCTTCTGTTTTTTATTTTAAGAAATTGTGTGATCATGGTTGCCATGGCTGTGCAGGGAGTGGGACGACGCCAAGATCATCAGCTGAATCATTAACGTCCAAGTATGCAATCGCCCTCAAATCCAAATCTTTTGACCAATTCCACGAGGAAGTCCGGAGGGGTATTAATTATACTGTCTCTCTCCCACACTCCCCTGGTAATAGCTTCACGAACTTCTTCCTGGGAGACCTGCTTTGGCCGGACGAGGAATCTGTAAATACTCACATCCTTCCACGGTTCAGAGACAAACCAGAAGTACATTCATTGCTATCTTGTTATTTTACCCACACCCAAAATGCTTTTCAGCTTTGTGCCCGCCTCCTCAAAAGCACTTACGAAGCCAGGAGGAATTACAGCGGCATTCAACATGTTTTAGATCTCACGCCATCACCACATTTGCATTTTGATTTTAACGAACAAGACTGCCATCGCATTAGTGCTGAATTCATGTTATTTGTAGAGCAGGAAAACCCATTTGTGCAAGCTGCCGATTTTGAGGGCATGTGTGTGTGTTTGGAGGAATTGCGTGAGCAGCTGGAGTTGGGTAAGGTTAAGATGGGTTGGGTTGTACAGAAAATGTTTCCACATTTAGGCAATCAGGCTGCACAGCTGGATGCGGCGGCCCGGGGGATCTATGTGTTGAAAAACCACCTGGAAACAACCAGAGTGCTTGTTTCTCGCCTCTACAATGAAGTGGAGAACAATAAATGTATAATGAGGATCTGCCATGGAAGAAAGTACCAACCCTATCCCCTTCAACAGGCGCTGAGACTTCTGGGGAAGGATGACTGTAATTTTAGGCAGAGGTTGGATGAGATCGAAGAGCAGGGCTGCCTCTGTTTGCTCAACATTAACAGGGCAAGGACGCTGCTTCTCCAACAAATCCACCAATAGTATTTTTTGTCCCCAATTTCAGATAATTGATTAACCTAAATTTGGCATTTCAAATGTCGATTAAATCAATTTGGTGACGTCTGATTAAATTTTAGTAAAATTATTTGTTTTGTCATTACTATATAGAAATTGTACTGCACTAATATTCTAATTATATAAAAATGTGGGCAGAATAGCAAAAAATATTGAGGCACTCTGCCAAAGGCTTTTAGCTTATGGGTCTTAGAGATGTGGCACTGGAGTAGTTATCATGATTAACTGTTGGATCATCAGAGTTTCAGGCTGGCTTCCCAATAAATTTAGCTGCATCTGCAAGGTATCTCTAATATTAAAAAAAACTTTGAAGTTCTTGAATAAGATTACTAATTTATATTATCTTGTTTGATGAATTGTCATTTAACAATCAGACAACCTATAATATTACAAAAAAAAGTTTAAATATTGGATGACTGGGGGCTATTCAACCCTACAATTAATCAATCACCAAAATAAAACAAAAAAAAGCAATCTAAATAGTAGTAGATCCTTTCAAATGAAGCTGATAAAACAATTATGGCTTTTTATGGAGACTTTTAAAAAACATGGTTGAATTTCAAGCATTTCTTTAGGGGATTATAATAAGTTGGAAATTGAAGGCGATGTCAATGATGAAATTAATGCATTAAAGAAAGGCCCGACAGAGGATGGGATGCTTTTTTAGATTTAATTCAATCACAATGTAAGGATAATAGGGGACAAGGTCACCAACCAGTTGAATAACTGTGGTTATGGAGCAGGACACTAATCATCATTACAGCACATGGGGACAAGGTGGATAAGGATCTACTTCAAGTTTCAACTCTTAAAAAGAAAAGAAAAGATGACTGTAAGTCAATATCTTCATGCTCAAGTCTTTAATGGAAGTGGTGGCAACGCATTAATTTTCACAAAAAAATTCTAGGACTTTTGAACAGAGGCACAATACAGTGAGCCTCTGTTTTTATTTGGCATGAGGAAAACTTATGATACTCCGTCAAAACATACCAAGCTGGCATCAAAAAGTATGTAAATTATTGTTAATTTAGTAGGAAGTTATAGATGACAGAAGGATCTTATTATACAGTATGGCTTGCAACAGCCCAACCTTAATCTGTCTGTCGTGGTGCAGGGATCAATTTTCTTGTAAATGTTAATTCATCTCAAAACATTAGATAAGGATGTTTGGTAATGTATTTATAATTTTTAAAATTATTATATATTAATTTAATTGATTGTTGTTCGGACAATATTTGTTCAAATAAAAATTTGAGACTGTATTTATTTTATGATAAACTAGATAAAATTGTGGCTCTACATTTAATCTCCCAAGTTTTATTTTCGATTGTGGAATCTTAATAAATATGACATGTAATGTAGGATAAAAAAAAAATAGTCTATAATTTTATTAGAGTTCTGATGTAAAATATTGATTTGATTATGACATTAAAAAAAAAATAGTCTATAATTTTACTAGAACTCTGATGTAAAATATTGATTTGATTATCATAATTTTGATTTTAGCTAATGATTAAATTTTTAATTTTTTTAATTTTTCATAATTATTAAAAATAAAATATTTTTTATTTTTATTATTATAATTATACATATATTATTATTGATTTGATTTATAAATTTATTAATTTTAATTTTAATTTTAATATGTATGTTTTTATTATTTTTTTAATTGAATATATTATGTTTTACATAATGAAATGTATCACATGTTTTCAATTAAAAAATGTAAATTTCTAATTTTGTAATTTAATATGATTAAACCTATAACTTTGTTAAGATTTTAAGGACAAATTATTATAATTATTTTATTAAATAAAATAATTTAATTTAATTTTTGAAAAAAAAAATTAAATTTTTAAATTGGAGTAATAATAAAAAGATTAAAAGGTAAAGCTAATTTTAAAAATCAATATATTATAATTGAAAGCTTTGTTACTTTTAAAAATTATTATTAAAATTGAAAAAGACAAACAATAAAATATTATAATTATATAATTTTATAAATTTTTGAAAAATATTTTATATCATGTAACTAAATAACTTTTAAAAAAATTTGAAAAAAATTAATATCTTTATTGAAATATAAAATATTATAATTTAATTATATGAAAAAATCATTACTAAAATTAAATATAATAATTATTAGTCAATAGTTATCAATTGCAATATCAAGGTTAAGCAAAGGTGTTCCCTTTCTCTCCCGCACTTTTTCAACATAAATATGAATTAAATTGAATTATGTTTAGAAGATGAGGGATGCATGATTGGGCACATTATTCCTAGATAAACTCTTACCAACCTCTAAAAGTAACTCAAAGTTGTTCTTAACAATTTTGTCAAAATTATGAACTCATTAATATTTGAAAAATTAAAATATTAATAATTAAATTCAAAAAAGAATGGTACTTCAATTTTGTATGAATATAATACAAATTTTATAAATACTTAGAAATTGATTTTTATTGTTATTTTAATTAAAATTATAATGTTGAAAAGAGAATGATTGGTGGTTAGAAAGTTTATTATAATTTTTAAAATATATATTTTTTAATTTGATCGGTAAAAAGAAGAGTTTTGATGGGATCTCGTAACTTGTTACAAAGTCGAATGACAAACATTAGAAATAAAATTAATTGTCAACAAAAAATTCAAGAGTCAATAAGGTCACATCCACTACAAAACAATGAATACAACCGTCAGCGAAATAATAGCCTACTCATAACATAACCACTAGCCATCAACCAAGCATCAACGAAAAACCACATAAAACAAGGGGATAGAAAATGGCCTCCCTCCATCAGGGGCTAATCAAGAGATTGAAGAATTCCTTGAAATTTGAGATTCTTCTTCCTCTCCGAGAGAGAAAGCCATCCATTGTCCTTTGCAATCTATCAAAAACCAAATCAACAGTATCTAATCGAAGCCTTTTTGCGTCTGTTCTCCTCCCTTTCTTCTTCATCATGGATTCCAAAGGAGATTTGCATTTAGGTAAAGGAGAACTAGCAAGAGAGGTATCCTCCAAAGCAGGTGTGGGGGCTTCTGTCGAATCAGGGCTCATCTTTAAGAGAGATTCCCGAGGGGGAGAGGAACATCGAGAGGGAGTTGGAAGGGGCCCAAAAGACTGGTAGAAAACACCATGGTTGCGCCATAGAAAATAATGGTCTAAAGCACCTTATTTTTTTCTCCACACCAACCTGGGGTCAAACGCTGAAGCTTGGGAAGACATAGAAGAACATCTAACAGTGTGGTGCTTGATAAGGTTACAATAGAAGCATCTGAAAGGAAGCCCTTCAAAGTTGACGTGTTGAACCGATGAACCAACTGGAGAGGAAAGCTTGACTGAGTGACAAAGAGGTTTGGAGAGGTCCACAATGGCACAACCTCTCACGAACCTCGTATCCATCGAGTTTTCGCCCAATCTCACAAAAGATCCAACCCGATTAACTAGTTGTTTAATGTGGTCCTCCTTTCGCAAGATGGGTGGAAATTATAGAACCTCAACCAAAGGGACACAACTGCAATCTTCTTCACTTCAAGGTCAAAGAAGGGGGCCAGGGTTGGAGATAAATCCTGAAACAGCTGAAGAACTAGGGACTTGAAGACCACACAGAATCATGATCAATTGCACAACGGAAGATAACCTAAAAGAAACCATGTTTACTAAAAGAAACCATGGCTGAGCAACTTGAAGGAGGGAGCATCCATAGAGCTCCAAACATAGGCAACCCAAAGCTCAAGATTAGGGAGAGATATAAGGGAGCCAACACATCTGGTGAATAAGCTCCGACTACCAACGTCCGAGTTCAATGGACTAATCTGAAATTTCCACCTCTGGAATGTCCTCCATAAAGGACACAGGGATGTCACCCAACATGTAAGACACAGAATCAGAGCTAGAGCAGGAGGAGGTACCCTGATCCCTGCTTGCACTTGTACCATCACGGGAGGGCATCCATTTGATCTAGAGGGTAATCTGGATTTGTAAAAGTTAGAGCACTCGTGGAAGGGGTTCTCCACGTTAACGTAGCTAGAGAAAACCCATTGAAGATTGGACTCCTTCCTGAGCGAAACAGAATGAGTAGCATAGGATTGCAAGTGGTTAGGGGGAAAGCCTAACAAGAGAGCCATGCTAGATGAATAAAGGTCTCTGTCTACTTGAGAAGGCAACATAGGGACGAGCAGGAGGACGCAGAATAATAGAAGGATGCAGGGACTGGACGACGCCTGCATGGACTAGCAAGGTAGGTGGCAGAGGGAGAGGGGCATCTGTTTTAACCATATATTTTGATGCAACCATAGCGACACCCTTGCCCGGAGAGGGGAAGAAATCCGGTTTGAGAAATTTATACTGCAAGATAGATTCGAGGCCAATGGAAGGTGAAGGGGTAGGGGGAGTCCTTCTATTATTGTTGAGGTTGGCGCCATTATGTTCCTCCTCCTCTGCACGAACATCAGATAGAGTTGCATATGTTTCCCAGTCGTTCAGAGGCATCATCCCATTTGAATCTGGATGCTTGAAGGCTAGATAAGTTGTGCAAGGAACTGTTAGAGTGAGCAAAGGATTTAAATTTCACCTTTTCCCTCTCGTTACGATAAGGGTCAAAATATATGTTGAAATGTTGAGCTTTGGAACGGGGATAAAAAAATTATTTATACTTTAACCATCTTAGTTATTCTATGTGTGTGTGAAGGTTGTGTTTGCAATGTTTCTCATGAAACTTGGAATTTAATTGAACAAATTCAAAAGCTTTTTATAACCTACAATTTTAAAATAAAATTTAATACTTCATATTTGCATATTTTTTTGATTTAAGTTGGTTGTATTCACTACTACATTTAGCTTAATTTGCACCATAATTTAGGTTAAAATTGTGCTTGAATAAATATTTTATTGCACTGACTTTTTAAAGAAATTATGCGAACTTGGACAGTGCAACTTTGGTGCAAAAATAACATGACTATACATTTCTTATTTTGCCATGTTTGTGCTTCATGTGCACTACAATTGCACTAAGAATTGACATCTTGTTAGCGCCCAATTTGTGCCAAAACTTTACTGGAAAAAATTATATATTATTATTTTTATTATTATTATTATTTATTTGTTATTTATATTATATTATTATTATATTCTTTAAATATATTGTGTGTGTTTATATATATAAATATTGATACAATGATATTCATTAAACATTGGTACAACGATATCTAAAAACATTGTATGTAATAAACAAAAACTTTTTAAATTGTAACATTTATATAAATAAAATAATGCATGATATTAAAGGGAGTCAAATTAATATAATCTCCCTTCCAAATTAAAAAATACAACTAGTATGTCCTAAATCCTACTCATCCTCCTCTATATAATCATCAAGGTCAGTGCACGTATGTAATGAGGCATCCTCATCATCAATGTAATTAGTATGCTCATCATTATCCTCCTCAATATCAACACCATGAACTAGGATAGATTGTCTATGTACCTAGAAATTAGGCATAATTTAATTGTCATATAAGTGTTTTATAAGGTTACAATTTATACCCTTGTTAATGGGTCAAGAGTAATTAGGTTCAATTCCCAAGCTTGCATCATATCCTCCTGGTCACCTCCCCCTACAGGATTTTTCAAGTTGAACTTCGATGGGGTAGTGTGTGGGAATCCAAGAGCTTAGGGTGCTGGGTGTAGCACTAGGGATTGCATTGGAACCTTGATCTGAGCCTCATTTGTGAGTCTACAGGATGGAATGAATAATGAGGCTGAGGCACATGTGAAAGTTTTGGGTATTCATCTTGCTCATCATTATTGCATCGAACATTTGGTGGTTGAGGGTGATTCCAATGTCATTATGGAAGATATTTGCAACCACCATGCCAAGGCATGGCGATTGAATAATATCCTCAACATGGCTTGGCCACTCTTGGATGAGATGGTGTCATGATCAGTTATTCATTACTTCAGGGAAGCAAATAAGCAGGTGGATTTTTTTTGTCAACTAGGGTACTGACTAATTGGAAGAGGTTGTGATGGATAACGAGTATGGAAGGTGGTTAGGCTTAGACTTGCTTGACCAAATTTAATTCTTCTCCACTACATCATTACAATTCATGTTGGAGATTTTATGTGGATTGATTGATCCAAATTATTTATTAGCCTTTTTTTCCTTTGGTGTGTGATAGTTTGATGAGATGACTGGCATGGAATGAGCTAGGTTATATCCTCAAGCATGTGCATGACATTCTATCAAGCATGTGCATGTCATTCTAATATATTCTCCCATCTGCTTTGTGTGTTGTGCTAGAGTGACAATGATGAACTCAATAGTTGATAACATTGATCTCATCAATCCCATTCTATCTTTCTATGTAGAGAAAAGGGATATCACCTTTCATGATAATGTCTCTGATCATCAGTTGAGGTTGGCCTTCTATTTGGTGAACATGGAGGTCTTGGAAGCTATTAGAACCATTATTAGAGAATATTATCTACATGTTGTTTGGAGGAATAAAGCTAATGTTGATGTGGCATCCATCTTTGCCAGTAATCTATTACGAGTTGGAAGAAATGGTGAGGTGGTAAGGATTTTGGTGAAGACATTGGTTTGGGAGGGATTATGGGGTGGTCTAGTTGAATGGTTAAACAAATATCCAGAGGTGGTTGGATCTACCTTACCCTTTACTAACACATAGAGCTTGGGTTTGGTTCTTCTATCTATTTATCATGAGTTGGAAACTCGTTTTGTGAAAATGCATGAAGTTCTAAAGATGTTGGTGGTCAGTACATTGGGTGCATCCCCCCTGATTTCATTGTGGATGAATAATTGGCACCTCTGCCATATCTGTAATGGTATATTGATCATTTTTATTCAGGGATTTTAGGTTCCACAACACAACTCTTGGTGGATTTATACAACAATAGGGGTGTGGTGGAGGCTATGGATGAGGAGGTGGCTAGAATCTCTGGTGGTGGTGACTTGAGGGTTTCCAAGACTGTAGTCACTCGGCACATGGAGAGTCGACTCCAATCAATGGTGGACACAGTAGGATTAGGTGATGTGTTTACATTATCCAATCATAGTTGGGAGACTAGTGAAGGATCTTCTAACTTGTATGGGTCTTGATCACAAGCATTCTTACTTGAAGCCTTGATTTTTGTAGCCTTTGGCTCTCTCTTTACTTTTGGTTTATTTCTTTTGTCATTTTTTGGCTTTGCATTTCCTTGAGGTTTGTCCCTCATTATTTTGGTTGAAATCCTTATGGGATTTGATTTTGTTTGGTTGACTCAATGTTTTTTTCTGGAGCACCACTTGCTTTTTATTTTTCGTATCTATCCTTGTATAGGTGAGGGCCCTTCCCCTCAATATCTCTCTCTTAAAAAAAAAGGTTACAATTTACATAGTAAATTATATAAGAAATTAAACAATGAACTTATTACTAACACAAAACCCCTTTTGTGGCCCACATGTTGAAAGCATCTATGTCCCATCCCAGTTAAATTTTAACTTTATTTTCACTTCTTTGGTGACCTTACAATCTTATTGTTGCTCTTGAGATAAAATATATGTCATAAAATGAGGATTAAACTTATTTATAAAACACCTTACAAACATATGTAAAATAACTTAAAAATAACTTACAAACAAATGCAAAATAACTTATAAAAAACTTAAACTTAAACGCAACATTTTTTAATCTTATTTGCCCCAAGTGATGAGTCATTAGGATACCCTTAATTACTCTTGATTCTTGGGATTTGTGTTGGCTAGTCTTGACCATTACATTAATTGTAATAAATGTAAAATATACAATTAGTCCAGTATAAAATTTTCACATCTAATTAAATTTATTAACTCACATATTGTCTCATTCCTATAATATTAAAGCCAATCATCACACAAATTTATCTAATCGAAATTATCAATGATGGGAGGTCTAAGTCTTATCCTATCTGTATTTGTATTTCCAAAGTATGCAAGCTGGAAATTACAAATTTGAAAAAAGAAATACAATTATATTAAATAAATAAATTTTAATATGTATTTGGAAGTCTTACCCTCATATGCCTCCTCATCTTGTTAAGTGTAGTTTATGCAAAAATTCTAATTGCTATAGTGTTATAATATGCTTTTTTGAATTCATCTTCAATTTTTTTTTTGTGAGCCATTGTTTGTGATCCTTTGGCGATTCCATATAGGGAAATTGGGGGTAAGTGCATGGTAATGAAGGTCAAAACGAGGTCTTAAGTGGTCACTTTTTTATTGAAAATAAAAATACTTAAACTTAGAAGCAATTTTAGATACACTTACACACAAAATATTTGATAACATAAGAGATTGATATATATTAGTACCCATATGATAAAAGTATGTAAAATTGATGAATTTATAACAATAACATAGTAATTTAATGTGAAAAATAACATACATACATGTGTATGAATGCACTTTTTTAAATAAACAAATATAATTTTATATGATGTAACCTACAGTGACAAAGAATTTTTTCTAGATCTTTAGAATATTTTTGAATTAATAATAAAAGTTTTAGACACTCATATTTGGTATTAGATACTTTAAATGTTAGATTTGACCAACCTTTAACCTATTTAGCTTATGCACACATACATGAATCTAATTCACATTCATATTTAGTCATTCATCCATATATGGGGTTGACCTTCCCAAAAATTTGTTACTGTTATGTAGGAGTTCTCTAGTCTCTACCTAAAAAATTAAATATCATTCTTAGACTATCTCCTAATCTTAGATAAATGTTCCTAGTTTTTAGATAACTTTACACATCCTCAAACAGTTACACCATTACAGACATGTCCACTAATGCCATACCTTCTTTGCATCATTTAACAACTATTTTATCAAATTCAAATTGTTCATATGGGTCAACCCATACATTTTTCATGATAGTTTGGAGGAAATTACCTAAATATTAAGCCTACCACCAGTAGTGCCACTAGGATGGACATAGGTATCTGACCTTCTCTCCTCTCACAGGTTGTTTTTCAAGTATGAATACACTTGATGGTATGCAGTATTCTGTTACTCTTGATGTGTGTTGTTAATTCAAGTGAAAATTTTATGGGCCCTAAATGACCCAACTCATATTGTGAAAATGTTTTAACCTTGTTATTCTCTTGGCCAAAGA
This sequence comes from Torreya grandis, assembly GCA_037957365.1. Classification (NCBI taxonomy): domain Eukaryota; kingdom Viridiplantae; phylum Streptophyta; class Pinopsida; order Cupressales; family Taxaceae; genus Torreya; species Torreya grandis. Next base: position 482,143 of record JARHVA010003347.1, on the reverse strand, counting down.
ATTATACTAGGGTGTTCTAATAAAAATATTTACTTATGGAACCCAAAAATCAAGTTTGTATGTAGAAATGGAACCTTGAAACTAGGGTCTATGTAAAAATGAAATTGAAATCATGTTCATATGTAAAAATTATCAACCGCTACAAATGGATATAGATCCAAAAAGTGTTCATGTAGTATCAACATTCTCCATCATTCCCCATATTTCCACAAATAAAATATGATATATGCAAATGAATAAAATAAATGCCCCAAAGTGATCCATTTTCCCCTCAATGTAAACATAGAATGTCTCAATTATTTCACAAAGTGAAATAGAAAGCCCCAATTTTTCCTCAAAATAGACTAGAATGTTGTAAGTTGTACTCATAATCATGTAAAATGTCTTTAATGTGCCCAAAAGAGTCTTAGAATCATGTAATATATTGGTGTAAACTTAATCTCACCCATTTGAATCCAACAACTCATGTGGATCTATCACAACTTCACAACATCCTTGGGCCATCCTAAAAAATCTCAATAAGGTCTCCAAATGATAATGTTCACCATTGATATATCCAATAAATTGAAACAATCCATTTTAGTTTAGCCCAAACAAAAAAACACTAACCCCTTTTTAAGGTTTTGCTTCATCCGAGTTTATTGCATTTCTATGGTTTATGTACATTATCACAAACATCTAAAGCACAATTCCACAAAATCAAGTCGAGATGCACAAGTACCATTAGTCTAAAGAATTTTTAAGCTTGTATACATTGTCAAAAAAATTGGATAATGTTGGATACCATAGGGTTCTGAGTCTTTTGGCAATGTTTAGGAGTTTTCAAGCACTATGTAGCTTCCAGAATCTATTTATCATTTGATGTTGGGTTATTTTAGTCAATTCCAACTCCGACATTGAAGTCTAGCCCAACGAGCTAGAGCACTGGCCCTTTAATGTAAGACATGGGTCTTATGCGCTCACCCAAAGCGCGTGATAAAGGACCGGTTCCTATAGGTTTTATCACACGATTTCGATAACTTATTCAAATTCTTCTCTTTATATCAATTAAATGAAGATTATATAAAAGCATAGACATACTACTTTGATCCTATGTGTTCTAGGTTCGATTAATATCATCGTGTAGATTATATTCATCTTATATTAGTATTAAGTGCCTAGAAAAGAAAAGAAGATAAGGTATCTCTTATAAAAGTCAACACTTAGATCATACCCTCACTCGTAACACAATTTGATACAACCTTTTATGTCATATATTAAGCTTAAAGATGTGTCACAAAGTCATTCCATGATTCATCTTTTCATCCCTCCATTCGTCCTCGCAATGCTTTACAACAAGGGTATTTATAATTATTTTGCCTTGACCAAGTGTTTACAATCATTAATGCATGAAGAGTTGGCCAATGAACTCTAAATAGATTGAGAGTTGTGGTGCTTAACAATCAATTCTTCCTAAAGATCCAAGCTATTGTGCCCCCTATATCCTCGCTCTATGCTATCTTTGTTTCTAAATGTTCCTCTCCTTACGGGCTGGTATAAAAATTCCTACCACTAAGGTCAGAGTGACCCATTTGAACTATTCTTCTAACTGCTCCCACTTCCCACGTGCTCCCCTAGTCTTTCACTTTTGTTTTGAGTCCTATATCCTCAGGTTCCTCATGATTCATTCTTTAATTGGGTACTCTCGCATTGGTTCCTTCACTCCATTGTCCTCTTGTACCCCTTAGGTTCTGTGCCATAGTGATTTTGCATCTATCATTTTCATACCATGATCCTCTCGTGCCATGGTTCTCCCATGCCATGGTCCTTTCACGCTATGGTTCTCCCATGTCATGTCGATTTCATGTCAAAATGGGACAACACCTGGTCAAAATTTTAGGGCCAACATCACCCCACACTATTCTCTTATTCCATCCCAGACTAAGATGTGCTAGCATCCTTCAAAAATTCAGGGCTCAACTGCTCAAGTTCCTTCTTCAAATTGTCCCAATGGGACAATGCCTTAATAACCTTTGCAAGTATTTCTTCTATGGTTCCTTTTATTTTCTTTATCTCTTTGGGTTGATTGGGGGTCCCATCGACTTTATTAACCTATTCATCTAAGGATGTGGTGGCCTCTTTCTGGACATCTTCGGGTGTAGAAACCTCTTTATCAACCTATCCTTAGAGGGCTAAAAAAATTGTGTTTAGTTATTGACGATGTTTATTGATGGTGTCCTCCATCATATCTACATCCTTGAAGGATTTCACACACTTAATGTGGTCTTTTATTAGGAGCACGTCATCATTTATTTGCTGCCTCTATGCTTCTTCATCTTGGAGCTGAGCCTCCAAGACTTTATTAGGGCACACTAGCCATGCAAAAATGCCATCCAAAATGGGGATAACCTCCCCAAATCTTTCTATTGTGTGTTTGTAGATGTTTATGGCTTTGGTGAACTATTAAACTAATTCTAGCCCCTTGTCTTGTGGCATGGGTTACTCCTTGCATCGTTTGAGCAACATTTCCACCAGGGTCTCCAGCTTTCCTATGGTGTCCCTGTCAAGGGCTACATCATCTAATAGTGTTGGGTCTTCATTAAAAATTGTTTTACAAAGGTTTAAGACCCTTACTTTTGCCTCTTTGGCTGCTTGAATCTATTTTTTAATGTGGCCACTTCCTCGATGAGTGATTTTCTCTCAACAACTTCTTTATTGTATATGCTTACAACTCTAGCATGTTTGCTTTCAGCTGTACGTGGATCAAAATCCAAAAAAATATTTGGGTGCATTATTTCCATGCCTAACTTCAAAAATGTGGTGCTTTCTATAAGAAGTGAGATCTTTTATGGATCTACCTACAGTGGTTTCGATAGTGCTGGAGCATCTAAGCCCAAGGAAAGGCTATCCTATGAGAGTTCAAACTCGTACTCCTCATTGTACATATCAAGTAGGAAGGACACTTGCTTCCTTGTTTTGATATTTACCTCCTTGGGGATGAAGTGTGGCCAAAGATAGATCATATTTTCATGAACACCAAACTGATAATGTTCATGTATATTATTGGTTACACCTTCATCATGGCCCTCTAAAGTCTTAGCCGATCCCTTCTACTCGAGTCGCGTTTAGGCTCAACCTCCTCATGGAAACCAATGGCCATATCAATTTATTCACTATCCCCCTCCTCACCATATTATATTTCAACATCAAGTAGGGAGTCATTATAGGTGGCTTTCTCATCTTGCACTAGGGAGGGAGTTCTCTTGAAATCTGAACCCGAGTTATAGACCTATACCTCAAGAACTTATTGGGGTGCTTGCCTTAGAGGATATTGGTGGGCATCTATTGTAGTGGAATTAATTAGGGGAGATGGTATAGGTAGAGAAGGTGGAGGTGGAGAAGGTGTAGGTGGAGAAGGTGGTGGAGAAAGAAGGGGAGTAGTTTGAGGAGATGAAGGGTGGGGAAGCTAAGAATGTAGAGGTGTAAAGAGCAAAGGTGTAGATCACAGAGGAGATAGAAAAGTGTGAGGAGGAGATGGGGATGAACATGGAGAAGGTGAAGGGAGAGGTGGAAATGGTATAAATGGATGAGGTTGTATAGGTCTAGAGGACTATACCTTTGTAGTCTTTTGTCATTTTTGGGGGGCCTAGTGCCCACTTGTGTTAGCACCCACGTCCAACCGATTATTCTTATTTAGAGGTGATGCTAAAGGAATTTTATCCTTAGGGTATCAACCCTATGGGTTCTTTTAGGGGTATAGTATGTAGAACAATTTATAAACTTGCTCCCTGACCAAAGTTTGATTGGCCTGTATGTCGGTCGGGTATGTCTCCAACTTTTCCATATAAGCATTCTTGCCTAGATAAACATATAACTTATAGAGAGTGTGAATCTCTAAATCAATCCTTTCATCTTGCAGGATGATAGGCTACACATCTTATATTCAATTAACAAATTCTATGAAGTACCATGCTGAGAAGGCATATAATAACTTAAGCCATAATGAGAGCTCTCCAGATGGATTCATTTAGATTTGTGTGAGGGAGAAGTGTTGTTTTATAGAAAACTATGCCTATTCTATAGACAAAGGGGGTAGGTCCTTTGGGATGCACCACTCATCCCCAAAATCTACATTCATCCCATCAAACTAATACCTCATCTTGATCTTGTATGATGGGGTGACATGGCTAGGGCAAGTGAATGCCTTGAAGTACTTAATGGGGGACCTGTGCGTTGGAGGGTACACCCACTTCAGTGATCTAGAACTATAGTTTGACACCCCAATTTCATCAAAAACAAATAAGAAGAGGATCACCCCCATGCAAACCTATACTTTGGCTCCTAATGAGCCCTTTTCATGTCTTCAACAATCTTCTCGGTGAAGTACATGGCCCAATTATATTTCAGCCCTTGTGAGACCTAATGAGCAATGTAGAGGTGAGCCATGTCCACCACTTTCTAATGATTGGTCCCTCTGATCTTGGTTGAGATGATCCACATCATAACTTAGAGGGTGGGATCTTGTAGGTTCTTGATGTGCATCACATGCCCCTGCTTTTGATACATTAGCACCATGGTGGTCTTCTATATCTACTCAGTGTCGGCCAAGTCATCAATGACACTCAAACCTAAACATTATAGTCCTGTGACCCTACTGATTCTTTTAGGGGTAATCTTCATGCTGCACCCAATGAAGTAGATGTAGTCTTCATAGACGTGTGAAAGGAGGAATTAAGACACCTTTGTGGGCTTACCAAAATAGGGAAAGTTAAATAGCTAGAACAATAATGTAACATCTAGTTGTTTGAAGATTGTGAGGTCATACACTAGTTGGTTCCTGGTGTTGGTGGTCTCCACCCGATAATCATTTTGGAGCTCAACCTCGTTCCCAGGTTGGTAATGATTGTAGTCAAAAATGGTACAAGTAGAGACCTTGGAGACCCATTTATTCACATGTAACACTAAATCTAGATATTGCATCTCTTCAATAAATAGAGATGGGGGTGGGGATGTTTGAGCTCTCTACATAAAATATGACTCGGCTTGCTTCACCTTGTGCACCATACTTTCCTTTCCTTCTTCTGCATGTTGTTCCTCTTCTCCTCTTGTGCTCTGTACTTGTTCTTTTGAGTGTTATGCTTATTCTTCTAGGGTCTCTTTCCTAATTGGAACTCAGTCTCTTTCACTCATCTCTTCCTCTTCAGGTATTATTGGCAAGGTCTTAAGTCTCTTAGCATTTTTCTTAGGCCGCATTATCCTTCAAGGATCTCGAAGGTTAACGCGTGGCCGTCCAATTTTTCCAATGGAATACATGTTTGTAGATTAATGCTTCAGCCTTTTGAACTTAAGCACCCTTTAATATCATACCTACAAACTGTAACTCTCGAAACTAAAGATTTTTCCACCAAATCAGAGTTGGAATCTCTCTTCTCAACTTGGTAATGACCTACATGGATTACTAAGGATGTGAAAACTCTTTGCTTTGCTCAGGATTTGATTTGTTCAGCTTTGGTAGTCACTTGATCCTTGGCTCTGATGGTCACTTTGATCTCGACTCTGTTAATTAAAAAATAAATGTAAGGTGAAGTATGGAATGGATATAACTTGCCTATTTATAGGCTCTAAGAGAGGTTTACCCTCATTAATGACTTTCTGTCACCCATCACTTTGTAGTATTTAATGTAGATCTTTAATGGCCACTGCATTTAGATACTTGAATTTAAAAATTAATGCATTAACGATATAATCCCATCACGTCGTTGGCATGTTTTCTTTTCATAACTATTATTTTTTCATTAATGGCACGTCCCGTCTCGTGCCTTTTTTTTAAGTGGATGACAGCTATGTCCCACACTTTTTATGAGGTGGGAGACAACTGTCTCTTTTAAATTTCTAACTTGTGGTGAGAACCTTACCCTTTCGTGCCTTAAAAAGCTCATGCACCTTTATTACTTTGCATGCACTTTATAATTTACGTGCCCATGTAACTCACACACCTCAATAATTTATGCACTTTTCATATTTGCCTTTTTGAACCTGACTTCTTACCCCACACTAAAACATGTCGTGGTCCTCCATGAAAAGAACAAAAAATTAGAAAGCAAAATTATAGAAATGGAAATTTATGTGCAATAAAGGTAGCACCTTTATTGAAATCTAAAAATCCTAAACTAATGGCATAAGCCTTAATGATTACAAAAACTTCAACTAGTTTGAAGTGAAATACGGCCTAAGCCAGCTTCCATTATAGTGCCCAAGAAGGAATTGACCATCCATCCTTTGTAACTGATATGCTATAGTAGGTTGAATGTTATATATTATAAAAGACCCATCCTAGTGTATGTGGAGCTTTCCTAGGTGGCGTGCAAACTTAGAGTCATACAATAAGACCTTCATTCCTAGAAAAAATGTTTTGTTCTTTATATGGTGATCATGCCATGCCTTTTGCTTGCATTTTTATACATCTTGGCTCCAATGAGCAAGAAATTCAGCCTCGTCAAGTTGTAATAAAGTGTCTAGGCATGCTTTTAAAGATGATTTATCCTCTAGTTATTCCACGCATGTGATACATAGAGATGGTACCAAGAACTCTACTGGTAGGATTGCTTCCTTGCCATACACCAAGTTGAATGGTATGATTTTGTTTAGGCACTTGTAGGTTATTTGGTAAGCCCATAGAAGTGTAGATACCTTATCATCCCAATCAGTTCAGCCAATGTTATAGATCTTTGTCAAAGTGGTACCTAGGATTTTGTTGAAAGCTTAAATAGTGTCGTTGGCTTGTAGATGATATGGTGTTATTTTGTGGTGTACGATTGTGAACTCAGCTAGCAAGATGCAAATTGTTTCATTCAAAAAGTGGGTTTCACGATCATGTTTGAAACTCAAGGGACATCCAAACCAAGTTATGACATTTTCCCAGATGAACCTTGTATTAGTAGTAGTAAAATATTTTATTAGTGCAGTTTTAGCCCAACACGTAAGATAGTCAATTGATACAATGATGTATCAAAAACTTATCCATCATCTTGTTGGAGTGATGGGACCAACAAAATCAATAGCCCATTTTTCAAAGGGTTCTTGAGAAGGGATGGGCCATAGAGGCATGGCATCTCTCCAATTAGGTTTGAATATACATTGACATATATCACATTGCTTGACATATGATTTAGCATCTTAGAAGAGAGTTGGCCACCATAATCCAGCTAGCAGAACCTTCTGTGTGATAGCCTCTCTAGCATAGTGTCCACTAGCAATACCTTCATGAACATTGTGAAGTACCTTGAGGCACTCATGTTGTATCACACAACATATAAGAACTTCATCATGGCTTATTTTGTAAAGATCACCTATTATAAGCTAAAAAGGTATGACATAAACCACAAGTTTCTTCTTGACTTGTGAAGTGAGATAGTTAGGCATAGAAATAGTGGTCAAGAACACTACAATCTCTTTCAATTATTTAAGCACCCATGTCATGTGGAAAAGTTGTACATCAAGAAGGTCATCCTCTATGGTAGATGGTGGTTCTCTATTCTCAATTTGTGATAGGTGGTCAGGTCTGTAATTAGTTTTCCCAGGTTTCACCGTCACCAAAAACTAGAATTCTTGGAAAAAAAACAATCTAGTGATAGATCCATCCATGTAGTATGGATTTGTTGACAAGGTACTTCAAAGCCTCATGATCTACGTAGAAAATAAAATGAGTGAATAATAGGTACTATCTAAACTTTTGCAAATCATAGGTCATTAACAACACCTTACACTCCATAGTGGTATAATTTCTTTCAGCTGGTGTGAACTTTCTACTAGTAAAGTAGATTGGGTGATCCAAGTGACCTTCACCTAGTTGTACAAGACTCATACCAATGACCATGCCTGATGCATCAACATGGACATGAAATGTCTTTATCTAATTGAGGAATTGGAGAATAGGAGCAATGACCAAATTTTCCTTGAGTGTTTCAAAATATTCCTTACAAGAGAAAGTCCATATGAACTGTTCATTCTACTTTAAAAATTCTTTTAGGGGTGCGACAATCTTGGCATAACCATGAATGAAATTTTTATAATAACCCCTATGGCCCAAAAAATCACACATTTCATGTTGAGTCTTGGGAAATGGAAGGTAAAGAATAACAAATACCTTCATCGGGTCTACCCAAGTCCTTTCTTATAAATAATATGCCCTAGGAACACACCAAAAGGTGTCACAAATAGGAAATTGTTTAAGTTTAATGAGATTTGCAAGACCTGACAACATTCAAGCATAAGTCTGAGGTTAGTGCAATGGTCAATGACCAAACCATATACTATCTATTCATCCAAATAGACTTGGAGGAACTGGTGGATGAATTCCTTAAAGGCTTCAAATGTTATTCATGAAAATATTACTAGAGTACTTTTCAACTCGAAGGGAATAATAGTATGGGTAAATGATCCCCATTTATTGGTGAAGGTTATCTTGGGCTAGTCTTCTTTAGCTATTTGGACTTGATGGTGCCCCAAGAATCCATCTATAAAGGAGTACACTTCACAACCAACAACACCTTTAAGGATTTCCTTGATGAATGGCATTGGAAAGGGATCTATTAAACAAGATGTATTGAGCAATCGATAATCCACATAGATATAGATGCATCCATCCTTTTTGATACTAATCACCATGGGACTGACCCACTTAGATTTAACAATGGGAGTGATTACTCTGGCATGGATCATACTATTAATCTCCTCTTTAACATGCACCTAGATATTAGGATTCATCCTATATGGGCATTTTTTCACTGGTTGAGCATCGTTAACTAGGTTGATGTACATATTCCCTAAGGATGGGTAGAATCCCTTCATTTCATTATAGTTTCTTGGGAAGACATCTTGATATTATTTTAGTAATTCAAATATTTTTGAAATATCTGTATCAGTCTAATAGTTTCCTATTTTACCCATATTTGGTTCTTGGTCTAAGCCGATGTTACATTAAACAGTATGAATAGGCCCATGGTAGGGGTTGTCCATATCGATACTTGTGTCTTGAATAGTTCTTGTGCCAAATTCTATAGGAATATTTATATGGTTAGAAAATGGGTCAAGTGGAGTGGATCCTTCTCCATCTACTTGGAAGACAAGCTTTTGTTTTCCCAAGTGAATCTCTTCATGTTGGTTCAGATCAAAGACTGGCATGGGTGTGGGTTCTTGGTGTATTAATGGTTCATGGAATAAGTGTAGGGGCTCCTCAGGGTCCTGATGGATAATCCTAAAATGTTCTTCCATAGGACATGGGTCACCTACTACTACTTCATGCATGGCTTGGAGGGTGAGGCACAAATCCATGCTTGGTGAAGAACATGATAGTGTTGACTTCATGTTTTCTTTTAGTAGATGTCAAACCCTGATACCCATGTGTCACACTTCATGAACATACCATGATCATGCCCAAGTGTGTAGAGTTCTATAAAATGCATGTACCCATAAATATTCTGGTAAGTAGGACTCATTATTTCACCACATTATTTCACAAGCTTTGATGTGGGGCTTAGGGGCTTTTATTTTGCTATAGTTGATTGCTCCCTTTACTTTATTATCATGATGTAACTAGTGGTGTAATGCTGAGTGTACCTGATCCCACTAGAGGAGTCATTCATAATGGGTTCACCACCATCATGCAACTATGCCATCAAAGATATGAAAAAAAGATCGAAGATGATCTTCATTAGTGTGGTAAAATTCTTCAAGGTGCTGGATGAAGTCTCAGACTTCCATCTGCCCATGGAACCTAGGAGCCTCATCAAGTATTTCAAATGGTGTCTCTATGATGGGTCCCCTCATGAATTAGATAATGATAATATGAATGAACCTATATCATTTATTAAACTGGCATGACACATTTTCTTGATTGTTGATGATACTGCATACTCTACCAGTGAGGTTGTACTCACCATGATCCCAACATTTGCATGCATTACTCATAGTGTCAGAGATGGACTAAGTATCTGACCATCAAAGAATGCCATCTAGAGTGGGATATATGTTCTCATCATTCCTTATAGTAATCTTGTATATATGGTTTATAGCTTCATCAACATGGACATGCTCTATATAAGGGTGTCCTTGTGCTTGATCTAGTAGTATTGCAACACGTTGATCAGTGTTTTCAAAACTAATGTAGCATTTCTTCAAGCTCAATTATGCATTATTCTCATAGCACCAAGGTCTTCCTAATATATCTAGGTAATCAAAAGCTTTAGTTAGCTCTAGAACCTCAAAATCTACTTTGAATGGTACTCCAAGTATGTCAACTATTGTGTTATTGAGGACTCCAATAGGGTATGTGTGAGTCTTATTTTACATGAATAAAACATGAGGTGAAGGCTATAATGTTGGACTAGAAATTTTACACCAAGCATCCTTGGTAAGGACATTGAATTCTACACTAGTATCTACTAGTATGTCCCAGATTACCCATCCATCAATGACAACATTAACCAATAATTCTCTATCTTCTGAGGGAGTAGAAGAACTAGGAGTATCCTATCATCGATCATGATTTAAACATCAATATTTACTTTGAATAGTGATGTGGGGGTGAACCTCATTTGATATTCAGGATTGAATATTAAGCTAGGTGCTGAGTTGTGGACAATATAGTCATCTATCATACACTTACATAGTTCCTGGAAGTCATCCTACGCCACAGGTCGAGGTTTAACTTCCCTTTGCACACCAACACACTACATTATGTCCTTGCCTTTGAGGAACTAAATTTCTCCCTAAAGTTCTCATACAAGTTCCATCATATCTTGGAGGACATCCTTTTTATACTGAACATAAGGATACTTTCTAGCTCATGGTTCTCCTTGTTTCACTTTTTTTTATAGGATTAGTTGTTGACTGGGTTTGTCCCCCACTACGATTGGTAATGTTTACCTGTTGAACTATAGGGATGGTTGGGCATGCACACCATTGTGGTTTATCAATTCAAATTATATCAACATCCTTTTCATTTTACTCCTTGGTGATAACCACATACAATTCAAGACACTCTTCCAGTTGGTGGTCCTTTTTACAAAAACTGCACATCGAGTAATCTGGGAAATCCTTTTGATAATGGTCTAGAGATCCACATTTGTAATAGGTCCTAGGTGTAAAATGACCACCTCCTCATCCTCATCCTCACCCTCTTCCTCATCCATGGTATCCACCATTATCTTGAGAATTTGTTACTGAGGTTTGGCATGTGCCATGCACTCGAGCTTCATAGATGTCATTGATCAAATGACAATCATTAGTGTCATAAGTATAGGCATCACAAATATTGTAATAATAAAAAAACTTAGTATGCATATCTCATTACATAAGAGGACAAGATCGGACATCATGTTCCTTATGATATATTTCACATGTTTGTTTAAGTATTGTATGGATGTTCTTGCATGGATAATTACTCTGTGTATGCCCTTCAGATTCATAGTCAGTGCACCAAACACCACTACATGTTTCATGTGCATTATTGTCCATCAACTTATCAAGTTGTGATTCCATGGAAGTTATATATGCTTCCATAAAGGGACTGGTCCTAGTGTCAATGATTCCAACCCCCTCAACACAAAGAGCAACTTTTAAATCCTTGCATGAGGTAGTGAATGTTCATTGAGACAAGGTTCATTAGAAGGGTAGTAACAGTCCACCCACAAACCATTGTGCATGATGAGTAGTGTTAATTTAAAATAATAGTTTAGATAAAAATGTTTTGAACCTTACATCATATTCACACACACTTTTGGTAAGTCTTTGCTTTATGTCCTTCAGTGCTGCTATGCTCTATTGCTCAAATTCAAGAATGTCAAATTCTTATAAGAAGGCTATTTTGAGCTGATCAAATTAGACCACCACTTGCTAAGAGTCAAACTTATAGTACCATTTGTGCATGAACTCTAAAAATATAGTTATGAACTGTGTGGCCTTACATTTAGAAGAGGTGATGCCTCGCACCCTCTAAATTAGTTTGCATTTATGGACATGCTCTACTACATTCTCCACTCCTCGGTATTCAGGTAAGTGTAGTGTCATCTCATAATAAACCGCCGTTGATGGAGACACTTGAATGGGTAATTTTTGGGAAGGTCTATCCCTTATCCCTTCAGGAGGAAGTCCACTTCCTCTCGTGCCTCCTCTTAGTCCTTATCCAATGCCTGTAGCCACAATGCTTGTGGTATGGGGTGTGGTAGCTGGTTGATTAACCAAGTTAGGGCCTATATTCTATCCTTGAAGACTAGGTCCACCAGGTATCCCAAGTTGTGCCATAAAATTCCCTTAAATAGGGATAAATAGTGTTAAATCTAAATGCGAGTTAAAAGGCTTAGTTTCAGTATCCCTTACCAGTTCAACTTCTGATTCCAAACCATTTATATCCCAATTTCATGTGTACTCTATTTGGCTCAAAGGCATGAGTATGTACTATGGTGGGGGAGCCTGGTTGGTTCAGACTTGGTTCCTCAATTCCTACCATCCAGCTTGTCTCTCCTTCATAGGATAGAAGTGGCATAGAATGTGGTTCAAAAGTGATGGGTCCTCATGTGTTTTTGCTTCCCTATGGATCCTAACAACACTCCTTGAGTTATCTCGATCTCTTCCTGTGCCGATAACTCCCATAATCCTTTACTGAGCTTCATCATACTTTTGTTTCTATATTGCATGCTGACTGGCTACCATTTTGAACCCAAAATCTTTTACCAACCCCTATTCTCCCCTTCCAAATGTGTGGCTCATGCACAAGAGAATTTACCTCTCCGTTGGTATAGATTCCAATCCAAGATCAACAAATAAATTCTTAATTTAAAAAGTAAAAAGATTAAGGTAGAGACAATGTGGTTCTCGAAGGAATTGGAACTTGGATTTTTTAGGGGGCCATGAATAGGTGGTCACAATGTACTCTAGAATTTAGTTGTTCAGTACTCTTTTCCACTAAAAGTTGACTGCTCACATCCATGGGGCTCCACGTCATGCTAAATCCCTTTGTCATTCTAGCATCCAAGACTGCCTCCTTCTAAGATTCCTTGATCATCCTTTAGCATATGCTATCAACCAAGTATGTAAGTGAGTTGGGACCTCTAAAAATAAGGTTTCATATAATGAACTGTAGATATTTTGCTCCACCCACTACCGTGCAAATATTATTAGCTCAAGATACATAACTACAAAATTATCTTCAACACTGGTAACCCATTCTTCTATATTCTCTAGCATAATGTGCTCAAACATTTTTCCATGATTGCGCTTCAAGTGCTTCGAGTCCTGACAATAGAAAAAAAATGTTAGGTTATTTTAGTTAATTCTAGCTCTGGCGTTGAAGTCTAACCCAACGAGCTAGAGATTTGGCCCTTTCACATAAGACTTGGGTCTTGCATGCTCACCCAAAACATGTGACAAAAGACTGGTTTTCATAGCTTTTGTCAAACAGTTTTAATAACTTGTTTAGATTATTTTATTTATATCAATTAAATAAATATTATATAAAAGCATAGACATACTACTTTGATCCTATGAGTTTTAGGTTTGATTAATATCATCATGCAGATTATAGTCATCTTATATTATTATTAAGTGCCTAGAAAAGAAAAGAAGGCAAGGTATCTCTTATAAAATTTAACACTTAGCTCATACCCTCACTCATAACACAATTTGATACAACCCACTATGTCATATATTAATCTTAAAGATCTATCACAAATTCATCCCATGATTTATCTGTTCATCCCCATAATGGTTTACAACAAGTGTATTTATACTTGTTTTGCCCTGACCAAGTGTTTACAATCATTAATGCATGAAGAATTGGCCAACAAACTCTTAACAGACTGAGAGTCATGGTGATTAACAATTAGTTCTTCCTAAATATCCAAGCTTCTGCATCCCCTATATCCTTTTTCTATGCTATCTTTGTTGCCATGTGTTCCTTTCCTTGTGGGCTGGTACAAAACTTCCTATCAATAAGGTTAGAGTCGCCCATTTGAACCATTCTTCCAACTACTCCCACTTCCCACACATTCCCCTACTCTTTCACTTTTGTTCCAAGTCCTACATCCTTGGGTTCCTCATGACTCATTCTCTTCTGAATAGGTCCTCTTGTGCTGGTTCCTTCACTCTGTTGTCCTCTTGCACCCCTTAGGTTCCGTGCCATGGTGCTTCTACACCTATCAGTTTTGTGCCATGATCCTCCTATGCCATGGTTCTCCTGTGCCATGGTCCTTTCGTGCCATGCCAATTATATGCCAAAATGGGACAACACTTGGTCAAAATTCTAGGGCCAACATTTGATGCTGAGCCCTTTTTTATCATATAGCCACTTTCTAGATTCACAAATAGTTTGTATGAGCTAAATGTATTGTCTATTTAGTTAACATTTCTTGTCATAAATAGTTCATACTTATTTATTTTATTTCTATAATATAAATTAGGATAATTTTCATTATTTTATATTATTTAGTTGTAAAATAAGCAAAACGATAACAAAAGTTGACAATATTCATATTGGAACACACCACCACCTATCAGAGCAATACTTCCTTTAGCTACTCCATCAAAATTCAACTTTAAAAATCTGCTTGATGAAAGTAGCCATTTAACTTCCTTTTTTAGGTTGTTCTTGCACCTAAATCAATTATTGGTGAACACAACCACTATCGACCAAGGGATTTGCAATTAGTTGCTCTTATTTTGATAATCAATATATTATATTTATATTAAAGAGGATAAAAGTTTCAAATTTGCACAAACTCGTGACTAAATGAAAAAAAGGTTTGCAAATTATTCAAATATCTAGAAACAAAACAAGTTTGAGATACAAACATAGTCAACCATAAGATTATAAGACCATACTGAGACTCACAACCTACCAAATTAATAAGATCCATGCCCAAAAATAAAATCTCTAATTAAATAAAACCTTAACCCCATCTTTGTTAAATAACTAATGTACAAATATGGATTCTATATTTTGTAAAAAATTTCTTGACCACACCAGTGGTCATGGTGCTTAATAGTTGTTACACTACCATATGAACTAACCCTATTGTTAACTAAAATACATGGAGGTTGGTTAGATTCAAATCGATAGAGATGACACTATCTTAGATCTAATCATCCACCCATCTCCCAAATCAACATTAATAAAATCATAAGTAGAATTCATTAAAGATAAATATAATATTTATTTGTAGCTAAATTAAGAGTTAAAGTTTTAAAAAACTCATTGTCATCAAATAAAGCCACATCCTTAGCTAAGCCATTCAAGGATCTAGGGGTGTGCAAAAGTCTATAATCTTTTAAAATTACAAGAAGTTTAGAGATGATTATTGGATTTTTTTAAAACCCAATGATGACAAGAAGGGGGTGGCGTGTTTGATATGTGAGCAAAATTTAATGTGCTAGAAATAGAAACCAACAAACTCGTGGTGTTTGAGTTGAAGTTCATTTGAAAGTGTTGGGTCTCTAAGTAAATTTTGTAGCAACCCTAATAGTTTCATGGTACATAGAGGCATATAACCATGTTGGTCACATATAGAACCACCAAAACCAACCTTACCAATATTACCAAGGCTGGAAACATCAAAGGGGGAGTAAGTGGGGTCCATTTCAAGGGAAAATGAATATGTAAAGTTGGGATATCATTGTGCAAATAAAGGTTCCAATTTCCATAGACAATGGAATTAAGCATATTATTGGCCTCTGGAAGGATGCATTTAGAGTGTGAAGTGGTAGTACTTGTAGTTAGGCAGGGGGGGCGTTGGGGCGTGTAATTAGAGAATAGAGGAGGAGGAAAATTAGCAAACAAAGAGGATAAGAGGGGGGAAAAGGAGAATGGAGAGCTAGGGTATTGTGGGGAAGATAATAGGAAAAAGGGAAATGGAAAATAGTTTAGAGGAGAGGCAAGGTTTAGAAGGATAGAACACAAGATTCCAGAAAATTAATAATGAAGTTAGGGAAGGAAGAAGAGAGTAGGAAAAAAATGATCCAGGGTTGGATATACAGAAAATGAGAAGTCAAATTCGACAAAATATGTAGGATGGATGCAAGAATAATAAGTTAAAGTAAGGAATTTTACCCTTGAAGCAGTGGAGAAAATACCAAAATTTGAGATTGAGTATGTTGTAATCAAGGGTGTTCCCAATATCCTAAATGAAACGACACTAATAAGTAATTTTGGGCATCTTTGGCCTATTACAAAAGCCCTTAGACATGGGAGAATGAGTAATGGAAACTGGAAGGGGAAGGGAAAATCTGGTTTCTACCCAAAGGATTCCTCTTGGTAATTTTCCCTTCATCAGAGAGTAGGGACAAGATCTACATAGTAGAACATTGGTTCTTAAAAAATATCAGACTAGTTCTTAAATCTTGGGTTCCAAATTTTGACCTAAATAACAAAGAGAAAGAATCCTTGGTTTGGATCATGTTATATGACTTACGCTCAAAGTACTAGAACCAAAATATTTTGAAAGGAGTTGGAAACACAAGTTGAGCATTAACTAGAAAATGATAAAGTGATAGCAAGGAGGAGGTTCACTACATATGAAAGAATAATGATTCAAGTGGATATGTCTGAACCACTTCCCAAATAATTTAGGTTTATATCTACATCAAGATCCTTTGATCCTTTGATCAACCAATTGATTGTAATACATCCACATCCCATTTATATGCTGTGCATGCCGAGATCTAGGTCACCTAGGTAATAATTTCCCAAAGAGGATCTCAAGCTAGTAAAAAATTGGATGAAATGAATTGGTTTTTATTACATCTTTGAGACTAAACAGTCTATGGGACCACCAATTATAGTGAATGCTCCAATAGATCAAATATTTTTAGGACCCGTAATATCTTTTAAAACATTGCTCCACCACTTTTTGAACTAAGTTAGCATCTCCCCCAACTTTTCAAATATTTTTTCCTCAAATATATCAACCATGCAACCAACTCTTAAATTTTCTACATATTTTTCTCGTATGTCTGTTTATTGAAGACACTCAAGGATGAAGTGCTCTTCCTTTTCAACCATCCTTATAATGCAAAAAACACAAAACCTCTCATCCCACTGCTCTTTAGCGATTGTCCATCTCCCTGTCTTGCATCAAAGTTTACGAGACCCAGTTCTTAATTGAGCAATAAGGATCTTTTCCTTCCAACTAATTTCAACCCCTATATATACTTTTTCATTATGCTCATAGTTTAGATTGAACATTGAAATGTAGTTTTATCTTTTCTTTCTTGTCCCCTCCTTCCACATTACTATTTTGAATCTTTCATTCACATAATTTTTATAACTTTATTAAAATTTGGGCATTCAGTTAGGTTGATATCCCATCTATTCATCCACCTATGCTTCTGCCTCATTCAAGTGTTCTTCCTCATGTGTAACCCTTCTCTCACTGCCGTAGGCCATCTATTGGTTTTCATGCTTTCCATTTTTTCAAGTAACATAATAACCTATTCATAGCAACTGCCTTTGGAGGGAAAGTACCTACTTCAGCAAGAATGATTTCATATGGGACTAAGTCCTTGATTATTAAATTATTTGTGATTAGTCAATTTTGAATCTTTTCTGTTTTCCTCCATTTCAAGCTCGTTGTTCCATTAGCCCACACCTCGAAACCATATAATACCACTAGCCTGGCAAGTAACCCAAATAAGACCCTCATGGTCTTCTAATCCCATAACTCTATATTCTTGCATCTATTATGAAGCACATAGAAAGCTCTCCATCCACCTTGTATTCTTTTCATCCTGCAAGTGTCCCACCTAAGTTTGTTGTGAAAGTCAAGGTTGAGATACTTGTATTCTAACACCACTTCAAGATACCCTCATGTAAACTAAAAATCAGGTTGTTGTGCCTTCCTTTTCACTAAATAAAATCATAATTTTGGTTTTCTCGGTGTTTACTTGCATCCCTACTTATTTACAAAATATCTCTAGATCTCGGAGATGATCTCTTAAATCTTCTATTGTTGTTGCCATTAGGATTAAGTCATCGGCATAGAGTAGAAGTTTTACCACATAGTTAGTTAGGTAGACCCCCTCCCCTCTGAATTTGTTTATCCAGTCCTCTAGCTTATCAATGTAAAGCCCAACTAAAGTTGGGGATAGAGGGCAGCCTTGTTTGATGCTGATGTCACTCCTGAAACATTTGGACAACCCTGCTTGAGTTTGATTTTAGCCTTGACTTTCTCATATAATATATGAACTGCTACCTTGTAGTGTGTTGGAACCTCTAGTTCTTCCAATCTAGTCCATAGTTTGCTCCTTGGAATTGTGTCAAATGCTTTTTTGAAGTCTATAAAGAAAAAATATGCATCCACTTTCTTATCCCACACATTTTCAACTAGACATCTAAGCATGACACAATGATCAATGGTAGAGTGTTTGGGCCTAAAACCTGCTTGTCCCTTTGTTTTTTTGTCTTTTTTTTTGCCCAGCTACTAATTTTGTGTTCTATCATACTCCCAGATAGCTTTGGAAAGAGTGGATTGACCATGATAGTTCAATAATTTGAGGGGTTGTTTACATCTCCACTCTTAAATAGGGGTATGGTTATGCTTGTTGTCCACTCTGTCGGAAAGCCCTTTTGGATGATCTCATTTAATATATCTTTGATTTTAGGAGCTAATATTTTCCCCCCATCTTAAATATTTTGCTTGTAAGTTGTCTATGTCTCAAGTTTTACCCATTGCTAGCTTTTTAATCCCTTGCATGATGTCTTATGTTGTAAAAAGCTCTTCATTGACACTAATTTTAGGAGGTGCATCTTGTTCCTTTTCACGCTCATATAGTTGTTTTGAGTGCTTCAAACACTACCATGTTGTTATGTTATTTTCAACTTGTCATTTTCTTTGTGAAGTTCCCTCCTAAATATTTTTGGTTCATGTTTTCCTAAGTAAATCAACTCTTTCTTCTGAGTTATAGTATACTTTATTTTTTTTCCTTACCATTTGCTCATATGCTTTTTTGTTTGTTTTTGTTCTACATTTTAGTTCTTTTAGCAATCTTTGTGTTGCCTTACATTCTTCATCATACCACATGTTAGTCAGGAAACTATTTCTTTCCTTCTTTTTAGTTTTAGCTCTCTTGCATGTTTTTAGTGCATCTTGAATGGTTTTCCTTAGCCTCTCACTTTTTGTGTACTCTGTGCCATTGTTATGTGCTCTCTTATTTCCCCCTTCCTGCATCTTGTTTTCTAGTGATGCTCTAAAGGTTTGTTGATTTTCCTCTGTCAAGAGAATATTTCTTGTAGGTAGAAACTTACTTTGGTTGACCTCAGTGTGTTCATCTTGTTGATTGTCTCTTTTTAATTGGAGTTTCAAAAAAAATGAGTTGTGATCTGATTTAAGTTCCATGTAATCTTCTTTTACTTCTAGCTCTTCAATTCTAGGTAAATAAATTTGGGAACATATAACATAATCAATTACACTCTGCTCTTTGTGTGTCTTGCACATGTAATTTCCCGATTTTCCCCATTTTCTCATGCCATTGAAAATGATTAAGTTATGTATACTACATAAACCTAGTAATTTTTCTCCAAAGTGTGTGATAGCCCCATGCCTTTCATCTGAAGACCTGTTCCATTGCTGATTTTCTTCTTCTGCCATCCAAAGAGGATTCATGTCTAACTCCTTGTTACTGCCCAGGATGTTGGCTTGCTTATTTGATGTTCTTGCATTGAAGTCCCCCATTAACAAAATCTCTCCACTCTTATTATATGTCGAGATGTCCTTTTTTAGGGATGAGTATGGGTCTTCACGGTTTAGATCACATCTCTTATAGAATTTGGAATTCTCGGGCGCAAAATAACATGCAACTATGCTAATGTTTGTGTCATTTTTTGTGATTCTTATCCATATGTACTGTTTGTTGTCATCATGTTTTTCTATTCTAAAAATTCTACCCCATGATTCCTTTACCAACACCATTATGCCTCCATACCCTTTGCCATTTTTTGTTGCTTTATTCCAAATTGTTGTCTTTTTGTACCCTTCAAAATCCGGTGTATTGCACCCATCATGCTCGTTTCAATCAAAATGATTATATCTCTATCCTTTGTTATGGGCCCTAACCCGAGTCCTCTTCTCCAAGGATAGCCTCTACAATTCCAACGTACCATTGTGAGATGTTCATAGGGGGGCCATATTCCCTATTTGCTTTGGGTTTGTCGAGGTGTGATATAAGCTTTTTCGTTATTTAGGTATGCCCATTTCCATTCGTTCCTTGTTGCCTTCACCTTTTCCCATTCCTTGTTTCTCTCTTCTAAGGGTGGAGAAGGTGGGTAAACTCTAAGGGAAGAGAATACTTTTTTTTGGGAAGAAAAATCGTGTGTGGTTCTTTTTTGAAGGAAACTAAATCCCCATTTTGGCCTCTTTGAATTTTGAATCCTTCTCCTAAAATTGAAGGTCAAATGCAAGAAATAGAACTATTGTTCCTGATAAGAAAAACATGCCTATGTAAGGGCAAACACAATGGAATAGGGACAACACACAATGGGAAAATCATACCCATGAGCCTCTATAATAGAGCAACTATCATTTATGAATTCAATGGTAATGAGTTTAGATTCCAAAGAGAAGGATAGGATTTCATTAAAATAATCTAGTGACAGTAAGGTATTCAGGATGGAGGCAATTGTTTTATTTTGTCGTGAAGAGAATTCTAACTAGCAATTTCCCTAAAGGTGCAAGTTGTGTTAGAAGAGGTGGTACAATTTTTGCAATAGGGGATTGTCCCATGAATATAATTGTAAAATTGGATGTACATACATAGATGTTTCAACAATGTTTTCTCCTCGAGACATCTCTTTGTAGCAAAGGCATCCCATGACATCCTTCCCCACCATTGACAATAGAAAACAATGAATCAAATTTGTCCCCATGTAGAAAGTTGCATACCCCTTTTGAATGGATGCAAATCATGTAAATCCACTATCTACCTTGAATCTAGGTTTGGTGTCATTGCCCCTCACCATCATCATGCAACTCACCTTGAAATATTTCACCACTTCACCATTGCTCAAGCTCACGATGAAATGAAATGTCTGCTTGCACAACTCATTTCTACGTCGTATGAAGAAATACATAGTGATTTTACACTATCACCTCTACTAAAAAATATAAAATTATTCTTTTCTAACACTTTGTGCACAAAAGATGAGACATGGTCATCAAACATGGTTTTAAGTGAGTTACGAGTGTCGATTTACACTCCACTTAACATAACACTCTTTTACGAAAACAAAAATTACATCATTTCCGACGTAACTTGCACCTTTAAAACAACTGCTAGTGCATCATAAAGGAATTGTGCCTTTACAACTATACACACATATCTATCAACCTTTCTTTATATATATCTTTATATATAAACCTTTCCGATAAAATATATATTACAACCTTTCCGAAATATATATATATATATATATTTGATGGTTCAGATCAGTCATTCTCAAATGGAGGAACTTGCGCTGGGGTTAGAAGCCAGTCGATGGCCGTTCATATAAGTAAGGGACGGCCTGCCCGAGGGATTCGACAAAGAATGAAAGAATCAGGGCAGGGGCAAGGGCAGGGACTTCTGCTGAGCCATTGCAGATGAGTTCACCAACTCTTATCATCAATAGCAGCGAAAGGTTTCCCTGCTGCCTGCCTTCCACGTCGTTTCCCCTTTGCTCTGCATTCGCCATCTTTTTCGAATATCTAGAGACGAATCAGAATGGCATCTTCGCATGTTTCCCCTCAATGAAAACGCCTCCGACGAGGAAGGTGGGGAACCAGAGGTTAAGCTAAGGATGCGGGGAAGGAGAACGAAAGTGGAAAGACTCCAGGAAGATGCAGACGAAGATATTGAGATGGGAAATCAACACACTTGTAGATATACTCTCACAATGAAGTAGAAATACCCAGGCGATGAAATGTTTATCTTGGAATTTCAGGGGACTTAATTCCCTCCTGGTAAAAGGAGGTGCACACTCTAGTAGATATGTTCTTACGGTGGAGGCGGAAGGATCCTCCACAAAGGCAATCAAATATCTATGTGGAGTGTTAGGGGTAAATTTGAATCTGTATTATTGTAATAATCCAAAATAATATTAGATCAGATTGATTTAATCCTTCCACGTCAATGGAATCATGGGTAAGAATTGTCACATATGCTTTAAAATGTGTTGGGGCAGTTTTCACCTTATGATATTGTATGTTGTTGTTGGCCACTATCTAAGCTAAGAGAGTGAAATGGTTGGCTTTCAAAATAGTAACAATTAAAGATAAATGCGTGGGCTTTGTAGTTAATGTATATGAATTTAACATCTCAATTTAAAAATAAAAAAAACATGAAAAGAAATTGTGGAAGTTCTCAAGTAATAAGAGGTGTATAAGGTTATGTTAGGTTGGGATTTCAATTTCATTTTGCAAGCTAATGAAAAGAGAGGGGGCTTGGGCATGGAAACACATTCTCATTGTGTATTTAGGTATCATATATTTTATGGTATTTTTTTTTTTATAGATTTTTTTTTTTTTTTAATATTATTATTAAGTTATTTTATATTTCGAGTGTTAAGAATTAGTGAAGAGTTAAGTCATAAGTTAAGTTGGGTTTTTTGTGGTTTTGATATAAAAAAAGAAATAGTCTTAAAGAATATATTTATTACCATTTCAATTCTAATGAAAACATAGAACCGCCATTGTATGAGAGCTTGTGTTATAGATAAATTTATAGGTGTAATCCACTTTCAGGGAGCACGTGCTCTTAATTTCCTTGATTTATCACTTATTCTAACTTATATTTGTAGTTCTATTTTCTATTGTTTTTTAGAACACATTAAACTTCAAGAAGTTCATGGAGAGTAAAAACTTGATGGACATCCAACCCATGCAAGGAATTTTTTCATGGCTAAATAGAATAATGCATTTTTGCAATATTTTTGAAAGATTGTATAGATTTTTGTTTTACCAAAATTGGATGGACAAAAAATGGATAACAAAAAATTCAATTCTAAACGTATCATACTCTAATCACACCCAAATCTATATATCACTAGTAATAACATGTTTTCCCCCCATTGCCCCTTCAATTTCAAGATGATGTGGATCAAAGTTCTTTTATTGTACAACAAATTGAAAGAATGGTGGAAGGGGATTTGGAAAGCTTGAATAGATCAATTTATGAAAATGGGCTCTCTAATGAGAGTTTATTGGAAAAAAAGGTTATACTGGGAAATTGGAAGAGATATATGAGAAAGAGGATATTCACTAGAGATAAAAGTCTAAGGAGACCTCAATAGAAGGTGATAGAAATATGAAGTTTTCCATCAATTTATGATGGCAAAATGCCAATATAATCACATCATCTCAATCAAAGTGTTAGATGGAACTACACTCAAAGTCTCGTAAAAGATTAAGGAGGAAGTTGTTAGATTTTTCAACCCCCTATTATTGGAAGAAAATATGGATGTAAAGCAAGTGCAAGATGAGGTTCTTGGTATTATTCATCAACTAACAATGATAGATCAAAACAATTAATAAATTCCCCCATTCTCGAAATAACTAATTTTTTTTCAAAATGAAGAACAACGAAGTTATGGGCTCAAACATTTTCCCATTTGATTTCTTCCATGCCTTATGGGATTTAGTTTATAAAGAGCCAATTTTTTCATTAATGAATCAAGATTAAAATAGGTACTAACTTATCTCAATTGTACCTTTATCTCTCCAATTCAAAAAAAATCCCAAGCTCATTTGTAGATTGTACCTATCTCTTTGTGCAATACAATTAATAAACTTATCAAAAGCAATTACAAAAATGCTTAAACCTATCCTAACCAAACTTATGTCCCCTAAGCAAGGGGAGTTTATTCATGTCAAACAAAACCTTGATGAAATCGTTATCACTTATGAACTATTACATTCACTTTTAATAGGCAAGGAGAAAGGCATAATTTTAAAATTAGAAATCAATGAAGTACATAATAGGGTGGATTGTAATTATTTAAGGATGGATTGGTGTGATTTGATATGGAGTTAATAGGGTGGATAGGTGTGATTGGATATAGAGATACTTTTTAGAGATGATGTTTTCAATGTTGATAAATAAAAGTCCCATAAGTTTTATAAAGTTAAAGAGGTCTGGGATAATAAGAACTTATATCCCCCCTTATTTTGTAAGTTTTACCAAGTCCTTGGGATGATCCCTAACTATGACTAAAGCTCTTGGTAGGTGAAAGGACTATAGGTGGTCCTTTCATTGATTCCCTTCCATGTATAAAATTCATAGATGATACCTTTCTATTTGGAGTTGTAGAACTTATTAAAGCTTCTACTTTAAGAGACTTTGAACAAGTATGCTCGAGGATCAAGACAAATCATCAAATTTGAAGAATAAAAAGTTTTCATCTTTGATGTAACCCTAAGAAGGCAATGAAGGATTAAAAAAGACATAATGTTTGATATTGGGTATCTTCCATGCGAATACCTACATGAATCCCTTGATTTTATAAATTTGGATAAGCGAAATTATGGGAGGAATTATTTTCCAAAATTGAAGCAGAACTGGCTACCTAGAGAGATGAATACACACATTACCTATCTACATATTCTTAGTGTTAAGATCTCCTTAAGGTGTCCATTATAAATTCAAAAAAGTAATGAATAAATTTCTTTGGTGAGGCACGTTCGAAGACAAGAGGGTTCTACTACTAACGTGGAATAAGGTATGTCAACCCAAAGAATGGGGTGGGCTAGACCTAAAGGTCTTGGATCTATAGAACCAATTTTTAGGAGAATTTTTTTCCTAACATTTATGAGAAGAAGAAAGCCAAATATGGATCACTCTTATACATACAAATATCTATATTCCCTTAATATGAAGAGGATTTTTACTAAAACACAGTTGCCCACGTGTCTATAATATAACTCAAGATACATTATAAGTAAGTGTATTAATTTGGAAATCAGGAATGACCAAAAGGATAAGTTTAGGGAAGACTCCTAGTAAAAAAATCCAAACCTAGACCAAGAAGATAAATTATAATAATCATATGAAATTTTATCAACAGATTGGGGTTGCTAGGTGAAGGATTATTAGACAAAACATGAGGATGAAACAAACTAGTCATGAAGTTGTAGGAATTTGGAAGACACTCATTTCCCTATTGACCTAATGAAACTATTATATTTCATCCTCCATGGAAGAACGATTTCATTCGACTCAAGTGAGGATATTTTGAGATAGATATGTTCAAATTATAGGAGGTATAAGGTGAAATTGGTATATAATATTGGCTTGGAAAAACCTCATGTGGGAGAGGAGTGGCTTTGTCATGTAATATGATCTATGTGGACTGCCTAAGGCTAGTACCTTCTCTTGGTTGGATGTTAAAAATATAATTATTACACAAAATATTAGCAAGGGTGAGATTCTTAAGGACCTTCAAAATGTGTGTTGTATATATAAAAAAAAAAACTACATATCATTTACTTCACTGCCCTTAGTCTAGACAAATTTAGGGATGGGTGATTCAGAATTTGGGACGGCAATGGCTAATACCCCCATTTTTCAAAGCAAGCCTCCTAACATGGCCTTATTTGATCAAAAGATTCTTCTAATCATTACAATGCTTTTTTAGGAGGATAGCTAGATTTAATCTTGTACGTCTGTGTTTGCACCTTATTTTATCATATCAAGGACTTATCCTCATCCATGTTATCAAAGCTCACTCATGTCAATATATCCTTCCCTCCTAGTCAATTTTACTATAATATCTTTGATTAATTGCTTAGTTCCTGTAGTCTATTCCTTGTGATTTGATCATGATTGGGCTTGTTGTATTTGGTGTTCTAAAACTAAATTATTGGAGTATTTTTTTGTTACCAATGTGGGAAAATATGGAAGGTGGGGGTAATGAATAAGAGGAAACCCCCTTCCTCTTGAGGACCAACCTCTAATAGACACTTAAATAATGTCTTCTAGATTGAAAATTATGGTGCCATGTCTATGGTGATATTTATGCTAGAGCATAAAATCATAGAAAATATTGGAAAGAAGAGGACCCATGTGCATATAGATGGAATTTATAAAAAAATTATCTACATTGGTGTAAAATGAACATTTTTCTACTATATTTTGATTGATGTCTCTAAATCCAATGAATTTCCCTCTTGGGAGGACCTACAACCCTAGTAGGAGGACATTCATGGTATTGGTGGTGTCATTGTTTAAGTCAAGGCAAAGATGGTTTTGTAGATAGGGTGTCTTGAGGATTTGAGAATCCATCCAACTAAATTGAGCCGCTATGTCCGAGACTTCTGGGTGTAGTTTGTGGAAGTGAAATTAGAGTTTTTGAGTTTTAGAGTGATGTGCCTATTCTAAAAAATTGCCTATTACCTCAAAATGGGTAAATGTTGTAGAGGAAAAAATAACATTGGGTGTTCAACATGAAAGAGTGGTGCATGATATTATCTTTATGATTTATAAAGACACTATCATGCCCCAAGAGGAGTTGGATCTACATTATATTATAACTAATGAAGAGGATAACATAATGTTAATTTTGTAAAGATGAGAGCAATTTAGGAAGTGGAGAGCAAAGGATATGTAAAATGGTTCATGGATGAGAATGCAGGCCCATGTTTTGGGCATCCAAATACATGCCCATATCATGGCAGGGAAATTGGAATAGGTGGCTCCCCAATGGACAACTCGAAGAAGCCTATGAGCTCCCTATAGTGCCTTAATTTTATAGTAAGAATCCGATTATTATTTTTTCAAATAGTACATTTTTTCTTTGTTAGGCTTTCATGCTAGTTTTGTTAGTGATAAGCTTAGTTTATTATGATTTGTTGTTAGTTTTCCATGCAATTGTGCCAGTATTATAGTAGCAATGGTCAATATCTGAAGGCCAAGATGGCCATTTTCCATTTTATTTTTTTGGTATAAGCTAAATAAGTGTTTGAATGTATTGTATCAAAATACTCATATTAATATATCCAATGTCTATATTATTCTTGTATTTTGGATCATTGAGTGCCTTTATATGTTGGGAAAGGGACCTACTTAACCCTCACTTTACCAAAACAAAATAGCTAAATTTTATAAGGATACATGTTCCTTCAACTCATAACACATCATATGTGTTTATACCACTCAAGGATCATTTGCCAACCTTCAAAAATTGTAGTCACAAACTGAAGGCTTAGTCTCATTAACCCATTCCATAGATGATGTATATTTTGCACCAACATTTAGTGGAACATGATAAAATATCATGCTTTAGATACTTTAGTCTAGGCTATTCATATCAAGGACTTTCATATAAATTCACATTTGTCTTCATTGAAAATGGATGCTTTTGTAATTTGCAAATATCAGTTAAAAATCTGGATCATTCTCTTTTACAACTTACAATTATAAAGGCATTTTTAGAGAAATTATTCTAAAAAAAAGTTTAAGTAATGCATTCCATGTTCCCATTTAGGGAAAAATGCTCTGTTTCACCATTTGATCAATAACCCTAACCAATAATCCATAGGACTTCCTTGTAGAGATTGAAAATCAATGCTTTATAAGACAAGAAAAATTGAGAACAATTATTTAAAAGCATATGATCTAAAATTACCTTTGCCTCAATGAACTTCGTATTACATAAGAGACCACAAATTATAGTATTATAAGGATAGAATACCACATAAAGGTATTGAGCTCCTATTTTTAATGTGAGATTAGTTCCATGGATGAGATAATGTAGCAACAGGAGTGCAATGAAACTTTCTTGTAAAATATAATTCCCACATTTTTAGGTAGCAAACTCTTAGTTATTTTTGGAGTGGGGATTGAAAGTTTCCCATGTCAGCTTAGGGACTTTTTTCCACATAGAACATATTCCTTGAGATTCTAAATTATGATAAAAATTTAGACCATCTATTTGCATATAATTCCTATAATTTTCATCTAAATTTTCTTAGCACAAAAGAATTAAAAATACATGGAACCATTAAATTGGTAAGGGCTCCTAATTTTTTTTTAAAACACCCATTGATAAATTTTAGCAAGGCCCCCTCCATAGGGCCATAACCTAAGATAATTTATCTAGAGAATTTATCCAAGAGTGCTTACTTTCAAAGAGTTTAATGGCCTATATAATTCTTTTGTACTTGCTAAGACTAGAAATAAGTATGTTTAAGATCATAATATGAGCATTTCAAGGTCATGTTATCATAGAGCTTGATCACCTCTTCTAATTTTCCTTCCATGAACATATGATTTATAAATATTCCATATGTGATTTCATTTGGATAACATGACTCTTTAGGCATTTCACTGAGTACCTCAAATGTAACAAACATTTTTCCAAGAAAATAAAGGGCTTTAATAGAGGAGTTATTTGGAGAGATAGGTAATGTTAAGAAGCCTTAAGTACAACTTATAAGGTAATAAGATGTAAGATTAATCTCAAAATAATGATCTCCATTTTTATTAGCAATTTTATGTGGGGCATACCAAATGGATTTGGTGGTAAGATCTTATGATGCTTTCCTTATACAAATGAGGCCATGTTATGTCACCAACCTTCAATTGGAGTGGTGGTTGATGCTAATCATGGTGTTAGTTTTAATTAGCATTAAAAAATTTCATAATGTTTTTCAATTCTTAATGAATGTTTGAGATATGCTCAATGAACTTTACATATTTTTCAAATTCCTTTTGAGTTGAAGGAGTTGATCTTGTTGAAGGAATATTAGGATAATCCACATCAATGGGTGCCAATAAACCAATGAAATTTGAAAAGGGTTGTGCAATGTATATTTTTGCAAAAAATTATGTAAGTTGTGATGAATGAAAAGTAGGATTTCATTCCAAATGCAAATCTTCTTAAAATTGTATGTTTTAATAAGATGCACAATCATCCTATTCACCACTTTTGTTTGTCCATCAGTCTAAGGATGGAAAATAGTGGACTTGGTTGAATTTATGTTTATCACTAACCAAAATGATTTCTATAAATGGATTAATAAATTTGTCCTTCTCTATCAAATATGCTGGTAGATGGTCATCCAAAGTTAATCCATGCATCATGAGAGTACAATTGAGTTGTTTCTAGAGTTGAGATAGTCTTCTTACAAGGCTTGAGAATTTACATCTTTGAGAATCTATCCTCTACTACATATACATACTCATTTCCATATATATTATTAGGTAAACCTCAAACTAAATCCATGGAAACTAATTACCAAGGCTTGAATATACATTCCTTGCTTCTTGTTTCCATGTTTGACTATAATATAGGTGATACACATCTAACCTTAGATGTGGCCAAAATAAATCTATGAAATACCTCAAGGGTTTTCTCTACTCCAAAGTTACCTACAAACTTGTTGAAGTAAGCCTCCCATAAATATATGGAATTACACCTAATGATACACACATAAGTGTCCCAAATGATATAAGAGTCAATCCTACAAGTAATAATATGGAAATGCCTTACCACTATGCAATGCTTGTTTGATTTCTACAAAGTTTGAATTCAAGGTATAAAATTTTGGCCAAGTGTTGGTCTCATATCCACATGTTTAAATTATAGGGAGGAGGATTTTAACTAGAGGTCGACTCAAATAATCTACTACTAGATTAGTGTTTCCTTTTGTATGCTTGATATTCACGTAGAGCTATTGAATAAATGAAAATCATTTCTGATGAAACTCTTTTTATAGTTTTTGTGTCTACAAAAACTGCTATAATTTTTTATCCATGTAGATTATGGTCTCCTTTCTCAATATGCAGTGCTTCCAATGCTTACATGCGTACAAAATGGAATAAAGATATCAGTTATAAGTAGAATATTTTCTTAATTTAGTAATGATTTTTTCATTTCGGTAAGCAACTAGGTGACCAAATTAAGTGATTAATACTCCAAGTGCATATTCAGATGCATCATTTTTTCTCTCAAATGGTTGTTGAAGATGCAGATGCATAAGTAATGACATAGAATAGATTCTACATTTCATTTCCTATAATGCTTTCTAATGTGTGGTTATCTAGCTTAAATTTTAGTTGGTACCACATTTGGTAACTTGGCTCAATGGCCAAGTTATGTGAGAAAAAACAAGTACAAACTTCCTATGGAAATTTTCAAACCCCAAGAAACTATGAAATTCTGTGAGGGTCTTTGGTGTAGTCGATTCCTGAATGAGGGAGATCATGGTTGGATTTACATGTACTACACGTGCATGCAAAAGATATCTAATATATTATATATCTTGTGTGGAAAAAGAAAATTTATCCATATATTAATACAATTTGTGTTTCTATGAAATGTTGAGCTCTTGCTTCATGTCACATAAATATTCTAACCATGTTTTGTTAAAGATGTCATTGAGGTAGACAACAATGAATGAAGTGGCTAGTGAAAAAAGAATATCATTCATCATCCACATGATTTTGTGGTTACATTGGTCAAACCAAATGGAATAACAAACCATTCAAATAAACCTTATTTGGATTTAAATGTTGTTTTTTAAACATCTAAGGGTTTAATAGGAATCTGCCAATACATTGATTTGAGATATATCTTGATAAATAATTTGGCACTGGGGAGTCAATTTAATTGGTCCTAAATATTTGGAAAGGATATAATTTATTTAGAGTGATCATGTTGTGACCTTTGTATTCAATTCAAAACCTCAATGTGTCATCATTCTTTGATGTGAACACAATGGGTTTGCTGTAAGGCAAATATATGGGCTCACTATTTTATTTATACATAAGTTCATGGATCTACCATTTGATATATTCATTATCTAAGAATGAGTAACATTATATAGAGGAAATAATAAAGGATAATCCTAGAATTAGAGGAATAGTATGCCTCACTACACAATGCTTTGACACTCTAATGGGTGATAAAAAACTATCATTATATTCTGTTAGTACTTTGTTCAACTGATGCTTTTATGATAAATGAGATGCAACATTAGATTGAATTTCAAGGTTTCATTTCTTGCATTCAAGGATCACTATCAAGATTTTTTTCACTAGAACTGATTAGCTTGTTGCATTACTTGGAATTGAAGAGTGAAAGCTTAAGGTGTATTTTTGGTATGTGTATCTAGTTTCACCAACATCTATGATAACATTCATAGTATTTTAATAATATATTATGTTTTAATGATAAATATGGTTTACCAAGAGAAAATTCACATACTTATAATGGCACTACATCACAAAGGACTACATACTGGAAATGATTGATTTTATACACCAAGTGGCATTGATGAGTGGCACGCATCTCATAACCCATGTTGGACCATCTAATGGTGTATGGTTGTCAGTGAGGAATCAATGAAAAGTTAAATATTCAAACTATTTCAAGAGAAATCAAATTATTTTGATTTAAATTATCAACAATGAAGTGTATAGATTGGTAATTGTCCCTTTTTTGAGAATGGAACAATATTTTTACTTCCTCTAGATCCGAATTGGAAGATGAGACAATGTTAGTAGTTGATACCATGGAGTTAGGCTCAAATTACATGATCTATTTTCCTTTATCTAGTGTCATTGGAGTACAAATCAATGCTTCCATCTATGCAATCAAAGCTTTTAGAGTGTGACACTCCTCAATAGATTGTTCACTATAATTATGTATCATGCACCACTTTCTAATCTTGGACTATTTATTTTGATCTTAAGGTGGTGTGTTTATCTTGGAATGATGAGAATATCCTTTTCATTATTTATTTGAGTTTTATTTTGTTCAAGACATGGATTTCTTATTTTTCATCTTATTCTAGGACTTAAAATCTTCATTCTTAGACTTTTGCTTGCCTTTTCCTTCAGATGTTCAATCATAACAACAAGATTCTCCTTGGGAAAATATGTGGATAAAGTCCATGTCGGTCAAGATGTATGGTATACATATAACCTATAATTAAAAATGAAATTTGGCTCTAACTCTTGAACATTCAAATTAGCAATCAAAGTATGAAAGATGTTTGTATATTCATGAGCTTATCGGTCACAACCTTGGTGAAATTGGGAATAATCAATATATTGATCATAGTTTCCAATAGTGCAATAGGTTTATTTCAAGGCTTATAAAAAACCATTACATGTATCTACAAGTGTAATTTCAACCTCATGGCTAGTACAATAGTTATATTTTCTTGATCAAAACATTGATTGGTCAAGTATGAAAAAATGAGTTTTAGCCAATTTTGAAAACATTGACATATTTTTCCTATGAAAACATGAATATCTAGATTACATCATACCTTATACATTATTTTACCACCAAATGGTCAATGTACTTATGAATTTAATAGGTTTGAAGGGGCTTGAACATGTTTTAGAAGTTGAGTGAAGTGATCAATGATCCTATATTTTTACCTTGCGAAGTGTTATTCTAAATGTTATATTGGCCATTGCAAATCATTCTCTATCATTTGTTGAAACATTTATAAATTCAACATTTATAGCATCAATTTTTTTTCATCTACTAGATCATGAATGAAGGTAAGACAAAATGTCATGAATTTTGAGACCAAGATTCATGTAGTTAGACCTCATGTGAGTCAGTATACAAAATTTAGATACATGCAAATGGATTCAAATATAGACATATTCAAATGGATACCTAGGCGATGATACATGCAAACAGATTTGAATGTGTTATGAGAATAATAAAATGAGAATGACGGAGTGAAATAATCACAACAATACTCAAAGAGCTTAGATAAAAATAATATAAAAACAATAAAACTTCATGTTAGAACTGTCGTGTAAAATTTTATTCTGCAAGTTTTATGTATAAAGATCTAAGTTGTGTTACTCTCTTGAAGATACAAAGGACCAAAAGAGGATCCATAATGGGTTTTAAAAATTTTAGGAGTTTTATTGGTGTTATCTAGTCTTTTTGTTTACATTTATTTGCATAAATACCTAACTCTTCATCATATTATTCCATTTATTTATATTGAGTGGAAGTAGCAATGGTAATTTAGTAAATTAGACCTTTAAGATGTATAGACATGAAATTTTGAGCAATTAAGGGACTCCCTATGTATCCATTCTTTCAAAACTACAACTCTTGATATTTTCATTTAGTTCTTTTATTTATTCACATGTTCAACATGTAATTTGTTAATAGTTTTGATCCTTGGATATTAAATTTATATGCACATTATTTTATTTAAAAATTAGATGAAGTTGTAAAAATAAATATCAAATACATAATCTCAATAATAAATAATTTCTATGTAAAACATACAACCAACTATCTACCCATTTTCTAGAGGAAGACAACTTGTTTGAACATGTAAATCAAAAGAAACATTTGCATTTGGTGAAATTTGATTAATCAAAAAATTTATTACCTATATAAAATGTCAAAAGATTAATAACAAGAAACTACAACAAACTAAATGTATTGAATATTCAAAAAATACAAAAAAAAGTATCAATTACCAATTTAGCTAAATATAATCTAAAATATCAAAAACATAATTTATATCAATCATTTACAAAGACATCATTATCCAATTCTTGATTCCTCATTCCATTACTCTTTAGTTTCTACAAATAAGACACCTTCTTCCATACCCTTTTTACAATTTTGAAATTAATCATTTTTGTCTTGTTAAACCCAAGGGTCAAGTTGCCCTTCTTATTCTATTATGCTTGTAAACTATATTAATTCTTGTCTTATTATGTTTTTTTGAAATTTTTTTATATTCAATTTTGTTTGGGAAATTTTCTTATTATAGTCGGTCTTATTATGATTTTGAGAGTTTTTCTTGTTACACTTTGGCTTATAACTTTGTTGAGAGATTTAATTTTAATACTTTTAAAATATGGATTCTTTAATATATTAGTATTTTGATAAAAATTATATCTCCTATAGCCCATGCTATTATTTCCACTCTTACCAATGATATTAATTGGCATTTTCATATAGTATATTGATGCATGAACATCCTTAGATCTTTAAATTATCTTGCACAACATAAGTTGAGATTCATAAGTGTAAACAAGATTGACAATGCTGTTGTTCCCAAAATCTGTCACTCATTTTTGGGACAACATATGAACTATTTTGGTCCTACAGGCCAAAACTATCTCTTCCCTTCTCAAAAAATTGTTCCAAGCATTCAAATTCTTCTTTATTCAAGCCTTTTCAGTTAAGGGACTAGCAGGTTCAACAGGTTCAATGGCTTCAACAGGTGAGCTCTCTCAAAGGAGCAAGTTTCCAACACTTAGGCAATTTCAAGATTGGTTCAATGCCTTGGTTCAACCAAAAATGTTCATCGGCAAGCTTCAAAGAAAGGATTAAACTATTAAACCATTGAACCCCACTTCCAAAAAGGTTCAACGTTTCAATGGGTTCAAAGGTTCAAATGGCATCAACAAGCTTAAAGAGTTAAGCGCTTCATCAAAAGTTCAAAGTTCAAACCGCTTCAGCAAGTTCAACAACTTCAAAACACTTAACGAAAAGAAGAAGGCTTGAACCATTGAACCTTGAACCAAAAAGGTTCAAAGGTTCAATGGGTTCAATGGTTCAAAGGTTCAATGAGTGGTTGGTTCAATGCGGTTAGTTCAAGTGGTCAATTAAATGAGCAGAACACAATATTGAACCGTTGAACCAAAGTTGGTTCAATTGGTCAATTCAAAGGAGTGACCCAAAGCCCAAAGGCCAAAGTACCCTTGCGGAGGGCAGTGAACCAAAGGTGAGTGCCCTTGCGGAAGGCAGGTGATGAGCAAAATGGACCGTTTCAAAAGGCCAAAAGGGTAAGATTTTCTTTAGAAAAGTGAACAAGGTAGAAAAGTTGGAATTCCTTCGGATTTGTTCAAGGCAAAAGACAAGGTGAATTCTTTCAGACAAAAAGTTTGAAAGAATTCCTTCAGACTTTTATCCGAAGGAATTCACCCGAAATAAAAAATCCTGAAGGAAAAAGGCTAAGGCAAAGGAAAGGTTTCCTTCAGACATTTTGTCTGAAGTAATCAATCTGAAGGAATTAACTCAAAGACCGCCTGAAGGACCCCGAAGGGCAGGTACCCTTACAGGGGGCTCTCGACACCTAGAAAATGGACCTTTCTCAAAGACCCGAAGGGACACCTTCCCTTTAGGGTGTTCCAAAGACATAAAGCTGAAGGAATTTTAAGGCATCAAAGGGACTTAGAAAAATAAAGGAAGCAATGGAACAAAGTATGAACTAATAAATCGATTGAACCTTGAACCAAAAGAGTTCAAAGTTTAATGGTTCACAGGTTCAATGGTTCAAAGAAAGCTCCAAGCAAAGGAAGGAAGTGAAAGATTCCAAAGACTAGTTAAAAGGGATGGTTCAACCAAAGAGCAAGGAAGTGATTGAACTAAGAAAATGATTGAACCAAGGAACCGATAAAGACTGCCTAAACCATTGAAATATTGAACCAATGAACTTTCACAGGTTCAAAGGTTCATGGTTCAATATGGTTCAAACAACCAGCGACCAATGACATCCCCACAGATGTCAAATTTAAGGTAATGGAATATCTGTTAGTTTTTTCATATAGCATGGAACTTGAAGGATGAACCAAGCGACCAGCTAAAAAAGATAGCCTGAGATCTCCAATTGCAATAGGAAAGAAGAGAACTCTATAGAAGATATTGAAATATCTACAAGGGAGTTATTTTTGATAGGTGAAACAATCCACCAAGTAGTCATCTGAGTACACCAAATCAAGGATGCAACCTATTTTTCTTCCATGAAGTAAAGCCAAAGTGGACATATGTGAAAATAAGAATGAAAGGACTAGGCATCCTATACTTTGGAAGAGACATATGAGATGAATTGGCACACCACAGTTAAGGCCGATGTACTGTTCCAAGCATGGCCCCTTGACAGAACTAAAAATGCATTCAAGACATTAAATGTAATGTGGGCCATTCCATGGAAGAAAGTGCCAAACCTTTCTTGGCTGCAATATATTATAATCTCTTGTTTTATGCAAAGGAGATCTTTTCCATTATAGAAGCGAAACTCTGCCCGAATTGAAAGGCGATTACTGAGACTTTGAGCTCAGATTGTTGATCATATTTCTTTATCTAAATGAGAAAGCAAGTTACTTTTAGACTTTGTGCTATTATAGCTTGTATTATTTTAGGAAATTGTTCTTATGTCTATTTCTTAGGAGCTTTCTTGTTTATTTAATTTAACAAGCAGAACTAGTGGAAGTAATCAGGAAGGTGTCCTAAAGCCAATCATGGAAAGACTTTGAGCTGTCACAATTATCTTCAGTGTGTTTTTAGTTTCTTTCTGTGTAAAGGACCTTGGGATGACTTTGTGCCCTCATTGTCCTTCGTATTTCACTCTTGGGTAGTCGAGGTGGAGACTTTGTGCTACATCTCAGTTTGCTGGTTATTATGCCCTTTTTTACCAATTACTTGTCACTACCTGAAAGAACTCCTGCTATTTCTTGCAAGATCACTTTTGAAAGAAGAGAAGTGCCTTTAGTGTTTTCACCAAGATTTTCTCCTTTGTTTGTGAACATCATCTCTAAAAAAAGAGAGATGGATGGTGTAGTCCTACCCCTGAGTTTTAACTTTTGCTTATATATATAGTATATAGCTCCTCATATATTATAGGGAACCTCCCCTTGATGAGAGGAGAGATTTGTCCACCTATGATGTGGTAAACCTACACATTTGGCTGACCAATCTCCCTATGCTATGGTTGAAGAGACCTATTTTGCCCATCAATTAGCAAGTGAAAAAATATTCACCCAATAGTGTTTTTGGCAACTCCGCTGGGGAAGAGCGCATAGTTTGAATCCTCAAGCTTCAAGCTAAAGTAGGGCCAATTCTTTCCCATTTTTATTCTACAATCTAGAAACTCCATGCTATACTAGAAGCTAGAGAGCCCAAGGTGTTGTTGACCTTATTTTTGAGTTGGTACAATAGGGCAATTTTAATTTGTTCCCTCCCTAACTTCACGTTCAACGATCCAAGAGTGTTCCTCCTACCCATACCAGGTCACCAACACAAGTTAGAGCTTATTTTTTTGTTGTTAGTAGAGCTTTCCCTATACATACTCCACATAGATTTGTTATCCCCCTTTTCCATAATCAAATCATGGCAGTTCAAGGCCCCTAGGGTAACTCTTTTGGCCCACTCAATTTAACCCCACTTTTACATGAGCTTTCACGTAGTTCAAGGAAGAATCTATCCAATTTTTTTGAGGATGGGAGAGTTCATCCTAGTGAACACAGTGTAGCTTTCAGCATAGCCTGTGGTGTGATAGGTGTGGAGTATGAATACGTATCAGTCAGGCTATTTATGGAAACATTGCTAGGTGATACTGAAAACTAGTTCTACCATCTACAAGCCCAGACTATGACTGACTGGAACACTCTTAAAGATAAATTTAAAGCTAGGTTCAAGCTTGCAAAAGATGTGCATGCCTTGCTGGCCCAACTCACATAGATGAAGAAGGAACCTCATGAACATATGAGGGATTTCATTTCCATGTTTGACAAGCTGAGGAACCAGATTCCTACAATTGCTCAGCCAACACCTGAGAACCTTAAATGCTTCTTCATCAACTCATAGTTGCCTAAAGTGAGTTTTCTACTGAGACAGGCTGGCCACATAGACCTTGTTGCTGCTCAAGATTTGGATACTGAGGTAAAAGATGACCTTATCTTGGAAGGAAAGATAAGGAGAGATCCTAACATAGGTAAATACTCTTCATCCTCTGAATACTCACCTACAGTCACTACTGATCCAATGGTGCAGAAGCTGGCAAATGAGTTTCTAGCTCTTAAAAAGAAAATGGTGCAAGGGATGTTATCTACTCCTTCATAGAGAGATATACCAAGGAGGACATTCCCTAATCAGTCATACCAAGGCCATGCTACCAGGAATCAAGGGCAGCCAAATCATCTTCCTCCCCCTTAGGGGAAATTGGCCATTGAAGCACCTCCAACCAATTCAATAGTCAGATATCTTGAAGTAGAATCAGATTTATCCTTCCAGCCTGAGTTGAACCTAGAAGATGACGCTAATCTCTTCACAGAGGGAGAAGAATAATTAGCTGGTGAATCCAACATTAGTTTCCTGAATTACCAGGATGAACCCAAAAGTGAAGATAAAATAGTTGATGGAACATACACTATATTCACTTGGTCCAAGAACCAGTTAGCCCAATAAGCTGATAAAGAAAAAATAGAGGAGCAACCTCAACTAGTAATTTCAATTGCTAAGTAGGGAACCACTCTACCTTTCCAGCCAAAGGACTCGATGATTGCAAGGAAGGTAAGTACATCAAACATCCCTACACCTTCTACTTCAAATTCACAGACCAGTCCTCCCCCTCTCAAAAACCAAAAGGATGAACTCCCATCCTCTGTTCCTAGTTTATTTCAGACATTTGACATAATTGACCATATAAAGAAAACCAAAATTCAAATATCTAAATTTAAATTCCTGCAATCCAACCCTGAGCAATTAGATAAGTTGGTTCAATATGTAAAGAACCAATCCGTCCCTATAGGACAAACAATTATGAAGGTAACTTATGATCCCCCCAAGAACACATCCACTAGGAATAACCTTTTCATTACTCCTCCTACTGCTCCTGAGAGGACTGAACCATTTTATGTCTCCCTGCTGATAAATGGACATCAACTAAACAATTGTATCATAGACTCAGGAGTGTTTGACAATTTCATGCCTGCCAAAGTAGCTGAATCCCTTGGTCTCACACTGACCAAGACATTTGGGAGATGTTTCTCCATGGAGAACAAATAAGTTCCACTACTGGGACAAATCCATATTAACTCAACAAGAGTTTGGAACCAAAAGAGGGAATTGGATTGTTAAAATCTAGGAGTTTGATCTAGTCATCAAACCAATGAAGCTGGTGCAGGGAAGGGGCCTATGCTAATTGATTGATAAAAATATACTAGAAGAAACAGAGCATGGAGAAGAAGAAATTAAAGACATGCCAACATTCCTCTTTGACTCCACCATGAATGAGTGGTATTCGAATATTGATCATTTCCTTACCTATGGTGAGCATCTTGCCCACTAGTTTCATAAAGAAAGGAGGAATGTCAAGTTGAAAGCTGCCAATTTTGTCCTCTGGGAAAATGGCTTGTATAAGAGGAACCTTGATGGAGTGTTCCTTAGCTGTGTGGATAAAGAGTAGTAGAGCCAACTTTTGAAGTCTTTCCATAATTTGGCCTATGGAGGACATTTTTTTGCTCTTGTAACTATCCATAATATTTTGTGAGCCAGGTATTACTGGCCTACTCTATTTCAAAATACATAAAAATGGGTATGAAAATGTGAACTATGCCAACAATTCATCAGAAGACCCAAATTAGTTGCTCTGCCTCTTAAGCTAGTAGTGATAGAAGAACCATTTTAGCAATGAGGAATCAATTTCATTGGTGATGTAAACCCATCTTCAAGTGCTGGACATGATTATGTCCTCATAGCCATAGATTACTTCACCAAGTGGGTG
Organism: Torreya grandis; assembly: GCA_037957365.1. Lineage (NCBI taxonomy): Eukaryota > Viridiplantae > Streptophyta > Pinopsida > Cupressales > Taxaceae > Torreya > Torreya grandis. The sequence goes on along the minus strand of JARHVA010003347.1, from coordinate 442,643 downwards.
GAAGCTATTCCAACCAAGCATGCTACTTTAGAAATAATGTATGATTTTCTCAAGGAGAACATCATTTTCAGGTTTGGGGTCCCAACCAAGATTGTCATAGACAACGTAGCTTGTTTCTCTTCCCAAGAGATTACTCAATTCTATTTTTACTATGGGATTACCCTCTCCCACTCTTCTGATTATTTTCCACAAGGGAATGACCAAGTTGAATCAAGCAATAAGAACCTGGTGACATCATCAGGAAGCTAGTGGATGACTACCAATGAACCTGGCATAAACTAATGATTGATGCTTTATGGGCAGATAAAATTACACCCAAGAGGGAAATTGGTATGTCACCTTTCCAACTTCTTTATGGTCTCAATGCTGAGATAACAATCACCCTAGAATTGCCAGCATGGAAATTGGCTAAGGCAGTTAAAGATCAGACATATGAAAGCTCCATCGATAAAAGGATCATGTGCTTGACTAAGCTGGATGAGCAGTGAGCTATGGTGGTGGATCGAATTGCTGCGCATAAAATTTTGGTGAAGAATCTCTTTGATCAGAAAGTAAAAAACCATGATTTCTAGATTAGAGATCAAGTCCTATTGTGGGACAAGAGAAGAGAACCAAAGGGAATCCATGGTAAATTCAATTCCCTTTGGAGAGGCCCGTTTATTATCCATCAGCTCAAAGGTGAAAATAGTTTCCTATTGAAGTATCAAGATGGCACGCCCTTTTCTCTACCTCACAATGGGCAGCATCTGAAGCACTTCAATTCTTGAAGTATCAGATAAGATCATCTGTACATATGTATATTTGTATAGCCTTTAGTTCTATTTTGTGTTGTTTATTTTCATTTTTTTTGGCACCTTTATTTTTGGGTAGCATGACTCCATAGCCCCATGGCATACTTAAAGGCACTGGAGATTCTAGTTTTTACTCCCCTCAGCTGTTCCAAGTTTTCAACTGAAGGAAGTTCCCTAACTAGAGCTAGCTATTGTTCTCAAAATTTGTCACTCATTTTTGGGACAACATATGAACTATTTTGGTCCTGCAGGCCAAATTATCTCTTCCCTTCTCAAAAAATTGTTCTGAGCATTCAAATTCTTCATTATTCAAGCTTTTTCAGTTAAGATACTAGCAGCTTCAATAGGTTTAATAGCTTCAATAGGTGAGCTCTCTCAAAGGAGCAAGTTTCCAAAACTTAGGTAATTTCAAGATTGGTTCAACACCTTAGTTCAACCAAAAATGTTCATCGACAAGCTTCAAACAAAGGATTTAAATATTGAACCATTAAACCCTGCTTCCAAAAAGGTTCAATGATTTAACGGGTTCAAAGGTTCAAATGACATTGACAAGCTTAAAGAGTTAAGCGCTTTGCCAAAAGTTCAAAGTTCAAACCGCTTCAGCAAGTTCAATGGCTTCAAAACACTTAACAAAAAGAAGAAGTCTTGAACCATTGAACCTTGAACCAAAAAGGTTCAAAGGTTCAATGATTTCAATGGCTCAAAGGTTTAATGAGTGGTTGGTTCAAGCAGTCAATTAAATGAGTAGAACACAAGATTGAACCGATTGAACCGTTGAACCAAAGTTGGTTCAATCAATCGATTCAAAGGAGTGTCCCAAATCCCAAAGACCAAAGTACCCTTACAGAGGGTAGTGAACCAAAGCTGAGTGGCCTTGTGGAGGGCAGGTGATGAGCAAAATGGACCATTTCAAAAGTTTGAAAGGGTAAGATTTTCTTCAGAAAAGTGAACAAGGTAGAAAAGTTGGAATTCCTTTAGATTTGTTCAAGGCAAAAGACAAGGTGAATTCTTTCAGACAAAAATTCTAAAAGAATTCCTTCAAAATTTTGTCCAAAGGAATTCGCTTGAAAGAAAAAAGCCTGAAGGAAAAAGGCTAAGGCAAAGGAAAGGTTTCCTTTGGACATTTTGTCTGAAGGAATCAATCTGAAGGAATTAACCTTAAGATCGCTCGAAGACCGCTTGAAGGACCCCAAAGGGTAGGTACCCTTGCAAGGGGCTCTCAGCACCAAAAAAATGGACCTTTCTCAAAGACCCAAAGGGACACCTTCCCTTCGGTGTGTTCCAAAGACATAAAGCCAAAGGAATTTCAAGGCTTCAAAGGGACTTAGAAAAATAAAGGAAGCAATGGAACAAAGGATGAACCAATCAACTGATTGAACCTTGAACCAAAAGAGTTCAAATTTTAATGGTTCATAGGTTCAACGGTTCAAAGAAATCTCCAAGCAAAGGAAGTGAAAGATTCTAGAGACCAGTTCAAAGGGATGGTTCAACCAAAGAGCAAGGAAGCAATTGAACCAAGAAAACAATTGAACTAAAGAACTGATAAAGACCGCCTGAACCATTAAACTATTGAACCAATAAACTTTCATAGGTTCAAAGGTTCATGGTTCAATATGGTTCAAACAACCAGCAACCATTGACATCCCCACAGACATCAAATTTAAGGTAATGGAATATCTGTTAGTTTTTGAATATAGCATGGAACTTGAAGGATGAACCAAGTGACCAGCTAAAAAAGATATCCTAAGAGCTCCAATTGCAATAGGAAAGAAGAGAAGGCTACAGAAGATATTGAAATATCTATGAGAGAGTTATTTTTGGTAGGTGAAATAGTCCACCAAGTAGTCATCTTAGCATACCAAATCAAGGATGCAACTAATTTTTCTTCCTTGAAGTAAAGGCAAAGTGGACAGCTATGCAAATAAGAAGGAAAGGACCAGGTGGCCTATACTTTGGAGGAGACATATGAGATGAATTGGCATGCCATAGTTAATGCTAATGCACTGTTCTAAGCATGGCCCCTTGACAGAACTAAAAATGCATTCAAGGCATTGAATGCAGCATGGGCCGTTCCATGGAAGAAGAAAGCGCCAACCCTTTCTTGGCTATTATATATTGTAATCTCTTGTTTTATGCAAAGGAGATCTTTTCCATTATAGAAGCAAAACTCTACCCAAATTGAAAGGCAATTACTGAGACTTTGAGGTCAAATTTTTTATCATATTTCTTTATCTAAATGAGAAAGCAAGTTACTTTTAGACTTTGTGCTGTTATAGCTTGTGTTATTTTATGAAATTGTTCTTATGTCTATTTTCTAAGAGCTTTCTTGTTTATTTAATTTAACAAGCAGAACTAGTGGAAGTAATCAGGAAGGTGTCCTGAAGCCAATCATGGAAAGATTTTAAACTGTCACAATTTTCTTCAGTGTATTTTTAGTTTCTTTCTATGTAAAGGACCTTGGGATGACTTTGTGCCCTCATTATCCTTCGTATTTCATGGGTAGTCGAGGTGGAGACTTTGTGCTACATCTCAGTCTGATGGTTACTATGCCCTTTATTACCAGTTACTTGTCACTACCTGAAAGAACTCCTATTGTTTCCTGTAAGATCACTTCTAAAAGAAGAGAAGTGCCTTCAGTGTTTTCACCAGGATTTTCTCCTTTGTTTGTGAACATCATCTCTGAAAAAAGAGAGATGGATGGTATAGTCCTACCCCTGAGTGTTATTTTTTGCTTATATATATAGTATATAGCTCCTCATATATTATAGGGAACCTCACCTTGATGAGAGTAGAGATTTGTCCACCTCTGATGTGGTAAAATTGCACATTTAGCTGACCAATCTCCCTATTCTGTGGTTGAAGATACCTATTTTGCCCATCAGTTAGCTGGTGACAAAATATTCACCCAACAAATGCTATAGAGCATTGTAAGGTAAATTTAATATTTATAAGTTTAAAATGAGTTTTTCATAACCAAGGGAGCTTATCAAGGTGAATAAAATCTCTAATTAACTTTACAATCCACCCAAGATCTTGATGTTGAAAATTACATTCTCATGCCTTGAGATTAATGTTGTTATTCTCACTAGTCTAAATTAATTTAGAACTACCTATAGAGGTTCATTATACTCTTAATATAAATTATCTATCTTCATAAAAATAGACACACACTTTGATAGTGACACAACACAATCTAGATAATTCATACATAGCCCCATCTTTGCATGCCCCATCCCTTATGTAGTTTAACCAATGACATCCTCAAGGTCATAGACACATACCAAACATGCCACTAAGGTAAAACCATATTTAATGATACCACCCAGTGGTGACATCAATATTACCTCTACTCTAAGGAGGTAAGGCTCATAACAAGCCAAGTGTTTTGTGGCAAAATATTCTTTCAATCGTGTTTATTCTACACCATGAGGAATTGAGGAAATAATGCCATTAACCACTTCTTGGATGGGTTATTTATAAGGTGATACCAAAAACTTTTTAAAAACATTATATTTGTATTTATAGAGCATATCATAACTTTTAATTAGGGAAATAATCTAACGCTGTGAAACATAGTTTGTCACAATTGATCAATTACTCCCAAACTCTTCTTGTAACAAGGTTTCTAATGTTTGAATGATAATTTGGACTCCTTGAAATCAGAGATTTATCTTAATGCTTCTTGGCCAATATAATGAAAAGGAAATATCATGTAAAATGGTCTTGTAATAGAGAAAAGAACTACCCTCAATATAGAAAATGGGGTCATAGCTATAAGAGTCTTTCAGGAAGGTTGTGAATTCTAGTAATTTACTAGAGTATCTAGAATATGAGAAATGTATGCCATGAAAAGTATATAATGGGGTTTAGTATACATAGGAGTGCATAAAAAATAAGTTTGAGATGGCCAAGTGTGTTTTAAGTTTGTTTGTGAGCTTTGTTGAACACATTTTTTTAGCATGATTAGAATGTCTCGATGTTATATTGAGGAAGGGAAGATTAAAGTGGTGGTGTATGCATATATTGTAGTGTAATTGTGTGCTATGTATATTGATATAATTGTGAATTTTATGTTGTTTATTTGACCCACAACTATCATATACACATTACATGAATGTTAGGAAAAAAATTATAGTAGAACCTTTTTTTTAATCTTTGAGAATGTATCATTTTTTATTATTGCAATGATGCATCTAGTTCTAATCAAATGAATCAATTTTAAAAGTTGAATTTGTTCCAATCTCCGTGATGAGTAAGATACAACTTGGTGGATGGTGTGAAATTATTTTATATAAGAAATCCTAAAACCTAAAGCTTAAATTTGTTTTTTCTCTAAGGTGATTCTCGTAAAATTTTAAGTAATTACAAAATTAACATAACAAGATCACATTTTATGTACTAATTATCACCTAAATTGGTAAAGGATAAATAATTGATAAATATTTTTTATGACACTCCTATAAAAAAAATCAAACACTCTAATAAATTACTACACTCAATATTTTTACTGCCAATACTCTTAGAACTAGAAAAATCCTTGGGATTTAAATTAATTGATACTTAAATTATTGTTTTTGGTTTTAGGATCTAACTTTGAATAGTGTTTTCTTCATGATCATCTATTAATAGGTTAAAAAAGGTGTTAAAATTAATATATAATATTTTAGACCAATAAAAAAATGAGCAACATAAGTAGTATGGTAGGTACCTATGTACACTCCTCTTAAATATATTTATAAAGAGAAATAGCTCTAAGGTAGGGTCAAAACATTAAAAAATTCTTAGGTAAGGAATCATTCCAACATATTTACCTCCTATTATATCCAAACCTTCCATAAAACTCCATATCTACTATTCAATACAAGTAATCCATAATATATGATAATTATAATGATAGATGCCTTTATATCTAGCCTATCGTATAATAACAAAGGGTTAGGTTAATATCACCTACCCAAAACATTAAACTAGTTTATTACCAGTTATAAATTATTCCACAAGTTATCTATTTGACCTAATACACAAGTTATTTATTGGGCCCATCCTATTTAAACATATGGTATATGCACCATAAGTTGACTATTCCATAACCTCATAAACATCATAATATAATTGCCCTAGATGTATGATATAATCTTCCTAGGTGATATAGCCTCATGATCTAGGAATTATATATATTTTGAGAATTATAATGAGGTATTTTCATACATTTATAACTTCATAATTGATTGGGCACTTTTTAGGATTTAATCCATTGCATACAACCATAACTTCTTAGGTGATAGAAAACTGGAATGCATATGGCTGGTCAATTTACATGACACAACTTGAAAAAAATGTTATTTTTAGTTATAATTTTCACCACTACATGCACATATAAGGTAACCTCAAAAGGACCTTATTTTTTTCGTATAATCTTAGTCATTCTATTTTGTTGGCATGTTCAAGATTTTCCATCAACTCAATCAAAATTTATTCATATCATTTGTGTATTTAGGTATTCTCATATTCATTTTTCCAATTTGGAGATTAATTTTTAAAATAAGTTTAGCATCAAACACAATTCTTGTGCCAAGACTAATGAATTACATCATCTACATAATTATAGATTAAATAAGTGAGCTTATATGTTAGTAGATGTGTCACATTATAGTACATGGATAAAAGGATCCAAAAATATGTGGATCAAAGGATCCAAGACAAAGTTTAAAAGTGATCTACATAAAATCATCACATGTGATTGTGTTTGAATTATACAATCATAATATAAAAGAATTTCATCTATGTTTATGATAAAATTCAATAACATAGAGAATGATGAATTCCTAGCTCAACTTCCAACAAAATTATTCCTACCATTCTTTATGAAAATTCATAACCATTGTAACTATGCAGTCCCACATTCAAGTTCAACTCATAGAAACCTCAAATTTCCCCTAAATTAGTAGCAGATATTTGAATTGATTTATCCTTCTCTTGGTGATGTTATTATGTTTATTCCTCTATTCATTTCCTACAAGGTTGACTAAGGGTAATACAACTTTACATTTCAAGTTATTTTTGTTTATTTTATATTATATTTTATTGTTATCTATAAGTTTATCAACATTTCACCAAGGTAGGAAACCAACTTTGTCAAAAATGGAAAACTTGATTATCCATATTTAACATTCATGGGATTTATACATAATAATATTTTTTAATGAAAAAAGTGGATAAGGATATACATAAACCTTCTTAATTCATGGTACATGATTTATCAGAATGCCTACTACAAGGAAAATCCACTCCAACAAATTCATAAGAACTCAATCTAAAATGGACCCAAGATGAGGGATACATCAATATCAAAGTAAGACTAATGCACTAGGATTTATACAAAATCATTTAATCTAAATATCTAATCAATTAAAACAACTCTTGTAAATGTATTATTTTCACTTATTGAATTTTTTTGTTCACATGACTCATTTGTGCATTGATCTCTTTGAGTGTGTGCCCTAGGGGGTGGATCATCTCATGAAATTTTGTGAGATATTTTATCATGCTTATATGTTTTTATTAACATCTTCATTTTTTCCATGACATTAAATTTATTCTCCTCTAAAATTCCCATTTCCCCTTCCACTCTTTTTTTTTGTGTGCCTCTTCTGAATGCCACTAGCCTTAGCAATGATATCTTGTAGTGCCTTCAACTTGGACAAGATCATTAGTTTTTCTAATGTTGTATTGTATCTTTTGGATGCATTTTATATTCCATTTATTGGGTTAATGATATTTTATAATCTTGAGTTTTGAATTTTAAGGTTTGGATCTATATTTATAGGGTTCCTATTTTCCATTTCTCAAACTATAGACATCCAATCCACTATGTTGGAATGCAAAAAATAAACCTTAGTAATAAGAAGATTAATTAGGGTGAAGGATATTAAACTTGAGGAAGACTAATTAGCTCAAGGAATTGAATATTTCAAGAAGAGACATTAAACCAACAAGGTACACCTAGTCTTTAGAGACCCAAACTAAGGTCTACTTAGGCTTTCTTCTTTCCATCTTGATTTCATCATCAATCATCACTCAAAAAGTACCACTTGAGTAAATGGGGGTATTAATGCATTGATAAGTCAACACAAATAAAGTATCCTAACTCTATACCATTTTTTAATACTTTGGTGGTTGGATTATATTGATTTTTATCCATGTTTAGATTAATATATGTTTGTCAGTATATCTTTATATTTTAATTATTTATATATTTATTTATAACTCATGGTTATTTTATAATTATACATTTACTTTCCTTAAATTACATACCTCATGGTTACCACCTAATGGAATTAAACTTATTTTGATTACTAATTACACATTATGGTTACCTTCTAATGACACCTTGGATCTAGTTAGGCATATGCTTACTATTGTTTGTGTAGATTCCCATATTAGATCATTTATAACCTCATTTGATCATGGCCCTTATTTATAACATTATATTTCTGTATGGACTAACATATTATATGTGTGTTGGATCTAGTATGGCCCTTTACATTTTCATATTTTAAAGGATCTATATATTTTTTACCTTTATTGGCTTACATACATTTTGGTGAACTTTATATGAATCTTACCCCAAAAATAAATTGGGTCATTTAAAAAAAAATAATAATAATAGCTCCTTATTATTATTAATTTTTCAAACATACCTTGCTTTCCAAATTTATTTTTCTCTTTTAGAAACCCTAAAGGTAATCTTCCAATTCCTATATTGGAATATATCAAAAATACCAAAGAAAAAACCACCCAAGGTTTCCTTTTTTCCTCCTATTTTGATTGTAATATGGGTCTTGTTAATTATAATAAAGGAAATCATCCTAACCCAAATGTCAACACAAGACCTAGTGTCAATCAAGAACAACCAAAAAAGTAATTGTTGTCAAATGGAGAACAAGATGATTTTTTTGAACTTACTCCTGAGATGAAAATTTTCTACCTAAAAATATTGAGCACTTAGGAAAGTTCCATGAGGAAAATCAAGCCCTTACATTGACTAATTATTCCAAACTCCTCTTAAGTTTAGTTGCACCTTAGGTATTGAGGAAATTCAAGCCATGACTTGTTTCATCCCTTCCTTCTCCATAATGCCCAACATAGCAAGTTCCCTCTAAGTGTCAAAGAGTTTAAAAATATACTTCCTAGAACTCAACCTACATAACTATATACTTTAAGACAAAACCTTAATGGTATGATACATAATTTTTTTGTTAGTTTCATACTAATAGGGGACATTTGCATAAGAATTGTCATTCCCTTCACACCCTAGCATATAAATTTTTACTTATTAAAAAGTTTGACCATGATGATATGGAAATAGAATGATGCCAAGATTTCCTCAAATCTTTAAAACATCAATAAAATTGAACAAAGTATGAAAAATTTCACCAAGATAATGCCCACTTGGGTATTTATACCAATACCTTACCAAAGAATTCCAAAAATAATAACAATAACACTAACCTTTAAAAAACCTCAAAACCCTTAGAATTTTTGTCTAGCCATTAATACCATATAAACTATGATCAAACCTAATTACTTGACCCATGGGAAACTAAAATCACATGAATGGTATGAAGTGCATCATAGTTTGCATCAATTATTAATATAACAATCAAATTATTTCTCAAACCACCTACAAAACTATTTAGGTTTGTGATACATTTCAAACATCTTCTGTAAACCCCTAAAAAATTCCAAAATCAGAAAGTGTGAAAACATGTAAAGTCATTAGCCAATAAAATTATGTTGAAAATTTATAATATCTTATTCCAATATCATCAATTAGGCTGATGACATTAATTGAGTCTGCTTCAATGCCAATGGCCAAGATGATGTCATTGTTTGAGCCTATCTACATCTAATGACATCAAACATAACAAAAAAACACACACAAATGTAGTCCCTCTCGAGGCCAAATATGATATCATTCAAATTTTGTTTCTCAGTTACAATAATCTTTAAAATAACATAGCTTTAAGGAATGGGAACATATCAATAAAATATCTAATCTTCCAAGAAGTATTCACTTTCTTGAGCTATGTGTGCTTCTACAAAACATCATAATAATGTAATGAAAAAAAATTTCCCTATCAATATTCCTTAACCTACTACTTTGGGACAAGAAACTCCATTACATGGTTCTAGAGAGAGTATCATATAACAACATGAAGAGTTTTTCATTCCAATTAATCAAACAACTGATCAATCATTGTCCCTTAAATTTCTAATACAATTAATGATTCTTGATGAAATCCTATTTTGAGCAGATGGCACCCCATTTTTCATTTAGCATATGGAATGGTGATGTTAAAGTTAAGAAAAACCTCATCAACAAAGGTTTTAACACTTGTATCACCTCTTTATACTTTATCAAATCTCTTGGTTATTCAATAAGCAAACTTAAAAGCAATCGTAGCATGTGTCAAGGATATGATTTAAGAAAATTGTATCTCAGGTGATGCATTTAGATTCCTATAATTTTACCTCCTATAATGGTTTGAATGATAAAAATGATCTTCAATTTTTCCTTTCCCTATACTATCTTGCTTGGGTGCCCTTAGAATCATTGAATTAGGGCCATAGCTTCTTCTACTTGCTAATGCATCGAATTCCCCTACTTATGAACTGTCTACAAGGTCCAAGGAGACACCAACCCTTAAAAATTTAAATAATTTTAAAAAAGTGGCATCTTCAAAATACCCTCCCTTGAAGAGCTATAAAGTGTTCCATTTCAAGTATATCAACAATTGAATTAATCCATCAGTTTATAATGAGGTTATAGTGGCCAGCTCAAGCTTTTTGGGAGAGTCCCACCATAAATTATTGATTTTGATGATGATAAACCTGATGAGATCAATATAAAAATCAAAACCTTTGATATTCCACAACATATCATCACTCAATTACCTCCTATATTGTGACCCCATTTTCACAAGAGGGTTATTGATGAAATTCCTGCACCTACAACTTTCAAGAATAAATCCCCTAGTGATACTTATTCTCCTATTGATATCATGGTCAAATACCTCAATGTATATATCACCGCCACATATTATATTAGTGTTATACAATAGATGATCCATATTTGTTTGGTTGTGTCCAAATGAAGAGCACATAAATTATATGTTATGATCAAAAGTTGAAAATCATGCTCACCCTATCCACCTAGGTGATTTTTTGAGTTTCATGGTACTAATAATGACTTTATGACATATTATCAAAGCTATCATAAGCATCAACAGTATTTTCATACACAATGATGCCATACACCATCTATTTTTTGATAGTCAAATGGTTAGTCTCTAAAGACAACTACTATATGCATCCCCAAGAAAGGGAAACTTTATTATCTTTAGCCCAAGTGTTCTTCCTACTCAAATAATGAGTTTCAAACACATAAAAAACATATCCAAAGTTTTAAAATGTCAAAGGATTAGCCTCCACTAAAGAAGCAACAACATTTTATCATTTTAGAGGAATAATCTCCTCTCAAGAATGAACACCCTAATCAATCAAAATATTAGATTCCCCATATATCTTAGTCACTTTTAGTGGATCAACATCCCACCAATTATATGACACCTTATCTATCAAGGATTTTTTTAATTTCATCGTTATGTAATTCTCAAAGTGAGTAGAAGAAACTATGATCAAATAACATTACAAGTTTTAGTAAGAAATTATGAAGTTGTTGATGAAGTGTGTAATGATATTCTAAAAACATTTATAAGCTATCAAATATATTTTCATAGATATTAAAATTTTTTGGATTTTATATTATTTTCTTTTAGGACTTATTTTCATATATCGTATCATATTTCATGTTTGCATGAATAAATATAGACACTTAAAGCCTTCCACCAAAGACAAAGCATGTTTACACACTAAAGAATGCAATTTATTTATCTTTTTACTCTAGAATTATTTTTAATTTCAATACTATAATAAAAGGGGGTATTTTTAGACACTAAAATCTGGTATTAAACACTCAATAATGTTCGTATTCACATATATTTACCATACATGACTTGTGAATACATTTATGAACTCTTCAACACCCTTCTCTCTTATTCACTTTAATTTTATGGGTTCATATTTTTTGATTTACTATCAGTCACTTATATGAATTCCCTAGTTTGTGTTTAATCTTATTAGTATCATATTTAGATTATCTCTTGATCATTATATCATTGTTCTTATTTTTTAAACACCTCTGGTCATACTCAGATACCTTTAGATTTATATAGTCATCTACCTCATTAGATATTTTCTATGGGCTAAGAAATAGTAATTTTATAAATTTAAATCATCTTTATGGGTAGGCCCATATGTTTCATATATGGGTGGTGTGAAAATTTACCCAAAGAGTCAGTTATTAATAGATAATAGGTATAAGCTAATACCATATCTATCATTCATCAAGAAAGTACTAAGCAAGCCTATTTTAACCCTTAAACTTTGAATAGGATTGCCTTAAACTTATCAAATCATAAAGTAGTCATAAGGAGAAAATCCTAACCAAGTCTGAAGCACCCAAGCCAAGTCGAGTTTTCCCATCATCAAGTATAGAAAGATAGATTATAGGTTACATCTATTAATAAGATCACTATTAATCATATACACTTAAGGGGGAAAAATTGTGTAGTTTAACTTCTCTATTAAAAGTATTGGATATGTAGTAAAAATTCAAGCATTCATTAGGGAGTGGTTGAGGTCATCTCCACCCATCACTCTTCCCTATTTTTACAGGTTATTCTAGTGTTAAAAGTACAACTAGGGTTTGAAAGTGAAAGAAACAAAATTCTAGATTTTGGGAAAAAAACAAGTAACTAATATCACATAGAATTATAGTGTACAAGTAAGCCAAAAAACTTATGTAACATTAATGAGGCATAATTTATAGGGAAAAATATAATAGAAGGTATACATATACATATAATGTAGGCATCTAAAGGTTGACATAATCATCCAAGTAAAACTATACATCTAGATATAAATGAATCTTCATCTATTTCCAATCCTTTCTAACACCTACATAGTCTCAGACCTAACCAAAATCTAAGCAAGCCAAGTATCTTAATCCTTTTAGTGTTTTCCATAAATAGTAAATTCTAATTATTCAATCATACTATGTTGTAGAATTTAGAATTGTGTGTTATTATTATACATTATATTATTACTAAACTATTCTTGTGAGATATTCATTAAATAAAAAATAAGATTAAAAACTTACATGTTATTCCCAATACTTCCTTGATGATTATTATTTCTAGTTGATCACATCCCTCTTCTTGACATTCACTTTTTGTCTCATATTTCAGATTTAACTCCTATGTTCTAGCTCCAACTAAACTTTTTTATAGTAGTTAATCCAATTTACATACAAGTCCTAGTATGGGGTTTTCACCTTTACATATGAGCCTAATATGGGGCTCCACCCTCCAATATTAGGGATCAGTAATCAGTTAACATGAGACTAGTATGGGCTCTACCCTCTAATCTTGGGGTTAAACAATTAGTTAAGTAGGTAATGCACACTACTCCTTCATCAGGGTTGGGGCATTTATCTTCTTAACCCATGGTTTTAACAATTGTCACTCACATTGAGGCATGATCACTTCATGTCCTTATCTATCGAGACACAAACATCTCAATATCCAATTCTTCAAAGGGAAGAACATTTCACCTACATATAGGTGTATTCATTATTCACTCTTCAAATTTTATTTATTTCATTAATTTATTAATTAATTCACATTTCATATCATATATAGACATTGATTAAAATAAGTTTTATTTTATATTTGCATGAATCAATCTAGACACTTGAAGCCTTCTCACAAAGACAAAGTGTGTTTACACACTCAATAACACAATTTATTTATGTTTCAACTCTAGCATTATTTTTGATTTCAATACTAGAATGAAAGGGGTAATTTAAGCCATTAAAATATGCTATTAAACACTCAAAAATGTTATTCTTGACATATCTTTACCATACATGAGTTGTGCATACATTTATGACTCTTACACACCCTTCTCTCCTATTCACTTTCCTTTTATGGGTTCATATTTTTTGATTTACTATCATTCACCTATATGAATTCATTAGTTTGTGCTTAATCTTATTATTATCATATTAAAATTGTATCCTAGTTATTAGATCATTGTTCTTATTTTTTAGAACCTCTGGTCATACTCAAATGCCTTCATATTTCTATAGTTATCCACCTCACTAGATCTTGTTTATGGGCCAAGAAATGATCATTTTTCAAATTTAAAACATATTTATGGGTAGGCCCATATGTTTTGCATGTGGGTGGTGTGAAAATTCACCCAAAGAATCAATTATTAATAGATAATAGGTATAATCCTATACCATATCTAGCATTCATCAAGTAATTACTAAGCAATCCTATTTTAACTCTTGCACATTGAAAAGGATTGCCTTCACCTTCTTAGATTGTAAATTAGTCACAAGGAATAAACCCTAACCAAGTCTGAAGCACCCAAGCTGAGTCAAGTTTTCCCATTTTCAAGTATCGAAAGCTATATTATAGGTTGCATCCATTTACATGATCACCATTACTCACATACACTTAAGGGGAAAAAATATGTGTAGTTTGACTTCTCTCATCAAACTATTGGATATGTAGGAAATTATCAAGAATTCATTGGGGAGTGGTTGAGGTCATCTCAACCCATCACTCTTCCCTATTTTTTTATGTTAATCTAGTGTTTAAAGTAAAATTAGGGTTTAAAAATAAAGGAATCAAAATTCTAACTTTTGCAAGCACAACAAGTGATTGATATAACATAGAACAATAGTGTACAAGTAAGCCCAAAAATCTATGCCAAATTAATGAGGCACAATCTTTAGGGATAGATCTAATATAAGGTGGATGTATACATTTGATGCAAGCATCTAAAAGCTGACAGACTCATCTAAGTAGAACTAGACATCTAGTTTTATAATCTAAATGACTCTTGGTATATTTCCAATCCTTTCTAACACCTACATAGTCTTAGACCAACACATAATCTAAACAAGATAAGTATCTTAATGCTTTTAGTGTTTTCCATAAATATTAAATTGTAATTTTTCAATCATATTATATATTAAAAATTATGTGTTATTTTTATATATTATACAATCTAAATATTTAGAATTTATTCTTGTTAGACATTCATTAAATAAAAAATAAGATTAAAAACTTACATGTTATTCCCAATATTTCCTTGATGGTTATTATTGCTAGTTTCTCACATCCCTCCTCTTTACATTCATTTTTTGTCTAATATTTCATATTTGACTCCTATGTTCTAGCTTCAGCTAAAGGTATGTGAATTTGATATTTTAAGACCTTGGGGAATCAATTAGAACTTCCTCACAAACATTCACTTTTCACTCCTATGTTCTAGATTTAGTTAAATGTTTGTGAGTTGAAGATTGTAGAACCTTGGGGAATCAACGAGGCCTTACTCACAAACCCTTATCCCTCTTATAGCATCCTCACATTGGCACCATTTTTGTCATCTTAGTTTTGACACTATATAGTCTTGTCATTCCAAAGATAAATTCTAACACAAGCATTGTATTAGAATTTGATCTACCCATGATCAATTAAGAATAACTACATAGCTTCCACATGAAAATAAGAGAGAGGTGAGAAGAGGAGGAAATAATGAAAAAAAATATATTAAATGGGTGATACAAAGAAGAAGAAAATATATAACAAAGTGAACACTTGATTTTCTCATCCTATTGACCAAAAGAATAATCATATATTTTTAGCATATAACGATGGCTAATATTGGATGGCATTAGTTGCACATTCATAACTTATTCTAAGCCTAAAATAAATATGTTAAACTAATTATAGGATTTAATAATAAACTTAATATAACTTTATGAAGGTGCATATGAAATATTGCACCAACATATTGATTTGGTTCTCACTCATTTCTTTACTTTCATTTTTGCATGTCTTTTGTTTGCTTATATTTTCCTATCTACTTATATTTGATGTATTATGACCTTTAATTTTTATTTCATATTTTTTTTGACCTAGATTTATATATCTTCTTACATTTCATGTTTTATAACCTTTCATTTTTACACATTAATTGTCTTGTCATATTTTTATTTCTACTTACATTAGATGTCATTTTTTTCCATTTATACCACAATACATTTTGCCTTCATTCTTGTATCTTAAAAAATATACATGATCACACTTGTTATATGAAAGAATAAAACATGCTATATAACATCATAATACATGCTACAATGTTACATCTACTCATATCAAAACTAAATCAACATCAACAATCACACATGTAGAAAAAAATATAAAATAGTTGTCTCTCTCTCTCTCTCTCTCTCACTCTCACTCTCACTCTCTCTCTCTCTCTCTCTCTCACACACACACACACACACACACACACACACACACACACACACAAAATGTTGCCTACATCATAGTCTAGTATATATACATCATATATATAATCTTGTAGAATGTCATCATATTTATCTAGGCGAGGGGATACATTGTGTTTTGTAGTATCATATCTAGCCTATCTAAGGGATTGATCCTAGGATTTCTCTCTATAACACAATATTTGTGCCTCTTCCTAGGTTACAGCCAATAACCTCTCTAACTCTAAAATCCATGCTCATTCTACATATTCTCTCATTATCCCAAAAATTTTGGTAGCCATGTGTGTCATCTACTCCCACATTAGAGCCTACTAGTTATCTATGACTTATTGTATCAATGCAATATTACCCACATATAGTAATTATGTTATATGTGAAAGGACCCAAATCTTATTCTCATTTTTAAAAAGTCAATGCAATCTCTCATATAAACCTAAATGATCCAATATGTACCCTAACTAATGGTACCACTAGGTCTCATATCAACACGATGTTGTATTATGTAATCATATCATATATTATCTCCTAGTGTTGACCACCATCTCTAAAAAACTAAAAAAAACTCAAAAATCACAAAACAACCATATATAAATTAAAATAAACCTATATCTAGATGACTATTATTTTTAGCATGACTAGTTATAAGTCTAGAAAATGTGGTGACCATAATTATAACTATTATTACCTAGATGCATTAGATCTAAATGGATAACCTCTGCATCATGTCAACTACCAATGAATACATCATCCTTTTCATCCTCCCTCTAGTTATCCCTAAGGCTCGACTCTCATCTCCGCCTCTTTACAACTAAAACTAAGGGTCTCGATCTCATATGGTGGGCATGTCACTCTAGATCTCTAGCCAAAATATTTGTAATATTAAGTCCCCTCAAACCTAAGTAGCCTCTTCTTGACCACCCAATATATAATCCCATCCTCAACCCTAGGGTCCTTCCTTTGTATGTCTCCCCTTAGTTGGAACAACTACATGTGCCTCAAAAATATCTTGTTGTGGATAACTTGCCAAAATTACTACCTAAATAGGTGTTTTTGCATCCTCCTCCTCTTTTACAATAATTACCACCTATAATATCCACCATTATCTCCTCCCTCAATGTTTATGATCATGTCAAAGTCTCAACATTAGGATTCATAAATGTGGCTCCTAACCTCTTTCCCTTTATAGATCTCTAGCATGTTTAATCCTATAAGGAGGCAAGGTTATTGGTGTCTTTGAGTGTAGTATCCCAATTTTTTGAGGTACTTGATTACAAAAATGTAGCTTCACCCACCAGGTAAAATGTCCTATAATTTCATCCAATTCTTGATCTCACACTATAGATAGCCATGTCGACCATGCATATGTTAAACTTGTGTATGGAGTCTATGTGATCACATCCCTTGTTGTTGTCTCCAGTTTCAAGAAGACAATACAAGATATTATAAAAGGCCCTCAAGCCCATATCCTAAATTGGGTAAAGTGTCCTAAAATATGTAGTCATGCTCCTATAGGTCTATAGATTGGGAACTATTCATAGATCTACATTGTAAAGAGTATAACTAGCCCAATTTCCAAGGAATTTTATTTCAATATGTTTTAGAAGTCATATATTAGTTGCACTCAGATACCAGCCCCCATGTTATATATTATGCCCCACTCCAAATTTTTATGGATCATCATGATGTTAAATAATGGAACACCCTCATTAGACTTGTGGCATATGGGTCATGTTACCATGAGACCTATAATCACCTTTCAAATATCAAGAATCGATGTTATAAATATATCCCTCAATTGTAAAGAATAAGAGTTGGTTGGTAGTCATGTCTTTATGCCCCATTGGTCTAATGCTTACCTCTTTGCATCTATGTCTGAGATATCACATATCATCAACATACCCTTAATAGGTAGGCCCAAAATAATGTGGACATCCTCTTAAGGTAGACACTATCTCCATTGTGTCCCCATCCACCATCAACCTAAAGGTGTCAGTTAGTGTCTCTTATAAGTCTATATACATCACAAATAAATCCACATATAAGGGCATCTAACACATCTCCTTGATCCCCTCAAAATTCAAACTGATCATAATAGCCATGTCTACATCTTATAATTTGGTAAGTAAATCAAGTAACTAAGAATCATCTATATCCTACCATAGTCAAACTAATCTTTGCCCTTGAAAAATGTCAAGAAAAAAATCCCAATTAGTCTCTCGATCAGACAAAGGTCAAATAAAATATAATAAAATTCAAATAATTACACTTAAATTATAACTACATTGGCCATTTTGGCATTACATCATCAATAATGTACTAAATTTGTACTACATCATCCATTTTGATAGTATGCCATCGACCATGTACTAAATTTTTACATCATTGGTCATTTTTTACTTTGTCCTACTACATCAATCATTCATGATAGATGTCATCGTACATGTATTTTCCTATTACATCAACCATTTTATCAAAAACAACTACATCAACCATGTGACATATGAATATTATAATATCATAGTAGGTTGATGATGTTATGCAGGCATCCAACCCTAATTATTTCTCTTAAAAAACATACATTCATTGAAATGACATTCTCACAAAAGTACACTACCCCTATCTTCATTACTTACATTTTGACACCATCTTGGGGGAAATTTTCATGGAGATTTTCTCGAGTGCTAATTTTTCTTATTCTACCTTATCTACCCTTCCCACAAATAAATATAAAACTTACCTCAATAATGGTTATGACAGGTCCAAGTGGTGCTACTATGTATTTGTGTATTCATCCTCTAGCCATTATGTCTCTCTATTCCATATTTAGTTGTCTTGGAACTCTAAAATCTCAAAGTCTTTAATAAAAATATACCAAATAAATATCCCTATCCCCTCTTTATAGCCTTTAAATAAAATTTTAAGAAATTCTCTCAGATGTTTTATATTCACCATATCTTTATTTCTACAACTCTTTTAAAAAAACCACAATAAACACTAGAATCGCATCACAAAGAATTTTATGGTACTAATGGAATATTTTTACAAAAAAATGAAAAATCACATATTTTATAGGCCTGTCATACCTATCTCAACATCACTTTGGCACTTTACACTATCATTATTCTTACAACAAGCTAGGTAAGTGAAGGTATGCATGTTCTATTAAATTACTTTCATTTATCTTAGATTTACCATTATTAATTATAGTGCTTGATTAGTATCTTGTGCTATGATGTTATTTTTCCAAAATGCAAAATCACATTAAATTATTGATACATATGATGAGCTTTAGGTGGGACATATGTATACACATTATTTTTGCTTATTGAAATTTTCTATTCATATGACTCATCAATGCATCTATATCCCAAGTGTACGTGTAAAGGAGTACACAAAGATTAGGGTGGGATAGTTTGTGTTGCTTTGTGAGATATTATTTCATGCTTATATGTTTTTACAACCACCTTAATTTTTACCATAACATCAACTTGATTTTATTCTAAAGTTTTCATTCCCCCTTTTCCTTCTCTTTTACTTTTTTGTGTGCCTCTTTTCACATTGATGGCATATTGAAGTAACCCCAACTTAGCCATCAATGACATATTGTAACTAATAGATACGTTTTATACACCAGCAATTGGGATGATGCATCGACGTAGTTTGAGTTTTGAATTTTAGGGTTTAGATTCATATTATAGGGTTTCTAATCCAAAATATGGATAAAGTTTGTTAGGCATGTGTCTACATTTCCACTATACTCAATTATATAATTCATGTATGTAAAAAAACTATGTAAGACACTTCTTCAAGCTTGTTCATATAAAATGAACTATTCAATTAAGTTGTAGTGGTAAAATTAGTCTTGTGATGGTCTGAACATTTTTTTATTTATGAAGTCAACACCTTGTAGGATTTGGATATGAGGGTTTTGTCAAAGATGAAAAAACATTTGGTAAGCACAAGTGACAGTTACATAGCCTTTGGTATTTTTAGGTAATAGTTGCATAACCTCTGGTATTTGTAAAGGGCAGTTTTGTAATGGCCAATGTCTGTAGGTAGAGTTTACAAAATTTCTTAGTGGCTTTGATATAATCAATCTACTTCAAGTGATGGTTTTTATACCAATTAAAACATAGGTAGAGGATTAGTTGCAAATGCTTCATCTTCTTGATGATAGTTCATTTGAAGTCTTTGGTAGATTCCAAGGTGAATGGCATAAATAAAATGTTTATTGAAGGTAGATATCATCAAATGAGTCAATGAGAAGTCTTGAAGATGGATTCACATTGTAATTTACAAGTTTGGATCCATATTCATGTTGTATCATTGGTTCCTAGTTATGTGTGGTTGTTCCAGTTGTGTTGGATCATTGTGAAGTATCTAATAAGTGCAAATAAATTATTTGTGCAAGATTTGGATAGTGTAGCAATGAAATTTATGTCCATTATTTTCATGTTTGGAAGTAACTTGTATAATTGTTGAATTACATAGTGGAAGGGGAAAGAAACTTACCTCACCCATTGCAGTTTTTCCAATATTGAGTTTATCTAGGTCATATAATGAGATCATCTTATGCTTTATATTATCTTATGATTCCTTATTAAGTTAAATATGATATACATTTCATTTCTAGCACTTGTTTATCTTTTTTTTTATCATTGGAAGTAGTTTAGGATAGTGATCTATCAATCATATGTTAAGCTAGTATAGGATATGTGTTGGTAAAGCTTACCATGGAATGTTCACTTAGTTTACAAATCATATTGGTATTAAAGTTGGTTTACTATCAAGGTTAGTTATTTTGTGTGGTTTTATGTGTTTAGGATAAAATTATAGCATATGTTTTCCACTAGAGCAAGCAATGTTAGTGGTCAAGGTATCCTAGTTCCCTTTGAAGAAGACATTTCCATAAAGAAGTGGAAGCTAGAGACTAGAATTATGGTTCATTTTGATGAAGAATATGCCCACATAGAAGAAGAATGATTTCACAAGCCTAAAAGAGGAGTGGTTAACATCTCTCTTTATATGAACAAGCTTTATTAGTTAGAGTCAAAGGGGATTCTTATGGATAATCTTGGTTTTTATATGGAGACATTAAAATAAATAAATAGGACACTCTTGAGCATGAGAAGATGGAAGAAAAACCCCATGCCAACCAAGTTCCACCCCCATTCAAAGTTGAGGCAAAGATATCAATTCAACCATATAATGGAGTTGTGAATGTGGAGAGGCTAGACCATTGGATACCCCAAATAGAGGTATATTTTAGTTTGGATCAGATTAATGGGAGCCAACAAATTTCTTTTGCAAGGTTAAAATTAGTCAGATATGTTTTAACTTGGTTTGAAAGTTATGTTCATACCTTGGTTGTTAAGAAGCTATATCCTGTTAAACTAAATGGAATTATTTTAATATGATAATAAATAAATAATTTAATACTATTTTTTATGAGTAAGAGAGGTCCATTTATCGGAAATATCTTGAGAAAAAATAAGGCTAAAGTGTGCAAGAGGACACAAGTAAGTTATTTAACAAGGTTGTCCAAATGGGCAAAAATATAGAAGATTATGGCATCTTGATAAAATATGTTGGTGGACTCCATATCCATTTGAGGAGACCCATCCTCTTAGCCAAGCTGACAAATGTATAGAAATATTATTCTCAGGCTCACTACTCATAGACAAATAAGAAGAAGATGGCTCAATCTACCCTTCAAAGCACTCCAAAGCAACAAGGTGATTCAAAGCATAAGGGTGAAGGAAAAGGTAAGAATAATGATACTTATTTTATAATAATAATACTAAAAGGCATTGTGGGAATTGTGACGGTGATAGCCAATTCAAGGAAAATTGTTAGAAGTTACATTCAAAATCACTTTTATTCAAGAATAACAACAACAATAAGGATATGCCCTCTCTCAAAGGTAAAGACAATAGTTATAACATTGATGTGGATGAGGCTTTGTGTTGTACCTCCATTAATAGAGAGGTATACTTGGGTAGTATTAGTTATCAAAATAGTAAAATTTATAATCTTTTCCATATTAAAATTCAAATGAAGAAAACATAAGTAGATGTTATTTTATACTTTTTCATAATCAAATTTGATATGCGAAGAGTTAGTAGACAAATTGGGGAAAGAGACTTACAATAATCCAAACCCATATGATTTGGGTTTGGGGAAGAAATGTGTATAAATTAAGGTGAACATGACCAAGAAATATAAAGTTAAGTTTGGTATTAATGCACATTTCATTGATGAAGTTATAATGGATGTTGTGCCTCTTAATGTGTGTGGTATAGTATTTGGCAGCCCTATTTGTATATTTGAATTGTTATGTTCATGAGGAGAGCCAATCAATATAATTTGGTAAATGATATCAAAAAATACATCATTTCAACCTACAAAGGTGATTTTAAAATCTCTTTACCAAGGGCCTCTTAAGCTAAAAGGCTTATTAATACAAGTGGGAAGTTTGTGTTACTTATTTTGAGAGATATTCAAAATAAAGAAGTGGTTACACATTAAACTTCTTGTACCATGTTTACTAACAAAGAGTAAAATCATATGGGAGAGTTGGTGAAACATTTAAAGGAAGTATTTCATGAGCCCATGTAGTTTCCACCGATGAGGCCTCTTGAGCACAAAACTTAGTTGTTACTAGACATTCCACTTATAAATCTCAAGTTGTATATAGGCAAGCCTTGAACAATTCCAATGACGTAAAACAAAATTTATTATCTTTAATTAATCAAGGTGTAATATTTCATATTAGTTCTCTATATGGTCTCCAATTGGCTTAATACCTAATAAATATGGTTCATGGATAATATGTGTTGATTATAGAACACTTGACAAAATAACCATAAAAATAGGTAGCTTCTTTCATGTATTGATGATCTTCTAGATTAAATTCAGCATACCAAGTAATTTACTAAGCTAGGTTTGAAATATGGGTATCACCAAGTGAGGATTAAATAAGAGGACATTTGAAAGATATAATTCAAGGTGAGACAAGGGTTGTATGAATGGTTAGTTCTACCCTTTGGGCTATACAATGCACCATAAAATTTCATGCATTTGATGAATGGGGTAATGAGGCCATTTATTGATAACTTTGTTATTGTGTATTTGGATGATATTCTTATTTTTGGTAAAACTTTTAATGAGCATATTGATCATTTAAAACAAGTTTTGCAAGTTTCAAAGGAAGACAAGTTAGTGTTGAATGAGAATAAATGTGAGTTTGTTTAATAATCACTTGTCTACTTGGAGCATGTGGTTGGATATGGGGAATTGAATATTAATCCGACAAAGATAAGGGAATGACAAAGTAGCCAAAACCTTCTAATGTGACTAGAACAAGGAGTTTTGATGGTGCAATTCAATATTTGAGGAAGTTCATCAAGGATTTATCTTCCATAGAAACACTTTTGTATGTCATTACAACAAATGTTAAGACTTTTATTTAGGGTCAGAATCCATAAGATGCATTTGATTTATTCAAATAAAATATTAGCCATGCTTCGGTATTAAATTTGTCTAACTTGTATTTTCCCTTTGAAGTGGAAATGGATGCTAGTAACTTTGATATGGGGGTTGTCCTATTATAATGAGGTAAGCCTATATGTTAATATTCATAATTATTTCATGGTGAAATTTTAGATTATTTTACATATGATAAAGAATTGTATGCTCTTTTTTTATTAGTCAAGAAATGGAAGCAGTATCTTATGGGTAAGGAAAATATTGTCCACACAGATCACCAATCTCTCTAATGTTTGCAAGCACAAACCAAACTTAAGCAATCTAAACACTACAAGTGGATGGGGTTTTTTAAATAATTTCATTTGATATCAAGTATAAGAAAGGTGTGACTAACAAACTAGTTAATTTGGTATCTAGACCTCATTTGCTTTCAGCCATGGGCACCAAAACTCTTCTTAAGCCTTTTATGTGTGGATATTATGCAAAAGGATAAAAACTTGATGAAAATTTTTGGGAGCCATTTATTTAAGCAAAGAGGTCCCAAAATGTAGGATTTGATCCCAAGGGCACTTATTAAATTAAATATGGGTTTCTTTACAAGTTAGGTAAGCTTTGTGTGCCTTGGGAGGGAGTTAAACTAACGAGAGAAGTACATACATCATAATTTGCAAGATATTTTGGTGTTATAAACAATGTTTCACATTTACATAGATATGTTTATTGGCCTAATATGCAGTTTGATGTTGTTAAATTAATAAGGGGATGTGTGTTATGTAGTATAAGAAAGCCTAGAAACACAAAGTTATGTTTGTATATGCAATTATTAGTTCTTTCAAGACCATGGGAAAACATTTCCATGGATTTTAGAAGCAAGTTTCCTATGTCAAGGAAGGTGAATGACTATCTTTATGGATGTAGACTAGTTTAGTAAGATGTATATTTTTTATTCTTTGTAAGAAAACTGTCAAAGGTAGTGATGCAACTGAGTTATTATCTGCTAATGCATCGGTTCATTTTGGTTTGCCTAGTTCTATTATTTTAGATCTAGATTCAAGATTTGTTGATACATTTTGGGACACATTGTGAGATATGGATAATTAGATGAAATGATATATTTATTTTCACCCATAAATTGATGATAAGACCAAAATTTATGAATAGAACATTGGTACAACCCTTGCAAGGGTATATTAGGAATCATCCTATGACTTGGGATGAAAATTTGGTGTATAGTATACATTATTGTAATAGGAAAGTGCATTATTCTAATGTAAAAAATACTTTTGAAACTTGTTTTGGATACTTACCTCCAAGTGCATTTTTTTTGAGATAGCCACACAAAGGAAATGGGAAAATGGTTCTAGAGTCCATAAAGTTGAAAGGTTAATTGAGAAGATTCAACAAATTCACCTCCAAGTGCAAAAGGGGTTGGAGGAGTCACAAGCTAAATACAAATCAAGACATGATCAACATAGGACTAAGCATAGTTTTATTATTAGAGATATAGTGTGGTTAGACTTGAGTCAAGAGAGGCTCCAAAGAAATACTAGGACATTGAAGCCTCTTAGGTATGGTCCATTTGAAATTTTTGAATAAGTGGGAAAGAATGCATTTAGACTTGATTTGCCTCCTTATATGAATATTTATTTTGTTTTCAATGATGAAAACTTACGTCTCTTTGATCCTTCCTTGTTAGATAATGAATATGAAGCATTGTCACTACCTTTAATTGAAGACTTCAATGCTAAAAATCAGTTGGAATTGGAGGAGGATGTTGTGCTACAAAAGGAGAGGACAACAAGAAGAGGAGTGACAGATAACTTATTGGTTAGATTAAGGGATCAACGACCTAGTAATGCCAAATGGTATATGAAATAAGATCTGAGTAAGATATTTCCTTATTTACAAATTTCTTAAAGCTTTTAGGGTATTAAAAACCTCATTTTGGGGAGGCATGATAAAAAATACAGATCTAGTTTTTATCTAAAATGTTGATCTAATTTTTTAGGCATGTTGTCTAGTTCATTTCCACTATACTCAATTATGTAATTCATATATGTAAATAATTATATGAGACACTTATTCAAGCTTGTTCATGTAAAGTGAATTGTTTAGTTAAGTTGTAGTGGCAAAATCAATGTTGGGATGGTCAAAAAATTCTTATATTAATGAATTCAATAGCTTATAGTTTTTGAATATAAGAGTTTCATTTAAGATGAAAAAATCATGGATAAGCACAAGTGGCAGTTGCATAACCACCAAAGTTTGAATGTGGTGGTTGTGAAACTATCATGATAATTTCAAAATAGCCAATCTACTTAAAGTAGTAGTTTTTTCCACTAATCAAAAAATGGTAAAATGAATAGTTGTAAATGTTTCTTCTTCTCGGTAATAATTCAATTGAAGTCTTTGGTAGGTTCCAAGGTGGAAGGGCATAAATACAATATCTATTTAAGGTAGAGATAATCAGATAAGTCAATGAGAAGTCTTGAAGTTTGATTCAAATTATAGTTTTCAAGTTTATGTGGTTGTTCATGTTGTCTCATTATTTTCTAGTTGTGAGTAGATATTATAGTTGTGTTAGATCAATTTGAAATGTTTAAAAAGTGCAAGTCAGTCATGTGTGTAAGCTTTGGATAGTGTAGTAATGAAAGTTATGTCCATGAAGGTCATGTTTGGCAATAACTTGTATAATTGTTAAAATAAATAGTAAGAAGAAGCATTTATAATTGTTCATTTGACCATGTTTTGATTGGTGGAAAAAACTAATGCTTTAATCAGATTGGCTATTTTGAAACTATCATGTTATAGACACCTAAATCTGGCCACCAATGACCTCTAACCAAGCTTTCGACCAATTTCCACCAAAGTGCACAATTTGGCCTAAAAACACTAAAGCACATTAAATGAGTTGAAATTAATTTTGGATAGGGTATCACTAAATGGGGCATCACAATTTACGGGCCAGGTAAATTTGATCAGATGATTTCGAGTCAAAATGCCAATTTTGTACCTGGGTGCTCTGAATTGCTCTTTTCTATGAAATCTCTTGCACAAGACATGTGTCTTTGTTATTTGGTGTTGGTAACATACTAAATGGGATAACAGATCCAACTCATCTAAAATTGACTTCCAATTCTAATCCAATAAAATTTTGGACCAATAACAAGACATTTTGACCAATTTGATTAATTTGTGCACCAAGAGCCAAAATTTGCACCAAAGTTGATTAATCATGTTTTAGGCTAATTAAAAAAAATTAGGGCCTTAAGATAATTTTAAATAGAGCTTGTTGAATAAATATTTATTATAAATATATTTCTATTAACTACATCATCAGGTGACATCATCATATGGGATGGCATCCATAAGCCATAAATGCATAAAATATCAAGATTATGGGTCTCCCATGCCTCATTAAGACCTTCCACCTCATTCAGACCATCCATGCCTATTAAATACCCCTATATCCCAAATATTAATGGATATATTTGTATAATGAATTTTCTATTTAGATTTATTCATGGCCACACATCTCAATCTTGAGATAGATGGTCATGGTTGATCCTCAAACCATTCCAAAAATCTATAAATAGGAGGCCTTGCCTATTGAATTTGAAGCTCTCACATGCCAAAGTTATAATTCTAAATTGATTCCAAAGCTTCATTCAAATTAGTGTTATAATGTCCAAATATTGAGCCAAGCCAAGCCAAAGCCATAAGGTGCCAAGGAGAAGAGGAGATATCCAAGCCTCCTTTGATGAAGAATTCATGAGCACAAGCCAAGAAAGACACTAATACAAGCTAATTTGGAGCATTCAATGGAGGTGAAAGATTTGTTCTCTTTCATGTTTTAGTTGTATTTCTATTGTAGTATTGTTAACTAAGCTTAACCAAGTAACTAGGCTTCGAGATGTATGTTAGCTAGTGTGTTGGTTTTTCAATTTGATTTAATTTTATCACTAACAAGATACTAACACCTCTCTTGAGTCAAATTTATAGTTCACATAATGGCAGGTGCAGTGGGATGATCTTCATGAGAGTGCAATCCACAAACTTTTTTGTGTTTCATAGTTTTGATTCTTTTTTTTTCTGTTGTTTTTGCTTTGAGTAAAAAGAGCCAATAACAAAGTATTAAATTTTTATTTGATTAATATTTTTATGAATATATATAAATATTTCATTGATATTCTTTAAAACAATTTAAAAAAAATTCTTTATATTTTAGAAGTTATAGCTATTTTAGTGACTGTCACTTTCTATTTTTTATTTTTTTGGTAAAAATGGTTAGAACAGAGTTGATAACAATTTTTATTGAATTTTTTGAATTAAAATTTTTCATAGATGTGATTCCTAGAGTTATTGACAACCACTCAAATTTTTTTAGCAAACTAATCTATATTTTAAAAGTTATGTTAAAAATACTAACTACAAATTTTTATATTTTATATGCAGGATTTTATGTGTCATATTTTATTTTTAGCCTTCTATTTTATTGTTTTCAGGTGTTCATATATTTAATATTTTTTTAAATATTTGTTTTGAAATTTTCTAACCTAACACATTTTATTTTGGGGTGATGCCTTAAGGGTAGACAGGTAACCGATTAACTTCAAATTTGTTAAAACATGTTTTAGACAATCTTTTGCATGCTTTTAAAATGAACTAGGAACATTGTTTTAGTACTTAATGGAAAATTTAGGTGCTTAAGTGAATATTTTGATAAGTTAGGCTTTCAAATTTACAAATTAAGATCAAGGGGTCAAAAAAAAAACCACCACACCTTTCGATTTGGGGCTCAAAAATGAACTCAT
The DNA here is from genome assembly GCA_037957365.1 of Torreya grandis. Taxonomy (NCBI): domain Eukaryota; kingdom Viridiplantae; phylum Streptophyta; class Pinopsida; order Cupressales; family Taxaceae; genus Torreya; species Torreya grandis. The sequence goes on along the minus strand of JARHVA010003347.1, from coordinate 414,057 downwards.
CTTTCAAAGCTTTTGTGTTCACTACTTGTTTCAATTATCACTTTGTTTTCATAAAATAAAAAGATGTTGTGTGTATACTCTTCCATTTTTCCCCTTTAGGGAACCCTTGAATTCAAAATCACCATCCTTATTATAAGCAAGCCAAGTCCAAGGCTTAAATATAATGTCATCTAAAGCACTCCCCAAAAACTCGTCATAGTTTGGGTGACCTTGAAAATGACCCTAAAATCTTTCTATTTTATGCTTTCTTTATTTTTATGAAAACTTGGATTATGAGTGGGATTTCATCATATCCCATGATTTATTTAGGGAAGCTTTGATCTGAATTTTCACCTCTCAGCATTAACTTCATTTGGCTCTTAATTGGAGTTACATACAGGACGTAGTGGTACTTTGGACATCGCACTATACTGAGTGAATAGTAGGATGTAGTGGTTGTAAAAAAGACTAGACATTTTTGTAATAAGCCAAGTGATAAATACCCAAAATATGTGCTTTTATTTTGCATAATTTTATGTGAAAGTCATTGTGCAATTGATTCCCCTAGAACATTTAAAAACTTGTAGATCTTAGATAAATCCCCACTTGTCACAGAAGTATTGTTGGTGCAAGGTGCGCCTCAAGGTCCATGTCATAGTATTGTCATTTGAGAGAATGGGGGTGTAAAAAACCTACTATATAATGCACATTTAATTTTGTATGAACACTTAAAATCCTCTCAAATGGTGTATATTGTGTATTCTAACAATACCAAGCAACCTTGTCAGTTTAAGATCTAAGAGCGATTAATTAGTTGGTTTTGTCCTAGATTAAAGTCTTGTTTGGATTCAAAACTCGGTGTAAAAAAATGATACAAACCAAATACATTGTCTTCATTTTCTTTTGAACAAAGAGGAATTATGTTTCCCATATGAAACAATCAATTTACCTTATTCAAAGTTCATCAAAACTTAGAGTCATATCATCCACTTTAGCACAGTTATGCTACCCAATTGAGTCTAGACCTTTGTCAAAGTTGTTTAAGTCCTTTATTTATAATCTAAATTTTAAATTTCACCTTTATAAGTTCATAGGGTTGATGTATTAAGTGGGTTCACCATTTTCACTAAACTTGAGGGAAATTAAGTTTAATTTCTAATTTAGGTTGAAGGCCATTTAAGACTCATGATCGTTATCACCTCTTAATATACTTAAGTCATTTCATGATAAACACTTGCACTTTGAGTTTATGCACCACAACATTTTGAGTCAAGAAAGGTAGTGTTATGCTGTCAAATTTGTGATAAAATATCTTTGCCTTAGAGAATTTTTGAAATAAGTTATTTGTCACATCTTTTGGGTAGTCTAGCACTATTACACTACCCAAAACATTTTAGATATTGTTTCATAGGACCTCTTACATAGAGTTCAAATTTGTTCCTACATTTTCAAACCAATTCGAGTATACTTTTGTGAACCTCTATCTAGCACATTTACGTCATTCAATTTTGTCTAGCTTATTTATCAAAAGAACCAAGTTTTATACCATTATTTGTGAGAAAATAAATTGTCTCTAAAGTGCCTTTTGTTTCATAACTTATACCTATTTTATTGAGTCCATGTACAAGAATCAAATGCCTAATGTTTGTTAGAAGTGTTTCAAATCTGTTAGATTACAAATTTCATCTATTTTCAAAGTCTATATTTTAACGGTGTTTGGCCAAGAGTCCTAGCGCATGCCTTATTTGAGCCAAGCTTTTGATGCCACATTTGGCCAAAATACCTAGCAATTTTTAATTTCCTAGGTTAGACTGATTTGAGACACTTTGACCCTAGTGTTTGGTTTTTTGATTTTTGGTTCATTTACTTAATCTTTATGTGTAAGACGTGTAATGTTAGATACTTAATGTTATCTTGTGTTATCACAAATCTTTGCATAACTTTTTTGATTCTTTTGATGAATCTAGACCAAGTTTGAACATCATCTCTTCCCTTTCTATCACAAAGCATTGACTATGGATCCCAACATGTATTCCTACACTCGTAGTGGACTCATGTACAATCTGAGGATTAGTAATGTGGTTGCATAGGAAGAAATGGTGCAAGACCCCTACACAGATAATATTACTTATGAGATGGATCTTTATCCCTCTTATAATAATCAATTAGGGGCACAAAGCCAAGATCTATTGGATAACTATTTGGTTAATATGCCACCTTATTCAAAACAAGACCAAGAACAAATCACACAATACCTAGCTACAATACTCATAGCTAATGAACCAGTTCCTCAACAATCATGCTCTAATAATACGCCTTCCAATTATGATCCATTTTTGTTTGAGTGTCATTTTTTGGAGAACAAAGATGATATTTTTGTTTGAGACATAGAGGTAGGGGCCAAGTTTCCAACAAACTTCCCACATTAAAATTTACTAAGCCTATTAAGAATTCCCCACAACATAATTTATGATCAACAAGCTTCTTCTAGCAATCATTTGGCTCTAGTCCAAATAATGTATCAAGACCCTAATATGCCTAATAAAGGAAAAAACCTCATGGAAGACCACTTTAACCAAATGTAGATGACAATCAAACCTACTTGAATCTAGCACACAATTTCAATCAGATGACCATGGTGAGAAAACCTCTTATTGACTTAATTATTTCAACAGAAGTTTTGATAGAGTTAATTGGTCAAAACAATTAGAGTTCAGACCCATTCATGAAAAATACTTCCATAGACAACTTGCTACATATGCCCATTATTGAAGAAGTGTCTTATGCTTCTACACAGAATAATGAGCAAAATATAATGGACAATGTGCAAGCAACATCCAATCCAAATCAAAGTGGTACTAATGCACAAACAACTAGTCAAAAATATGTGCTTGTAGTTAATACCATGAGTGGACCATCATACCAAGGAGTAGGAGTTTCTATATCCCAACCTCAACCATTTTCTTCATCAAGTGTGCAACTAATAGGATTAGGTAGTCAACCAACAACCAATGTCGCACCTCAATAGTTGAATGTGATGAATCCTACTCCTCCTCAACATGTGATGAGTAGCATTCCATAATAGCAGGCATAATTAGTGTACCAATGCAACAAAGGTCAAATATATTTCCACCTCAACAAGGGGTAACTAATGTTCCACCTCATCAGGGAGTGGCAAATATACCTCCTCAATCACAAACCAATGTACCAATCTAAAATGATATGATGATTATCCAACAACATATAAATATTGGTCAGTGACAGATGTCGAATATTCAACATGATTTCACTTCCCAACAAGGATTCATGTAATAAGGAGGCTCCCATATTTCTTAAGTACCTACTATACAATAATCAGTTCAAAATGTGCCACAAGTTCAGAGACAAGGTTTTAGTCCATAAGTTCCTACTCAAAAGCAAGGTTCGATTAGTCAGTAATATGTCCCTTTTCAACCATAGTAGGCATAGTATAGTTATATCCCTCCATCCAAACCACAAAATCCTCTAATTCAAACCTTCATAGCCAACCCAAAATAAAATATCGTACAACTAAATGTGCAATTTCAAGTACATCATAATCTACGTATGCATATTCCTTGTCCATTTCCCAACTAAACCAATATACCCCAAAAGATATATCCATCATACCCTAGTCAAAGTGTCCCATTTTTGACCTCCCAACCATCTACCCAAACCAATATTCTCCCTCAAATCAATGTTCCTTCTAGTTTCCTACCCCAATAATTGCAACAGATGAAGGATGCAATTGCTACAATTCAAGCTGGGAAATAGACTAAATTTTTTAAGTTGGATGACATGTGTTCTTATCTATTCAACATGCATTACTTGTAGATACCATTTCCTCTAAGATACAAACCACTAAAATTCAAGAAATATAAAGGGAAAGGTGACCCTAAGGCCCATTTAACCGAGTTATTTATTACATGTCAACCAGTGATATATACCTTTTGTTGTTGTTTCTAAGGAGCTTTGCTAGACAAGCCTTGGAGTGGTTTTTAAAGTTGCTCAAGAATTCAATAACACATTTTGATGATCTTTTTGATAAGTTTGTGCAAAAATTTTCTTATAATCTTGAACATGAGATTTCATTGGTTGAATTAAGACAAACAAAACAAAAGGCTGGTGAGAGTTTTAAGAGTTATCTACAGTGATGGAGAGCCCTTTCAATCTGATTCATCCACAATTTACTAGATAAACAATTAACCACTATGTTTACTAAAAATTTTCATAGTGAGATAGCTTATCATCTGGAACTACAATGTGAACATACTTTCAAGGAGATCATTGACAACGGCTTATTTATTGAGTGAGCTCTTATTAATAAAGAGATCATCAAGATTATATCAACTAATCAAAATCAAGGTACTAATTAGGGAAGTGGCCAAAACTAACATCCAATTCAAGCATAAGCATTGTAACTAACACATGCCAATAACTAAGATAGACCAAAGCAATTCAACTATAATAGGAATGTTGTGGGTAATGGAGTAACTAAGTCATGTCATGTCCAAAAAGTGCAAATATAATTTGCACTAATTTTTTAGCTTACTCCTACCAAAAAACCTCTCCAACCAATACCACAAGCACAACAACCAAGACCCATGAAATAAATACAACTTTTACCATTACAAACCCCTCCTCCAAGGAGAATTGTGCCTACACATCATGTCTTTAATGACCTAAGAGAGCCTATTAAGTATATATTTCACAAACTTGTCATTGTTAATTTGATTAGTTGGCCTATACCAAAGCATTATCCATAAGGCATTCCTTATCCTGATTGGTACCATGAAAATGAATTCTATGAATATCACCGGGTCAATGGTCATAATCTATGAAGATGTGTGAAAATAAAGCATCTGATTGAGAATATGTTGGAGAATGGGGAGATAACAATTAGATAATGGTACTTCCACCTCCAATCAAACACTTGGGATTTATCAAAACCCCTTTCCCAAATATAACACACAGTAGTAGCATAATAATCAACAATAACAATAACACCAGCCAGTGCAACAACAAAATCAATAGTATCAAAATCAAAGGCTAAACTAAAAAAAATATCATAATCAATAACAGTACCCACAAAATTATAAAAATGGACAAAACCAAGGTTATAATGGTAACAACTAACAAACCTACCATGCAGTTGCACATTACTACAATAGGGTTGTAGATCATATTATAGGAGGCGACGTTAATACCATCTCTATTAATCCTAGACTGAGCACTAATCAATCTAGACCATTTCTAAACAATACCACTCAACCAAATTACATGAATAATCCTTCTTTGACCTGGGACTGCACACAAGCAAACCAACAAATTAGGACTCCCACTTTTGGACCATATACTGATAACTCACCCTTGCCACGTGACCACATACAAGTGCACCAACAACTGATACTTGTTCTATCTGGTCTGAAACCATTCCCAGTATTTGTTAACATTTATAGTCTAGCATCTAATCTTGATTATGCAATCAAAATTTAGAGGTCAAATATTACTATCCCAGGTTCACAACTATCTACCACTTTGCCTGTTATCCAACCAACCATTCAGCCTCAGAATAAATCATTCACCATTGACCAAGATAAGAAGTTTTATATTGTGAAACAATTATAGAAGACACCAACACAAATTTCTATTTTATATTTTTTGCAAATGTCAATAATCTATAAGAACATTTGAATGAGTTTTTAACTCAATCCACTATTTATAGTGACATATCCCTTGATAAATTTCAAGCTTTGGTTAGACGCCTAGCTCCAACCTAACAAGTCACATTCAACCAAAGTGATATGTCTTCCATTGGCCCACTCCATAATAATCTATTGTAAATAGAAGTTTATATAAAATGGCATAAAGTGAAATGTGTCCTTATAGACAATGGATCAGGCCTCAACATAGTGTCTCTAAAGCTCATCAAGCTTCTTGGTTACACAATGGTAGATCTCCAGCCAGAAATGATAACTATCAAAGCCTATGATAATCAAGAAAGAGAATCACAAGGCACCATTAGCTTACCAGTTATAATTGGGTCTTTGACCCATGATACACTTTGTCATGTGCTTGATCTTGAGTTTTCATATAATATGCTTCTAGGTAGGCCTTGGTTACATGAGATTTGTGCAGTCCTGTCAATACTACACTAATGTATCAAGTTCTCCCACTCAGGGATGGAAGTGAATATTCTAGGAGATTTACACCCATATGAACACTACAAACATCTTGAGGTCAATTTCAAAGCTACAATTACTAATACATCATAAATATAAGTTCCAAGAAGGATAAATTATAGGCCATACTTATTGATCCTCCATAGGATAATTGCATAGATCCTAATACCTTGGATTCCGTTTCCCACATGCCACCTCCTGATGCTTCCAATAATTTCACCATCTCAAATTATGGCCCAAGGGAGTATGTGACCCATGATACCTCTTATATTTCCAATCTTCCTCAGAATCGAAAGATCTTTAGGTGACCTAAAAATACCCCACACATGCATTAACAACAAAAGAACAAAGATAAGGGACCTATCATGTTTGTACCATCATCTAGCCTAGAACTAGACCCTCTTGAAGGGGACAAATCATGGTTATACAATGACAACCAAGATGATTGTTATAAAAGTGCAAAGTATCCTATTCCCAATAGGATCATGTAGAATCAAGACTATGAAGGAAGAGGCCTCAGACTAAATCAACAAGAAACCTTTGAGATAATTTCCATGACTAAGTACAAAAGACCTTATGAAATTGGATTTAAACCACCTGGGGGTGACCCCACATATCTTATTCAAGTTCCATCACTAGTAGCTATTGATGATGATGTTGACAACAAAGTAGAGTCTGATCATAGCCTCACCTTTAATGACCTAGCTTAGACTAACTTTTTTGATAACAATGCCATATGTACTCTTACCCCAATCATTTGTCACAACCCATTGCCATTATACTATCCCCAACTGATATATTGGGACCAAAAATAATCTAATTTTCCAATAGATGAGTTTCAAAACAATGAGGCATTATATGACTTTTTAGGCCTTAGAGACAATGTTTCATTAGGAAATCATAAATCAGGATTCTTAATTACATTGGATCATGAATCCTATTTTAGAGAGCGGGTGAACACCCTTAGCTAAAAATAAATAAATAAAACATTGAGGTCCCCAAGTGAAAACCTCTTTGAGGAACTTTTTGACCAAAGAAAAAGTAAAGATAATGGCCAGTCTAGTGGTGAAAACTTGTTTCAAGTTTCGTTAGATGGGTGTGTTCATTCTTCTTTGAATTTAGACCAAGATACCACCAACGATGAACTTGCCTATGGATCCAAGTTTAGTTTTGTACAACAACAAATATTTAATTGAATTCTTCAAGAATTTATGACTATTTTTATCACATGGTTAGATATCCCATTGGGGGGCTCAGATTCATCATGCCTAGGAGACATTGAAGAGCAAGTCCTAACAGAGAACCCTGATATAGTCCAATAGTTCAAGTCTTTGCCTACTATCCTAAAATATGGTTTGACCCTTGTATTCAAAGATACAATAGAGGTAAACATCAAGACTCCATCGGACTTGAAATGGATAAAATTAGGTGCATCCCTCATTAAGGAGGAATGTGAAGTATTTATAGCTCTGTTGAGAGAATTTGTAGATATCTTTGCATGGGCTTATTTTAACATTTCAGGTTTGGACCCCACCTTGCTTTTACACCACCTTATGGTCAATCCTGATGCCAACTGATGAAACAAAAGCTACATAATATGAATCCTCACATTGTTGTCTTGGTAAAGAAAGAGTTGAAAAAACTCTTAGAAGCAAGATGTATTTAATCCATTGACTACTCAGAATGGATATCTAATATTGTACCTGTTAGCAAAAAGCCTAAAAGAATCAAAATCTATACTAATTTTTGAGACATAAACAAAGAATGTCTTAAGGATGACTTTCCATTGCTTAATATTAAAATTATCATCGACTCCATAGTAGGTTATGAAATGCTTTCACTCATGAATGGCTTTTTAGGATACAACCAGATCAGAATAACACTAAAAGACCAACATAAAACAATGTTCACCACTCCATGGAGAACATTTTGTTATCAAGTAATGCCATTCAATCTCAAGAATTCTAGAGCTACATATCAAAGGGCCATGACTATCATATTCCATGACATGATGCATGATATTATTGAAGACTATGTTGATGACATATTAGGAAAATCCAAAACTAGGGCTAACCATCCAACAATGCTACGTAGGATATTTAAAAGATTGAAAGAATATAAAGTCAAAATCAATCTAAATAAATGTGTGTTTAGAGTAACCTCAATAAAGTTACTTGGCTTCATTGTGTCTTGTATGGGCATTGAAGTCAATCTGGCCAAAGTCCATGCTATAATTAAGATGCTACCACCAACCAATTTGAAGCAACTCCATAGTTTGTAGGGCAAGATCTAGTCAATCTAATGCTTAATATTTTAGTTAGTAGATAAGTGTCATCCATTTACACATTTTATCAATAAAGGAGTTGAATTTCACTAGGATGACCACTATGAAATAGCTTTTCAACAACTTAAGGACTATCTAGTTAATCTACCTATTTTGTTACCTCCTATGCCAGGAAGGTTGTTCTTATTATGTCTATCAGCTACCAATAATGCGTTCGGGGAATTTTTGGATCAACATGATAATAATGGAAAATAACATGCATTATAATACTTAAGTTTTACCTTGGCCACATATGAACACAACTATGCACCTATTGAAAAAGCTTGTCTAGCCATGGTCTTTACAGCTCAAAAACTATGCCATTACATGTTGAATAATAAGACCATGGTCATTTTAAAAGTAGATCCACTCAAGTAAATACTATCTAAAATATCTTTACAAGGTAGAATGGCCAAATGAATCATGCTTCTTAGTGAGTTTAACATAGAGTATGTCAGTCAAAAGGCAATCAAATGATAGGTCCTTGCAGATCAACTTAGTTAAGCACCCCTTACAGACACAAATCCACTCACATTTCATTTTCCTGATGAATCCATAATGACCATAATTGACATACCTTTTGGGGAGCATCAATGAAATCTATATTTTGATGGTTCATTTATTGCACATGGATCAGGGGTAGGTCTCTTATTTATTACCAAGGGCAGGTCTCTTATTTATTACACCACAAGGGGATCTAATCCCTAAATCATTCAAAATTAGTTTTCCTTGTAAAAATAACATGGCCAAGTATGAATCACTTATCATAGGACTTTGACAGGTAGTACAATGGAATATATCTCATCTAAAGGTTCATGGTGATTCTTAATTAATCATTAATTAGGTCACATACCATTTTCATACCAAAGATGACAAGTTGGTTCCATATAAGGCTATGGTCGATACCCTAAAATAGCTAATTGTAAATATCCAATCTGAGCATATACCAAGGGCTAGTAATAAAACTATATATGCCATGGCTATTATCAGCTCTTTAATTCAATAAATAGACAAAGCTAGAGAATATTAGTTCTTTGTTGAGAATTTATTCACACTAGCTCATGAACCTTCAATCGTTGCAATGATTTATGATATTATTGGTCCTAATTCTATCTGGTACTTAGACCTTTAAAACTACCTTCATGACCAAGTTATACCACCTAACCTATCTTGAAAACAAACCAAAGCCTTTATTCATCATTCCACTCGTTATACTCTACTTGGATCCACCCTTTACCACCACAATTTTTATGGAACTCTACTTTATTGTTTAACTTCGACAGAGTCTACACTAGTGTTAAGAGAAGTTCATGAAGGAGTATGTGAAGCTCATTATAATGGGGTATTTCTATCCCAAAATATCTTGTATACTGATTATTATTGGTCCATGATAGACGTAGATGTAGCTACATATGTAAAGAAGTGTGATAAATGTCAATGACATGCTAATTTGATTCATGCCCCAGTACAAACTCTAAAATTGATGTTGACACCATGGCCATTTTCTACATGGGACTTGACCTCATTGGGAAGATCAACCCCACTTCATCTTATAGCCATAAATATATCCTTACAGCCACTAAGTATTTCACTAAGTGCGTTGAAGTTATACCCCTCACTTATGTGACTAGATAGCAAATTTCCAAATTTATCTTCAACCATCTCATTTGCTGCTAAGATATCCCCTCAGACATTATATTTGATAATGGAGGATCATTCAAGAACAAGGATTTATAATAGCTATGTACCAAATATAACATCACACAACATTTTTCTACAACATATTACCCTCAAGGTAATGGCCAGGTCGAAGCATCGAATAAAACCATTATCAATATTCTCAAAAAGATTGTCAATGATGTTGGTTGAACAATAAGACCATGGTCATTTCAAAAGTAGATCCACTCAAGTATCTACTATCTAAAATAGATTTACAAGGTAGAATGGCTAAATGGGTCATGATTTTTAGTGAGTTTGACATAGAGTATGTCAATCAGAAGGTAATTAAAGGATAGGTCTTTGAAAATCAACTTGCTGAAGCACCCCTTGAGACACAAAGCCACTCACATTTCATTTTTTTGATGAATCCATAATGACCATCATTGACACACCTCTTAGGGATCAAAATTGGAAGCTATATTTTGATGGTTCATTTATTGCACATAGATTAGGGGTAGGTCTCTTATTTATTACACCATAGGGGGATCTAATCCCAAAATCATTCAAAATTAGTTTTCCTTGTACAAACAACATGGTTTAGTATGAAGCACTTATCATAGGACTTTGATAGGTAGTACAATGGAATATTTCTCATATAAAGGTTCATGGTTATTCTCAATTAATCATCAATTAGGTCACAGACCATTTTTAGACCAAAAATGACAAGTTGGTTCCATATAAGGCTATGGTCAATACCCTAAAGTAGCAAATTACAAATATCTAATTTGAGCATAAACCAAGGGCTAGTAATAAATATGTAAATTCCATGGCTATTATCAGTGCTTTGATTCAAAAAATAGACAAAGCTAGAGAATATCAGTTCCTTATTAAGAATTTGTTTACACCAGCTCATGAACCTTCAACTATTGTAATGATTTGTGATATTTTAGGTCCTAATTCTATCTAGTACTCAAAACTTTACAATTACCTTCATGACCAAATTTTACCACCTAACCTATCTCAAAAATAAACCAAAGCCTTTATTCATCATTTCAGTCATTGTAATCTACTTGGATCCACCCTTTACCACCATAGTTTTGATGGAACTCTAATTCATTGTTTAACTTTGGTAGAGTCTACACTAGTGTTCAAAGAAGTTCATGAAGGAGTCTATGGATCTCATTCTAGTGGGGATGTCCTATCCAAAAAGCTTTTTTGTGCTGGTTATTATTGGCCCATGATGGATGCAGATGTAGCTACATATATAAAGAAGTGTGACAAATGCCAATGGCATGCTAATCTAATTCATGCCCTAGCACAAACTTTGAAACTGATGTTGACACCATGGTCATTTTCTACATGGGGACTTGACCTCATTGGGAAGATCAACCCCACTTCATCTGACAACCATAAATATATCCTTATTGCCACTGAGTATTTCATTAAGTGGGTTGAAGCTATAACCCTCACTTACATGATTGGAAAGAAAATTTACAAATTCATCTTCAACCATCTCATTTGTCACTATGATATCCCCTCCAACATTATATTTAATAATGGAGGATCATTCAAGAACAAAGATGTAAAATAGTTATGTACCAGATATAACATCACACAACATTTTTATACATCATATTACCTTCAAAGTAATGGCCAAGCTAAAGCATCAAATAAAACTATTATCAATATTCTCAATGATGTCGGTCATGATTGACACCTACAAATATTCCATACCCTTTGGGTATACCATACCAATCATTATACTCCTCTAGGAGCCACTCCATACTTGTTTATGGTATTGAAGCCATCCTTCCCATTGAGGTTTAATTACCTTCACTACACATATCTTTCAAACATGTCCTAGATGATCATGACTATCAAGTAGCTCACTTATAGGAGCTAGACCTGCTTGATAAAAAATGAATAGCTATGCTCAATAATCTTTAGGTATATCAAAACTGACTCAAAGGCCACTACAATCAGTGTGTCAAGTATAGAACATTTGAACTTGGTGATCTTGTTCTTAAAGAAAACCAAAAGAATACCATGGCTGAGAAGAAGCATAAAGGTAAATTCAAACCCAACTAGATAGAATCCTTCATCATTACTAAAGATTATGGATCAGGAGCATACAGGCTAACCACACCAGATAGAGATAAACTTCTAGAGCCGATGAATATTATTCCCCTTAAGTGGTACTATGCTTGAGTGCTAAGGTGTATTATCTATAAGGACTGTTTGAGTTATGCCATTTTATCACTATTCTTCTTTGTACAAATATCATTCTTATCCATCCTCTTAGCCATATCTATTTTACATTCTTGATTTGTCAACCAAATGTGTTCTAAATCCTAGCCCATTTGACCTTGGTTTTTTACCATTCATTACGTATTTTTAGCACTGAGAAATCTAATCAATTTCATCAGTTGTTTCAAGTACTTTAGATAGAGATCATATTTTTGAGTAGTATGATAGAAGTTTCAGTAGGTGCATCCTCTGTTTGTTATTCCTTTCTTATCACCAGTCTTGCTAATAATTATAACTGCCTTTGGGAAAATTAGTACCATTGATCTATGTCATTGTGTCCTAGTTATAAATACCTATGGGAAAACTAGGGGCAACATTTTTTTCTTGAGGCTTGACATACCAACTTGCCACTTTCTATGCCATACTATGCCTTTTTACCAATTGTGCCTATTTTCTTTGAATTAGTTGCTACACAGGTTGAATTCCTCTGCTATAAGGGTGGGACTATAGTGACTTGAGGTCGTAATATGGGACTATGTAGGAAATGCTCAATACTTATTGAGGTCAGCTCAGTTACCCTTTTAGCCACACTCTTGCCATTTTGTGAGCAACCTAAGTTTGAATGCTCTTACCATTTTGTGAGCAACCTAAGCCACACTCTCACCATTTTATGAGAAATCTAAGTTTGAATGATATCATCATTTTTTGAGCTTAAAACATTTAGTGTCTCATCATTGTTGATTGAGTTGAGACACTCTAAAATAATTCTAAAAACATTTATAAAATTGCTAGAAAAACTAAAAAACATTGATAATTTTTGTACCTTAAGGATTATGGGAACCCATACTAAGTTTTAAACAAATCACTTTTTCACTTATTTTCCCCATCCTTTTTAGCCTTTTATCTCATGCACTTACAATTTTTCAAGACCATTCCTATTCTTCTATCACATCCATTATGTTTATTTTCATCAATCATCATATTCTTCCCATTCCTTGGGAGAACTACATTCGGCCTGAAGTTTTTTTTGGATATTATGTCCATGAAATTATGTAGGTAGCATCCAATTTATTAGTGCATATGGAGATAGCTCAGCCACCCCCTTTATTTTCTTCTATTCCCCCATTTTTTTTAAAAAAAGTTGTCACATATTTCCTAGGGGCAATGTTCATATGGCTTCTATTGAGTGCTTCTTTATTTGTTTCTTTGTTATTTTATTTATGTGCCTATTTGTTTGATTTTAGCACTATTGCCTTGATTTGGTTTATGTGTGTTCATTGGGTGATTCCTTTCCCACACTTACACTTGAATCCATCCATATTCATATGTTTACATTGTCGTCATGGTTTCTATCATTGGTGCATTATTTTTTATTGAGTATTAGATTACGAGAGTCAGACCTTATGTATATTTCATCCAAGTTCTCATGATGTTATAACATGATACCTACTGACATGTGCTACAAAAAACCTCAGCTTCAAGAAGTCTATTCAGTAATGGTGGCATCTCTTCGGCATCGACAACTTGATTCACTCCAAATCATATCCCAAATAGAGTAATTAACCATGAAAGAATTTTAACCTTTATTAGTTTAGACAAGGATCTCCCTACTAGTAGGTTATTTTAATTCATCATTACCCTATGTGTTAAGTTATGAACATCCTCAACCAATTTTATCACGTTTTCCATAATCGAGGTCCAATGATTATAACCGCCTATAGGTAAATCATTGCACACCATCCCACCTGCATTTCTCAATTATTATAACTACTTTTAGGAAAATCATTGTGTTCTCATCATTTTAATTTTTCTACCCATATAATGGCACATTGTTATCTTGTTTGTCTATCCTAATTAGGGTAGCTCCATCTTCTCATTTATTATAACCACCTTTGGAAAAAGCATTGTGTTATCATCCCATGTTGCCACTATTGGGGTACAATGCTTATAATCACTTTTGGGCAAACCATTGTACACCGTCCACCTTGCATTCTTAGTTATTTTGACTAGTTTTTCAAAATCATTGTGTTTTCACCCCATCATCTTTCCTTTCTTTAGTTCCCTCATTTCACTTCTTATTGAGGGACCGTTTGTTGACCTACTTGTGCCAACCATTCCCTTAAGGAGGTAAAACATCATACAATTAGTTTATCATTGTTGCAGTTGTAGGCATACAATACCTTTTCATTATTTGAGAAGATGTTACTATGCTTATAGCTTGCAATGCCTTCCCAAACAAGGGAAAATTGTAGACACCTAAATTTGGTCACCAATGACCTCCAACCAAGCTTTTGATCAATTTCCACTAAACTGCACAATTTGGCCTAAAAACACTAAAGCACATTAAATGAGTTAAAATTGAAATATTCAAGTGCCAATTTTGGCTAGGGTATCACTAAATGGGGTAATGCAATTTATGGGCTAGCTAACATTGATCAGATCAATTTGAGTCAAAATGCCAATTTTACACCTGGGTGCTTTGGATAGCTCTTTTTCATCAAAATTCTTGCACAAGACATGTGTTGTTATTATTTGGTACATCCTAAATAAGATAACATATCCAATTCATCTAACATTTACTTCCAATTCCAATCCAATCAAATTTTGGACCAATAACAAGACCTTTTGACCAATTTGATTAATTTGTACATCAAGAGATAAAATTTGCACCAAAGTTGACTAATCATGTTTTAAGCTAATTAAACCAAATTAGGGCGTTAAGTTAATTTTTCATGGAACTTGTTGAATAAATATTTATTGTAAATTGATTTCTCTTAACTACATCATCAGGTGACATCATCATATGGGGTGGCATCCATAAGCCATAAATGCATAAAATATCAAGATTATGGGTCTCACATGCCTCATTAAGATCTACCATGCCTCACTAAGACCATCCATGCCTATTAAATACCCATTTATCTTAAATATTAATGGGGATATTTTTAGAATGAATTTAATTTTTAGATTTATTCATGGCCACACATCTCAATCTTGAGATGGACGGTCATGGTTGATCCTCAAACCATTCCAAAAATCTATAAATAGAAGGCCTTGCCTATTTAATTTTAAGATCTCACATGACAAATTTATAATGATAAATTTATTCCAAATCTTCATGCAAATTAATTTTATAATGTCCAAATATTGAGCCAAGCCAAGCCAAAGCCACAAGGTGCCAAGGAGAAGAGGAGATAGCCAAGCCTCCTTTGATGAAGACTTCATGAGCACGAGCTGAGTAAGCCACTAATACAAGCTAATTTGGATCATTCAAGGGAGGTGAAATATTTTTTCTCTTTCATGTTTTAGTTGTGTTTCCATTCTAGTATTGTTAACTAAGCTCAACTAAGTAACTAGGCCTAGAGATGTATGTTAGCTAGTGTGTTGGTTTTTCAATTTAATTTAATTTTGTCACTAATAAGATACTAACACCTCTCTTGAGTCAAATTCCTAGTTCACATGTGGTAGTTTCACAATCACCCCATGTAGACATCAGTGATTATAAAACTGTCACTTGTGCTTATTTGTGATTTTTTCATCTTTGATGAAACTCTTATATTCAAAAACTATAAGCTACTAACTTCATTAATACATGAATGTTTTAACCATCCCAACACTAATTCTACCACTATAACTTAATAAAAAATTCAATTTACATGAAAAAGCTTGAATAAGTGTCTCATATAGTGATTTGTATATATGACTTACATAATTGAGTATAGTGGAAATGAACTAGACAACATGCCTAAAAAATTAGATCCATATTTTAGATCAAATTCAGATTCATATTTTTGATCATGTCTAAGGTGAAAGGGAATAAATAAAATATTTGATTAAGTTAGATATAATCAAAAAAGTCAATGAGAAGTCTTGAATTTGGATTCAAATTATAATTTTCATGTTTATGTGCTTGTTCATGTTGTCTCATTGTTTCCTAGTTGTGAGTAGTTATCCTAGTTGTGTTAGATCAATGTGAAATGTCTAAAAAGTGCAAATCAGTCATTTGTGAAATCTTTAGATAACATAATAATGAAATATATGTCCATTAAGGTCATGCTTGGTAGTAACTAATATGATTTTTAAATTACATAGTGGAAGGGGAGAGCAAATTGCCCACCCATTAGACTTTTTTCATACTGGGTTTCTCCAGGTCATATAGTGTGTTCATCTTATGCTTTGTGTTACCTTATGCTTCCTTATTAAGTTAATTATGTTATAAGTACAATCACTAAGAGGTGGGGGTGAATAATTGAATAAATATATTACACAACTTCAATCTAAATCCTTCAAACCCTTAGTCATACACCACAAGTAATCAAGAAGAAAATAACCCACTCATAGCAATGAACATGAAAGATAAGCAAGATAATACAAGATATATGTGGGAAAATATATTGGAGGAAAAAAACCACTCTCAATCATATAAACACATGGACTACTTGTCCTATAGGATTATTACAAACAAGATACTTTAGTGAAGTACCCACTTCATAAGGAACACCAACCCCTAAAGATGACAAGCACCAACTTGCCTAAGATGTTGAGCACAAACACAACATCTATGAAATGAACAAATCCAAAAATTTGATTTCTTCTCAATCTAATGGAGAAACCCTACAAAATAACCTCCTTTAATCCTCTTAACTCATTTAAACCTTCACACATAAGCAAGGCATCCAAAACCACCTTTTAGATCAATCTACACACCTTCACTTATTTTTATGCATCAAACATATAAATTCATCATTTGAATTATGAACTAAAGGTCACACATGCAATCTGCACTCTGATTTACCTCTCAAAATGTCCACATAGCTCTCACAATCTTCACAAATCTTTTTCTCATCTACACTCTTTTCTCAACCTTAAAATTAGTCCAATTAGACCTTGTACTTATACCACTCTCTTCTTTTAACCCATCTTAGTCAGCCAAGATACTTTACATAATTGTTATATCTTTTAGATAGATATCCATACATGTTACATGGGTGAAACACTCCACTCCATAGGTCAGCCATATTCCTTAAGACTCAAATACCCCATTAGGTCTTAATGAGACCAAAAACAATTAGGCATTCACATCCACATGTTACTATTGCAACCTCTTGGACCACCTTTAGATTTTACCAATGCTTCAAACACATCAAACCTATATCCAATATCCCCTTTCTCACTCTCATATTGGTACATCCCACTTGGAACACAAACTCAATATTTGAACCTACCAATTAGGTCTCCTTGTTCTTTAGGTATTCATACATAGAAAACATAGTCTCAAACTTACGAAGCAAATAATCAAATATTTCACATAGCCATATGATTATATCATATGGGTGAAACCTTTAGGACTTATGAAATATCTCCATGTTATTTATACACAAAAACAATCTATAAGCACTAAAAAAAACTCTCTCAAAATGATTACTCAGACTAGTCACCCACAATCAAAATATAGTTATACTATTTTGACTCTCCATATCTGATCAGGGGTATATCATGACATCTAATACTTTCTCATAAGACTTAGAGACATATATAACATATCCATACTAATTTTATTTAATTATACTTAGAACATCTTCAACTTACTTTTGCAATATGGTTATACAAACTATTGATGCATTCAATAAACATAATCAACTTTTAAGCCTTTGTTCATATTGAATATGGATTGGTCAAACCTCAAAAATCCATAAAAATGGTCCTAATGGAGTCTAAAACACTGTCCAATAGTTATTCCATCTTTAAACATTGAAATACCATCAAGAATTCTTCAAATACCTTTCTTGGGTTACTTGGAAAACATGGTCAAACACATAGTCAACTTTTTAGATCAATATATACAATTGTATGAATATTCAAATATTCTAATCAAAATTTTTGGTGCATATTTAATTATTTTAAAAAAATTCATTGTGCAACATCAATAAAATTTTTTTGGATCAAAATATATTATCAAAATATTGTAGATTGGTTTTCGCTTTGCTAATTCAAATGCCAACGATCACTGTTTAAATACAAATATTATAGACACATGTATTCATCTCATCCTCCCTAAAATCTATATAAAACATGATCCATCTTTATCCTTAGTATTATCTTCATCTTTACCTTTCATCACTCACCTTTGATCTTAGATCCTTTCTTCCAAGATCAAGCCATTTGGCATCCCCACGTGCCCTCTCCATACCTTATAGTCAGTCTTTAATGAACTTACGCCACTTGGTAACCCCACATTTATTTTAAGCATCTTATTGACTTATTGAATTAATACACACCATTTATCTTTTATTTGTGCTTCCATGATTAAGACACTTGGCACTCTTGTGTGCCTTATGAGCACATAATTGTTAGTCCCTACTCTTATACCACTTGGTAGTCTCACGTGCAATCATTGACTATTTAACTTTGAACTATGTCATTGATCTCTACCTACATGATTTAATGTGCATATTTATATATTTTGAATTCTCATCATAGATCTATCTTGACTATTCTACCCCAAATTTCAATGTGGTTAAAATTGACAATCTCTATTCCATCACAGTCTGCTAGAGTAACTTTGAAGGTTTGTATCTTAAACTAGAAAACACTTCAAGACTCCAAATATTTAGAGTACCTTCTTGGAAATATAGATAACATCTCCGTTAAAAAAATTGACCAAATTTAACTTTATGAGTACCTACACTAAATGTACAAACTTTTTGGATCACTCATATTTGCATGACATGTTGTGATGGTCTGGCTTCTCTTAATCTAGAATATGCATGTTTCTCTTTAAAAATGATCAGATGACACACCAAAAATTCACTAATACATCTATGGATGCCTCAAAAATTCTTCTTTGTCCTTATATATCTACACATGTTCCATATTTCTTCAAGATATCAAACACAAATTCTTTGTCTTTCATGCACTAGTACCACATGCTCTCTTTAACATCAATGACAACGCAAGACATCAATGACCACTCTGATGAATTCCTTTCACTTACAAAAACACTCAAAACACTCAAAACACCACATAAGGTATATAAAACATTACCATACCATTAATGACATCCACCATCTGCCTAACCAAGTCAAACACTAAAAAACTATGCAAGAACAGTGAAGCACATTTTATCATTGTCATTATAGCACACATGACACCTCATCAACATCCTTGGTCACCTTGGAGACATCATTGACAAACCTCCAATAATATCCCCCTTTGTCATTTATTTCAAAGACCAATACAAAGCTTATGCTCATAAATTGTCTCTCTCTTCAAGTACTTTCTCCCCCTTTGACAAAAATGACAAAGTGGGCTCATCTTCTGATCCTGAGGACTTTAAAAGACTTCAAGAAACAACAACAGGAAAGGACCACCTCTGAGAGATGATACAAACTTCCCTTAACATTTTACATACCTCTTCTTACCTTTAGCTTCTCAAACATGCTCCATGACTACACTCTTCTTTGATCATATAGCTTCTATGAAGATAAAACATACATGAACATCATAAACTACATGAAATTACCTTGAAAATATTAAGAGGGACTCCCCCTAAGTCACCTAAGATTAGGCACCCTTTTGAGCATCTTTAAACCATTTCCAACAATAATGAATCAACATAATTTCCTTCATACCTTCTCTCTTAAATTATACTACATAATCCTCTGATCCTAGGACCTGACCATTTGCAAAGCTCATCCTTTGTTTATGCATGAAGATTTAATATATTATAAAAAAAATGTGACTTGGTTTGATCAAGTCATCATACAAATATTATTTAAATCATAACTATTGTAGATATTTTCGTAACTGCACCATGACTGAGGCATCTCACATATGCTCCCCCTCACATCATCCACATCTCTCCAAGCCTTTTAAACTATCTTAATTATCTCCCCATAACTCCATGGCATACACAACTTGTCATCTACTTAACTTTGAGACCTTATTCATGATATCAAATATATGACAAAACATTCTCCTCATATTCTATATCAAACTTGTCTTCATTATTTGATCAATCAATTTAAGCAATTGACAAGTTCTCACCTTTAGGACCAAAAACCTTGAACACACCTTGAGCACATTTAAAAAAGATTACCATACCTTTATATTCCATAGAATATCTTGATAAAACACCATCCTTGATCAGACACTTGGAACCCTCCATTCTCTACCTGTAGACCTTTAGAACTAACATCTTAATTCTTCACCATTTGACCAACTAGACCATCCTTTAGATTTGATCAAAACTTTGATTTTAGGTTCATTGTTTCTAAAAATGTCTTATCACATCCTTCCATAGTAAACCAACACATATTCTTATGACCTTTCTTGTCCTGCAATATCAACCAAAGCTCAATTAGCATCCACCATGCTTCCTCTTGTTTTCAAGTGTCTCTTTGAAGCCTAGATAGATACACCCTAACCCACAATGTCCTAGAACAATGTGAAATGAGGAGTTGCCCACAACTCATCATATTCCTTTTCCTCTATGTTCATCTGAAACTGATAGCTCTTCTTCTTTTTCTTGGGCTTGATTAAATCAACTTTTTTTATCTTCTTTATCACTTTCATTTTCTTCTAGGATGGTATTGAAAATACATGGATAAAATAAAGATTCTTGGCATACCTTTTCACTTGAAGTATCAGTCTCACATTTCAAAGCATCAACACTTGACATTGTCAACTGATATTATTTATAGGAAACTTGCTCAATAGCATGAGTTTGTTTACTTAAGTTTATATATACCTTAGGAAAAGTTTCAATTACCTTGGTCTCTTTAGCGAGCTTTGT
The DNA here is from genome assembly GCA_037957365.1 of Torreya grandis. NCBI lineage: Eukaryota > Viridiplantae > Streptophyta > Pinopsida > Cupressales > Taxaceae > Torreya > Torreya grandis. The sequence continues at coordinate 392,855 of JARHVA010003347.1, read as the reverse complement.
CTCTTTATTCTTATCATAAGCAGATAATGAGTACCCTTAGCATTATTCAACTTGTGTAGCATCTTCTACCATGGAAAATAATCCACTTGGACCTATGTACTGGTCATGACACATACTTTCCACTTTTGGTTTCCATATTTTAACTTTCCTTCTTCCTTACACTCTAAGAGTTTGATTGAACTTATTTTGACTTGATGGCCTTTACTTGCAGAACTTAGCAATGTGACCAATCTTCTCACAATTGTAGCAAACCATTCTTCTTGAAGTGAACTCATCTTGCCTTATTTGATTTGGAAAAAATCTTGTAATGTTTATTATGTCATAACAACTGAAGCACTCAACTTTTCTTATGCTATTTGATTGATGATTCCATTCATTCTCAGTAGGTGTTATACACTCTCTATCCCTATGACCAAATTGATTACAAGTATAGTAGTAACCATTGAAATTTTCATACCTCATGTCATTTGGTTGTCTAATTTGATTTTTCTTCATTCTGGAAATACCTTCATTCCTTGACAGAAGATTGATCTTCAAGGTCTGATTGTCCTTGTTCACATTGATCTTTATCTTGTCTTGAGTTACATTCTTTTATTCTTATTTGTAACCAAGTCTAGTTCTATCACTATCATGCTTTTGAATATTTAGAATGTTGTCTAGATCACTTGAGTTCTTTTCAAACATCACATATAAGTTCATCTTACTAGATGTCTTTTCTAACTCAGATTTCAATGACCCATTTTCAATCACATACCTTAAACACTCATCTTATTTAGCTTTCAGGACAGTAGATAGGATTTATAATTGACAACTAAGATGCGTCACTATATCTTTATGCTCCTTATTGTATTCATTCATTCTTGCCTCAAACACACTGAATTTCTCTTCATTGTCCTTTATTTGAGACTTGAAATTCTTGGTTTTCTTCTTCTCAATTTTCATATCTTCAAGGGCATTCATCAACTCAGTCTCATATATTACCTTCTATTATTCATCATCTATATCACCTAAAACACCTCCAAACCATACAAATTCTTCTTGATATGAGAAACTACCTTCTTCAACCATGAAGAGAGCTTCATCTTTAGTAGGACCAGCATATTCATGATAATTATTAGAATCACTACCATCACTCTCATCAGATGAGCTATAATATCCCTTGGTGTAGAGATTTCTCTTGTCCTTGTAAAATTTCTTTTGGCCATTATACCTTTTGAAACTATTCTTGCTCTTATCAATCCTAAATTTCTTCTTATCATTATCATGATCGTATTCATGTTCTTCATTATCATTTCCCTTATGCTTATGAATATTTTTGTTGGTGAAGTGATGTATCTCTCCAAAATTGAAACATTTGAAGGAAATTTTACCCTTAAACTTTCCTGAACCTATTTTCAATTTTCTTGTTAATATAGATATTAGTTCATCATCAATATCAAAAATCTCTTCATCTTTGATGTTCTTACCTTGGAAAATATTCTTTAGCTTATTTTCTACATTGAAATTTTCTTCTTTCTTTGGTGGTTTGTCCTCATTAAATCTCATCTCATAGGCAAAAATAATGCCATGTTATTCATCCATATGCATTTTGGTGAGATCATGACTTTCTCTATAGTAGAAACATTTGAATCAAATTTGAAAGTGAGAGACCTTAATACCTTTTTTACTACAGTGCCTTCTTTAATAACCTCTCCCATGCCTTTGATCATGTTCACTACCTCATCAACTCTTAGAAGATAGGAAGCCATAGTATCCTTTTCCTTCATTTTTAGATTTTAAAATTACCTTTCGTACGTTTGTAGTTTGGCTAGCTTGACTTTTGAATCTCCTTCATAGATGAGTTAAAATTACTTGGCAAACTTGAAATGGATTACCTTGGTGAACTCTGCCTTAAAAAGACCACAAATGATAGCATTCATAGATTTGGAATTGTTCTCACTCAACTTCTTATCTACAACACTAGTTGGAGGAGTTGGTGGCATGGAATAACCATCCAAAATAGATTGCCAAGTGTCAAAACCCAAGGACATGATGTAGGTCTTCATTCTTACACTTCATAAAGCATAATTGGATCCATTTAACAATGGATCTTTATTAATAGAGAAACCTTGAGAACTTATAATTTTACCTAATATTACCTTCAAGTGGTTAAACTTGTATATAAGGTCTTGCGTTGATACCAATTGTTAGAGGTACAATCACTGGAGGGGGGATGAATCAATGAATCAAGATATTTAAAAAATTCAATCTAAAACCTTTAAACCCTTAGGCATATACCATAATCAATCAAGAAGAAAATACCCCAATGATAGTAATGAACATGAAATATAATCAAGATTACACAAGATCTATGTGGGAAACCCTCTTGGAGGAGAAAACTGATCTAGGAGGATCCACATACACTCTGAGATAGAAGTTGTCAAATTGTAGATTGATCATTAGCACAACATAGAGCTCATCAAGAGATTTATTTCACAATTTGAATGAGTCAATTTTGAGCCTAGTTGTGCAAGATATCATGCATTGAAGTTCTAGATCAACAAGGCAAAAGGTGACACAGGGTGATGTGGCATAATCCTAGCTCACCAAATGAACCAATTATGTTGTGACATGTGGCAATGAGTTTATGTAAAAAAAATATTGGTCTCTATACTTCATCTTTGTCAGGTGTATATAGATGATGTAAAACAAATAGATCAACTATGGGACCATAATCGATGGAGTCAACTTTTGTCTCAGAAGGGGACCCTATCACCGATATAGCTATGGATTACCTAGTTGGATGTTGACAAGTGTCAAATTATGAGTGGTCCATATGATGGGTCCTCAATCCACCACATGGCTTCCCACCACTTCATTTATCCATAGTTAAATTTTTTTACTGCTCAATTTCAACTCGAGCCCGAGTTAGGATGCTAACCTAAATTAGAGTGTCAAACCCATGTTGAGAAGTAGAGACCTGAGTTAGGATGGTGAAATCCTGAGTTGGGCTAGAGAGCCCAAATTAGCCTAAATGAAACAAGCCCAAGCATGGATGGGAGTCAATTTACCCAGATGCCATTTAGCATGGTTTGAAGGAGTCATGTTTTCTATTTTAACATGACTAGATCATTTTTAACATGAAACCTGTTCTATACCGTATTACCATGGATTTCTAACTGAAGGGTCTATCAATAAATTAACGTGCCATGAATGCCACTAAAATATCATGACACATCAAAAATTTCTATGGTTGAGTCACCAACATGCCATGAAGGAGCCAACATTGCTACCATGAAGGCTATTGAATGTTCCATGCCAAGATTGGGTCATGACATCACCTAACCTTCCAATGTTTCCACTTGGATGGAGAGCAAACTACCCCTGCCAATACTATCTGAGTCACCTCAGTTAAATTGAGATTGGTGATTCAAATCGAGCCCAACATAGCTCATAGATCAAGCCAATCCAAATGCCTTAGCTAATAAAAGGCTTATGACAACTATGAAGGTGGAATCCAAGTCTTTTAAAAGACTTAAATCATTCCAAACTCACGAATGTGGGACTTTGATTTGGATAAAGACCAAACCTAATGCCCATGGATTCAAATTGTGGCATTTTGGGTTTAAAAAGTTGGGCACCTAACCGATTGGGATGAGAGTTCAAGCACTATATAAAGTGCATGGATTTTTATTTAAATATAACCTTTTAGCAGATTGTGTAGAAGGCCATAATAGACTAATTTGCATAAATCTCAAGTTTTGAGAGACTTGGAGAGGTTTTTATTTCTTGGTGTAATCTAGGAAACTGTCTTAGACTCTAAGATGAATTCAATGGTATGTTGAAAGTCCTATTTTAGGATTGGTAAAGCCATTATATAAGTCTATTTTTTATACTTTTTGGTTAGAGTCCATAAGATCATGAGATTACATTAATGATAGTAAGGTGGAAGGTCTATCTGTGGGTGTCAGGACTTTCTAAAGATCTGTTACTAATTTATATGCAATCTTAGAGTGTCCATTTGATAATTGTGATAATTTTACATGTACTCACTTTTCAAGGAAATGGATCGATTCATACTATAAGTGAACCTGGAGGTATAGGCATTGTCAAACTCTGTAATCAACTCTTATGTAATGTGGTGTGTATTTCTTGCATTGCTTTCTTAAGTTGATTATTCATAGATTATTTTTTGGTGAGTAATTAATTACCTACAAGGATCTAAGGTAAAATTTTTGCACACTAAATTAGTGTAGATTTTATAGATCAGGTTGGTATCATAGCAGTTCTTTCTTATCATTCATAGCTTTTTCATTGTGTGTGTGTGTGTGTGTGTCTATTTGGGACCCTTTGAAGCCATGGATTTGTACCCATGGATGTAGTTACCCATGGTGATTTTGATATTGGGCATGATGATATAAATGATTATGTCAACTGAAGAGAGTAGACACAATGGATAGTATAATTAAATATGATAGTGGTGAATGTGAGTGCACATCAACACACACAAGATTAGCAGATCATCAAACTTTAGAAAAAATTTGGAATAATTAGGATGGAAGAAACACCATCGAGATGATCCTAGTACTTTAGCTAGTCCAATCTATAGTCATTACTCAAGACATGGACATATGGCAGAGCATTGATGGTTGCGACATCTTGATCATGCATTGTAGTGGTTCCAATAGAAGAACATGGGCAAAGGAAAGACTCCTATATCCCAAGTACTAGTCAAAATTCAAAATCCCTACTTTGATAGAGGACACCATCTAGACCTCTGGACATTATCTTATGATCCATGAGAGCCTCCAGATAGATTATTCCAGTCATTTTAGAGGGACGTGTCATTAGAATTGTTTTTGATAGAAACATTAAAATAGGTTATGTGATTGCTGACATAGTATGTTGATTGGGCTTGCAAACATTATCACTACCACATGATAAAATAGTTGGCACATAGAATGTTATTATCTAAGGTATGACAACATGTTATTGTACCTTATGATTTTTATTTGGGAGACAGTTCTCAGACATGGTGACTCTCGATATCATCCCATTAGAGATGGATGAGATGGTTGTAGTAATTTTATATCTCTTTATTCAGTAAGCATCCTTTAGAGATGATGGCATAGAGATTAACTTGGATCACACTTGGATCATGTAGTTTGAGATAGGGTAGGTCTCTAGACCTAATCATAATGATTTTAGTTAGACATCAGACTCATATGTACCAAGTGACCATCAGGAACCTAAAGGTAAGCTACATGATGATCCATAGAGTGACTACTGAAGGAGTCAAACCCACACCAAGATTCTATAGCTGGTAAGTAATCTTAGGTGTATTTTGGTTTATCCATTTATATATACTTATAAAACTAGCATCAATAATATGCTAGTTAGGATGTATGAATAAGACCCATACAGGCAATATTGTGACATACATCATGCACAGTTGTTAAAAGACCAAAGAGGCATTGTTTATAGCTATATATACATGCATTATAAAAATTGTAGTTTGTTTTTTAATGAAGTCACCTATAGATAAGTATTGAGTGATAGGTTTATCATACTCAAGTTGTTTTCTCACATTTTGATAGACATTTTCCATTAACAATGGTATATGTAGATTAAGGTATGCTTGTTTTTGTTAAGTATTATTCTATATAGAATAGTTTAGTATACCCAAGAAGCACTAGGTCCACACATGTACTTATGTATAGAGGCCATTAAGGCTATGTAATATAAGAGGACATTGATGGACATGTTATTATCCACATGTACTTCTGAGTAAATGTCATTGCAACCATGCAACAAAAGAAGACATGGATACACATTCTAAATCCTAGTTATGTGTAGAGGCTATTGATGGCCATGCAATAGTAGAGGATTTTTAGGTGTGAGCAATCAATTATTCTAAGAATTGTAGGTGAAGTTTCAAAACTTGAGTAGACCAATAAATACCTATAAAAAATCTTTAAAACCAACTAGAATTTTAGAGGATCAAGTTGGGTACTAGCTTTTGGTGGACCAAAAGCCCTCTTAGTAAGAAAGATTGATCCAAAAGGATCCACATACATTCCAAGATAGAAGTTGTAAAATTATATATTGATCATTGACATGATGTAGATCTCATCGAGACCTTTTTATCATAATTTGAATGGGTCAATTTTGAGCCTATATGCACAAGATATCATGTGTTGAAGTTCCAGATCAATAAGGCAAAAGGTGATATAGGGTGATGTGGCATAATTATAGCTCACCAAATGAACCACTTATGTTGTGATAGGTGGCAATGAGTTTGTGTAGAAAAAATATTGGTCTCTATACTTCATCTTTGTCAGGCATATATAGATGATGTAAAAAAAAATAGGTCAGCTACGAGACCATAGCTAATGGAGTCCACTTTTGTCTTGGAAGGGGAACCTACTATCGATATAGCTATGGAGCACCTAGTTGGACATCGACAAGTGTCAAATTATGAGTGGTCCATATGTTGTGCCCTCGAGCCACCACGTGTCTTTCCACCACTTCATTTATCCATAGTGAAAATTTTTATTTATTGCTCAATGTTAACTCAAGCCCGAGTTGGGATGCTAACCCGAGTTGGAGTGCCAAGCCCAAGTTGAGAAGTAGAGACCCAATTTGGGATGGTAAAGACCTGAGTTGGGATGGTGAAGACCTAAGTTGGGGTAGAGATTTCAACTTAACCCAAATGAAATGAACTTGAGCATAGATGGGAGGCCATTTACTTGGATGCCATTTAACATGGTTCAAAGGAGTCATGTTTTATATTTTAACATGAAACCCATTCTCTACCATGTTACCATGGATTTCCAATTGAAGGATCTATCAATAGATTAATGTACCATGAATGCCACTAGAATATTGTGACACATCCAAACTTTCCATGGTTGAGTCACTAACATGACATAAAGGAGCCAACATTGCTGCCATGAAGGCTACCAAATGTTTCATGCCAAGATTAGGTCATGACATCACTAAAACTTCCAATGTTGCCACTTGGATGGAAAGTAAATTTCCCCTTCTAATGTTATCGAAGTCACCTCAATTAAATTGAGATTGGAAATTTGAATTGATCCCAACATATCTCATAAATTGATCCAATCCAAATGCCTTAGCCAATAAAAGGATTATGACAACTATGAAGGTGGAATCCAAGTATTTTAAAAGACATAAATCATTCCAAACTCATAAATGTGGGACTTTGATTTGGATAAATACCAAACCCAAAGCCCATAGATTCAAACCATGGCATTTTGGGTAAAAATATAAGCACCCAACTGATTCAGACGTGAGTTCAAGCACTATATAAAGTGCATGAATTTTTATTTAAATAGAACCTTTTATTAGAATGTGTAGAAGGCCATAATATACTAGTTTGCATAAATCTCAAGTTTTGAGAGACTTGGAGAGGTTTTAACTCTTGATGTAAACTAGGAAACTATCCTAGACTCTGAGACAAATTCAACGGTATGCTGAAAGTCCTATTTTGGGATTTGTAAAGCCATTCTATAAGTCTATTTTTGAGAATTTTTGGTGAGAGTCCATAGGATCAAGATTGTATTGATGACAGTAAGGTGGAAGGTTTGTCCATGGTTCCAAGACTTTTAAAAGATCTTTTGTTGATTTATATGCAGTGTTAGAGTGTCCATTTGACAATTGTGAGAATTGACCGTGTACTCACTTTTTTCTAAACCACAATGCAACCCAACTCACATGACAACCCAAATTTCATGGTAATCATAACTCAACTCACATGACAATCCAACTTGAGATTTAACCCAAGTTCTAGTTCATATTTTGAGCTCATCATCAAACTCATTGATCCAACTTGAATGCCAATTGAATAACCAATTTGAAGTCCAACTTATCCTTTAAATGAAGCTTCAAGTTTCCTAAAAACAAAAGGTTCATGATACATGGCTATAGCCATGGTTTTATATTGTAACAAAATCCTAATTAAAGGCTTTATTGCAGTTGCATCTGATGAATATGGGATTAAATTCCCATAAAATGATATTATTGAGATTAAAGGATCAAACCACCTACCAAAATGATTATGCTAGGTTGTTAATTCACAATTGTGAATTAGAGAGTTGGTGGAACAAATTATTGTTGGGAGTTAGTTGATGCTAGAATATTTAGATTAGATTTGATTCCATTAAAAGAGGCTATTGAGATGGATGATATTCTTATGCAAGCCTAAATGGGTATGAGGAAAGAAGTCTTGAATGTTGGGCTATGAGTATGGCCTTTGGCCATGGGTGCAAGTTTTTTTTGATGATGTACATTGACCAAATCCATAAATGTCTATCTACATAGTTGATGACCTATGCAAATCATATATGTTGAATGAATAATTGTTGTCATGTATAAACATTATAAATGTTCTTACACAGTTTTGGATGGAAGACAAAACCAAAAAATAAAATGGAATGTGATTAGAGAAAGCCCAATAAAAAGCCTTTGGGTTAGAGGTGTTTGGAGTGGTATTTGCAAAAGTTATGGAACAACGATCTAGGGTAGGAGAGTCTTATTTTATTAGAAAGACTATTAGCCATGGAAGAGGTCAGTTTTACAAGGCTAAGTCTGTGAAAGTCACCCCCTTTCATTTATATCACTTAAGGCCATGGGATATATGTAGTCCAAAACTAAAGTGGGGATAATACAATAGACTCAAGGCATTGATGCAGTCTATTTCCATTTTAGCATGGCTTTATGAGGCTACAAAAGTTGAAGCCTATAATATATACAAGGTTGAGTCTGTGAGAGATACGATATACCTAAGAAGTTAAAAAAAGGTATTCTTCCATTTTAATATGGCTAAAGAATATAGATGTGTGGCTGTTAAAGATAGACATGATTGTAGGCATACAATAATGAAACCACATAGTCAAACTGTTAAGCTGTCAGACCATTTTATTTGGTATGGCTTAAAGCTGTGAGGAATGGTTGTATTTTAAGGCATTGATGTATATTTCATGTTATGTTTGACACAACATAAATATGATAAGGGGATACGTCTATTTGGAAAAGTCCCTTGAATATGTGGGAGAAGGGTTCAAAAGGAGACAGAGATACATGTCTAGTTATATGTAGATAGTCTCAAGTAAAAAGGGAGTATTTTATAATGCCTATTTAAAAGACCTATGGTCAAGGTCGAAAGATACAATTGCATGCGCATAAAAAGTCTTTGTAATCCTATTTAGTATCATGGAAGATCGTATGAAAAGGTAATGATAGACTGAACCTGATGTGGGTTATATTTATGGTCACATTTTTTTCTTCTATTTTAATAACTAGCCATGGAAGGTAAATACATGACTGCACATGAGATAGACATAGTATCTAAAGGTAACACACATTTTTTTTTGACATCGCATGGTATTTGTTACATTACAGACCAACCCTATATAGTTATGTTTCTTTTATTTTTGTATAGCCTATGGTTATGGAGAAAATGTACGAATAGTTATTGTGAGAAGGTAAACACCTATTCTTGTAACCCCTTTAGGTTAAGGGTAGATGTAATCTTTCCATTATGGGTTATTTAAAAACACATATACCCATAGTAGACAAGGAAGATATGTATGGTGAGACCCATAACTGTAATTCTTGTTACCTTTATTTTGTTTTAAGGGTTTTAGTCCCTGAGGGATGTAAACAATTATAGGGGTTATTATTGGAATTATAGATTTTTCAGGTGGTAGAACACCCATATTAAAAAATATACCCATTTAATATTTTATAGATACATTCAAATAAAGAATTTCCAAAATAAATGGAGATGGATGAATAGATGCTACAAATAGAGGAAAGACATATGTTGAATGAGTTAGATTCTTAAAGTCAGTTTCAACATTATTTTAGGTCATAATCCATTCTTGATGTAAGTTGTAAACTTTTAATACTTGTATCTTCTTATAATGGATCAGATTGTAGTCGACTAGAATCTTGGAGATGTATCCCAAATTATGGGTGAACTTCATTGTTATGTTTGGAGTCAACTTTTCCTTTTTGGTTATGTATGGGTTTATTTCATTTAATTTAGTTTGTGAATGAATTAATGAGACACTAATATTAATTGTGGGAATATTATAAAAGACACCAAAAATAGGATTTTTAAATGTAGGATTGAATCTATAGAGTTTGTCAGTTTACTCCTATTCATTCCTAGAACATTTCTACTACCAATTCTATTAACTTCAAGAATTTATAATTTAGTATCTATTTTTAGAAAACCATTTTGTTTATACAGTTTATGGATCAAATATGGTATCAGAGCAAGTGATTATAGGACCTTGCTTCAATTGTGATACACTTATATTTGAAGTTTTTAATTAGATTCTTGCTTCATGATTCTTCTATTTGAGTTAACCATGTAGGAAGGCTAGTGCAAATGGAAATTAGAAGGTGTTCTAATTTGCTAGAAGAAGACAAGCTTCTAACAGTCAAGGTTCTAGAACCACTAGCCCTGTAGGATCAACAAAGATGAAAAACATAGATCTTTGACACTTGAGGTGTGAGATGGTTTTGTGAAAGGAACAACCTTTCTTCCTTGGGAAGCATTTAGATAAAATGCAAGGCATTTTTAGTACTACATTTCTAAGAGGAATCAGTTGCAGTTCCATTGCTAGTCTTACATAGAGGGCAAATTGAGGTATGGTTATGATCTAATTTCATATTGGTATTGACATAATATTTTAGTATAACTAACCAATTGTGTAGAATTATTATTTTGGATATTTAATCATACTATGGATACCTAGGTCCTTGAATATAGGAGCGATTGAAAAGACTAGTTCCATGGTAAGATATGGAAATGGCAAACAAGGCATTATTCAGTGTTGAATAGGTTTTTGCAATTTGAGTTTGAGTTTGTAATTGGTTAATAAGTTGGTTTATTTTTTCATAGATTTATTGAGGGTTGCAGGAAACAAACATGAATCTATTTAGGACACCAACATTTACTATCCAATAATCAGTAGGTTCATTCCATAGTTCTCAAATAGGTATGAGTTATTTTTGGTGTAACTATGTAGAATAAGTTTTGGGTTTGAATCCCTGACATCAAGATAACCTGTGTGTGGGTTAATCTGGATATGAAATATATCTTTATGTGAAATTGTTTTTAAAATCCTTTTGGAAACTATAACGTGGATCATCTAACTCTTATTGAGATAGAGTTTTATAAAAGATGAAACCACCTACTATTTAGTTGAATAAAACCATCAAGAGGGAACAACCCTTAGCTTGATGAAATGGTTTATTTGAATCATTTTGATAAGCATGACTATAGCATTAGATTAGTATGATTTTATTCTATTCAAAAAACTATTATAAGAGATATTCCTAATTATTGAATTTGGGAAGGAAAATTCATTAAAGTTGTGTTTGGAAGGGTTTATATTTGCTATCTCCTATTTATGTTTTCTGTTGTGATAGACTTTTTGGGGAAACTAACTCAATTGGATGAGTTGTGGAGGTATGAATTAGGGAGCAATCAAATGGTGATGGAAACCTCAAGATAGGTTTAAAATACTCAGTTTCTTCTCACTTTTAAAATATATGTGCTTACAATTACTTGTAGATTTGTGAGTTTGTAAAGAAGCTATTATGGAAATTCTCCAAGTTAACATTAGAGTTTGATAGGTATAGGGAAAGAATTGAGGGACACAAAAATTAATTTCGTTGTTTACAGTTCCCTTGATTATCCTTAGGTATGATGTATATTATGTATTAATCACCTTAGGATAGAAAAATCTATTGCATGTGTTTATAGTTGACATTGTATATGTCTAACTCCCATATTAATATGGGCAATGTTTGTATTACAAAAATTCTGTACACTCGTGTATTTTTTCTCAAACACATCATGTAGGTGTAATTTCAAAAGACCCATAGATAGGTAATGTTTGTAAAATGAAAGTATATATGTGTGTAATTTGTTTGTAAATCATATAGGTGTAAGTGGAATAATGATTTCCCTTGTGTGATAATGAGGAGAATACCTTAATCTTCATGCAGTGCAAGATTGAGAGAATTTGCCATAGATTATGGCTATTTGGGTAATAGATCAATTGGTAGAATGGATACAATTGCAATTATAGTTAAAAAGTTGACTTTTTATGGAGTTTTATTTGTTGGTGTGATGCAAAAAGTCATGTAACAGGTTTAGTAGGATTCTTAGGACTTTTGGAGACCAAAAGCCTCTTTGTGGGGAGGTTTGATTTAGAGGATTTAATACGTTATTTGATTACAAAAGGTCATTTACAAAAGGCCAGCTATAGAGATCATAGTTAGTGGAGTCCAATTTTATGATGGAGGGGGACTCTGCCACCGTGTATGGTAATGGTGTTTTATTAATTCCATAATTACACTATTATTTATTTACCATATAATTATTTCTATGCTTCTAATTGTGACATGTGGTAGGATGAGAAGTAATTGGAGAGGCTCATGTGGTGGGTCCTCAGGCCACCATGTGGCTTGCCACCATATCCTTGTTATTTATCCAAGCCATAATGCAACCCAACTTGCATGGCAACCAACTCACATGGAAACCACAACACAACTCGCATGGCAACCCAACTCGAGGTTCAACTTGAGTTCTAGCTCACATTCCAAGCTCATCATCAAACTCATTTATCTAACTCAAATGCTAACCAAATAACCAATTCAAATTCCAACTTAGACTTTAAACCAAGCTTCAAGATTCCTACAAACAAAAGATTTGTGATACATGGCTATGGTCATGGCTTCAAATTGTAACAAAAGCTTAATTAAAGGCTTTATTTTAGTTACGTACAGTGAATATGAGATTAAATTCCCATAAAGGAATATTTTTGAGATTAAAGGATCGAACCACCTGCCAAAAAAAAATTCACCAAGCTGTTAAGTCACAGCTACAAATTAGAGATCTAGGGAAATGAATTATTATTGGGATTCAATTGATGCTAAAATATATGGAATAGATTCCATTTCATTAACAGAGGTCATTGAGATGGATGGTATTCTTATGCAAGCCCAAATGGGTGTGAAGAAGGTAGGCTTGAACGTTGGGCTGTGAGTATGGCCTTTGGCCATGGGTGTATGTTTTTTGGATGATGCACATTGACTAGATCCATAAATGTCTATCTGCATAGTTGATGACCTATACAAATCATATATGTTGAATGAATAAATATTGTCATGTATAAATGATATAAACATTCCTACACAGTCATAGATGGATCACATAAAATGAAAAAAAAATGGAATGTGATTAGAGAAACCCTGATAAAAAGCCTTTGAGATAAAGGTTTTTGGAGTGGTCTTTGTAAAAGCTGTGGAATTATGATATGAGGTAGGAGAGTCTTCTTTTATTTAAAAAACTGTTAGCCATGGAAGAGGTTGGTTTTACAAGGCTAAGTTTGTGAAGGGTGTCCCCTTTCATTTGTATTACTTGAGGCCATGGGAAATATGTAGTCCAAAACCAAGGTGGGGATAATATAGCAGACTCAAGGTATTGATGTAGTCTATTACCATTTTAACATGGATTTTTGAGGCTACAAAAGTAGAAACCCATATTATATACATGGTTGAGTCTATGAGAGATACGATAGACCTGAGAGGTAAAAAAAATGTCTTCTTCCATTTTAAGATGGCTATAGAAGATAGATGTGTGACTATTAAAGATAGACATGATTGCAGGCATAAATAATGAAACCACATAGTCAAACTATTAAGCCATTAGAACATTATATTTGTTATAACTTAAATCCATGATAAATGCTTGTATTTTAAGGCATTGATGCATAGTTCATGTTATGTTTGACACAACCCAAATATAATTAGGGAATACACATATTTGGAAAAGGCCCTTGGAGATGTGGATGAATGGTGCAAAAAGAGACAGAGATGCATGTCTATTTTATATACAGATAGTCCTAAGTAAAAATAGAGAATTATATTATGCCTATTTGAAAGACCTATGGTCAAGGGTGAATGATAAAATTGCATACATAGAACAAGTCTCTGTAATCCCATTTTGTAGCATGGAAGACCCTGTGAAAAGGTAATGAGAGACCAAACCTGATTTGGGTTATATTTGTGGGCACATTTTTTTCTTCTATTTTGAGAACTAGCCATGAAAGGTAGATACATGAGTGCACATGAGATATACACAGTCTCAAAAGGTAGCACACCTTTGTTTTTGACATTGCATGGTATGTGTTACATTACAAACCAAGCCTATATAGTTATGTTTCTTCTATTTTTGTATAGTCTATGGCTATGGAGGAAATGTATGAATAAATATTGTGAGAAGGTAAATGCCTATTATTGTAAGCCATTTAGGTCAAGGGAAGATGTAATCTTTCCATTATAGGTTATTTAAAAACACAGAGACCCGTAGAAGATAAGGAAGATATGTATGGTGAGACTTGTAATTGTAAGTATTATTACCTTAATTTTGTTTTAAGGTTTTTGGTCTTAGAGTGATGTAGACAATTATAGAGGTTATTATTAGAGTTACAAATCTACCAAGTTGCATAATACTCCTATTCAACAATTTTCCCATTTAAGAGTTTATAGATACACTCAAATAGAGAATTGCCCAAAAAATTGGAGATGGATGAACATATGCTACAGACAGAGGAAAGACATCTGTTGAATGAGTCAGAGTCTAAAAGTCAATTTCAGCATTATTTCAAGTTCATAATCCATTCTTAATGTAAGTTTTAAACTTTTAATACTTGCATATTTTTATAATGGATTGGATTTCAATTGTCTGTAATCTTGGAGACGTAGCCCAAATGATGGGTGAACTTCGTTATCATGTTTAGTGTCAACTTTTCCTTTTTGATTATGTTTGAGTTAATTTAATTTAATTTAGTTCATGAATGAATTAATGAGACACTAAGATTAATTATGGGAAGAGTATAAAAGACACCAAAAATAGGAGTTTTAAACGCAAGATTGAATTTACAGAGTTTGTCAGTTTACTCTTATTCATTCCTAGAACATTTTTGCTACCAATTATATTAACTTCAAAAATTGAGAATTTAGTATCCATTTTTAAAAAACCATTTTGTTTATATAGTTTATAGATCAATGTAGGTAAAACCATGTAGTGGGAAAAAACTTACACTAACATCCCCTTAAGCAAAGCTTAGGTGGGTATAAGAATTGAGTCCCGACACAAAGTCCTGATGAGGTACCCAAGTACATAGAGATGATCCCCCTGAGGAGGAGGAAGTTAGAGTTAACTAAACCTAAGAAGAGCCTACAAATTAAGATATTTACTCTTATTTAAGGGTTTGGTGAATATATCATTAATTTGCTCCATTTTCTAGATGTAACAGAGATCAATGATTTTCTCATGGATGAGCTCCTGAAAGAAATGCATGTGAATCTCGATATGTTTATTCTATTAATGGAAGACTATATTCTTGCATATCTAGATTGTTCTTTGGTTATCATAGAAGATGATCATTGGTCATAAAAACTAGATGCCAAATTTAGTGAGAATCCCCTGAAGCCAAATAACCTCAGTGGTAGTATTAACAACTCCTATGTATTATGCCTTTGTACAAGACAAAGCAATAGCATTATGCTTCTTTCTTGACCAACTAATTAGACTTGAACTAAGGGAGAAACTATATCCTAAATTAGAATTATAATTTTAAATATCGTTAGTCTAATCTGAATTTATATAAATAATCAAGTCGATGTTGATGCCTATTCCATAGAGAATCCCAAAACTATGAGTACCCTAAATGTAGTGGAGAATCTACTTAATTTAGTTTTAGTGTAGCTCATGTGGTTCCTACATAAATATGGAGAACATGCCCACTGCATATGAAATGTTAGGTATAATGTGTGTAAGGTAGATGAGATTGCCAACAAATTGCTGATACGAAGTAACATCAACCAAAGGAGATGGAAAATCAAACTCAAACTTCACACAAAATAGAAAAGGAGTTAGAACTAACTTCTATTCATCCATGTTAAACCATGCAAGAAAATCAAGAGTATACTTGGATTGTGCAATAATGATCTTAGATTTTGATTGATAAATTTTAATTTTGAGGATGTAATGAGACAACCCAAGTCAGTCATTAAGATCTTGTTAGAAACAATAGTTTTTGTTGGAAGCACAATGACTGAGTGGGGGGGGGGGGGTTTGAATTAATATTCAATACTTTTTATTCATTCCCACTTAATCATATATGAACATTCTTACAATCATGTACATCTTAGCAAGTATAAGCATCAAATCAAAAAAACATGAAAAAAATGAACATAGCATGTATGTGGGAAACCCTTAAAGGGAAGAAAACTCACTGATGAAGCAAATGGACTATAGTCATATAAGACAAACATCAATCTTTAGTGAAGCATCCACTTCACATGGAGCACCAACCCGAACTAGCTCAGCACTAACTCATCTAGGTTTTAGCAAGTGCCCATTTACAAGGAGGAACCAACCCCTTAGATGACTTAGAATCAACTCAGACACCTAATTTAGTGAAGCACCAACTCCATATGGAGCACTAACCCCAGCTAGATAAGTACCAACCCAACTAGGCTTTAACAAGCACCAACTTGCAAGGAGTCACCAACCCCCTAGATGACTCAACACTAACTCAGCCACCTAATACACTCGATCACATTCAAAATATTTGTTTTCTCACACAACAGATGATGATCTCCTCCTTTAACTCTTTCATTCACTTTTATCCCTCTCAAACTAGCCTTCAGGCCTTCTTTGCTCAACTAATCCTCTTCATGGCTTGATTAGGTCTTATGACCTTGATCTTCATATGAAGAACCTATATAAGATATTCATGACATATATGATGGTCTAAATGACCTCCTTATTCTATCCAATGATCTATATCATTCTATTATGCTCTCCTCTTTCTTTAAGCACACGTAAATAGGCCTAAATTGCCTTACTTTTATACAAGTCTCTAGATCATATACTTCTTAGCTAGCCACACATTCAAATCACTTAGGTCAGCCATGAATAGTTATTATAATATTATAATAACAGGCATTAATCATGAATTAATTAATACATTAGGTCAGTCATAGCTCAATTATCCCTTACTCCTCTTTTAGGCTTATTGGAGACCTAATAGGTCTTCTTTAACAACATGTTACCCTTTGATATTTATTGAAGCATATCCAAACACCTCACATGTAAAGAACACATCATATGACACTCTAATATACCTTGGAAAAATTCACTTTAGGTCCACAATAACTTTTAGGTCCAACTACCATTTGAACCCTTTCTCAAATCACTGTTCATAAAAGGCCTATGCATATACAAAAACTTTGTCTTGAAGAACTGAGGCATATACTCAATTTTTATATACAACCATGGAAATATAATACATATTCAAAAAAAATAATGACCTCAGGGCCATCACAACCTTCATCTAATTATTAAATTAAAGGTATATAGGCTCAAACTTTTCTCTGTAAGATGTTCACTTAGAATTGCCAACTGACTTCAAAACACAATCAAGGAAAACATGAACATATGACACATGTTTAAAAATATTTAAGTGATTTAAATGCTTGAAAAATATCTTATAACATCCTTATATCAACCTCCATCTAATATATCATAATTTATAATCGAAACTCTTGGTCTTACAGACCAATCTATTGATCTTCTCTCACACATACTCCATTCAACTAGATACTCCATTTTGGCTTCAATGTTCCAATATCTTGCACTCACTTCCAAGATTATTGAAATCATGGATATATTATTCAAGTCCCAAATAACATAATTTAATTCAATGCATCACTCTTACATGAAAATATATCAGGAATCATCTTCTCACTTTTCCCTGATTTTCTTACTATTTGCATCACTAGGTCTATTAGAGACTGGCCAACTTGGATCACCAAATTTGCACACCTAAGATCTGGAAACTATCCAAAAAAATTAATAGAAAACAAATATAAATCCCATGCTTTTACCTTTATCCATTTAACAACTTTGACTTAGTCAACTCTACATACTACAACAAATCTTTGAAAGATAAACACTTTCTTGTAGAGTCTACTCACTCATCTGAGAAACCAATCATATATAGAGATACCTGAGAGAGTTGAATTCAAACTCCAATTAATTTTCTATCCATATAAAACCATTCTAATCTCTTTATTATAATATCTTCAACATCAGGTCATCATTAGGGTTCTTTGAGGGTTTATATCTTCTTCTAGTCTTAATGATCATTCATAAAACTTAGCTCCTATTTCCAGAAACTAATGATTAAAAATTTGAGCTATAACCCTTCCTCATATACCATGAAAAACTTAGGTTCTCATGAAGATGCTACACATTCCAATGAGCACTGAAAATACCTTCTGGGGTATACAACTCTTCATTTTATGCACTCGAGAAACCTTGAAACACTTTTTCAAGCCTTTTCTTGTAAACCATGACCTAAAAATTCATACACATGCTAAATAAAACTTGAATCACATTTGTAAATTCTAAATTTCCCACCCATTCCATGGAAAATTATCTAGATACCTCATCTAGGCACCATCTCTCTTCTTTCTTTCTAGGCCTTGACCTGCCAGTCATATTAGGCCTTGAATCAAACATTCTAGCCACCATGTAGGCTTCACTTAAAAAATATATTGTATTCCAATGCCTCTTGTGTATTATCAAACAACCTAATATACTCACTCTTATTTATATCTTCAAAAAATCATCTCTAGAGCTTCTTATAGATCTTCATGGCATCTTTAGAGCTGCATACACAGATCTTCAGAGCTGACCTTTTAATCATTTGAAAGGTCATCAAAACTTCATGTACAAACTCAAACAACCTCTCTCATGTTCAAACACTATCAATAATTCTTCAAATAATTCAAATCTTCATAGCTCATTCAGAGCATCTTCAAAACTGCTTATGCAGATCTTTAGAGCATACAATTTCTTCTTTAGATCTACTCATTTCATCATGATACATGTACATACCTTCTCATAAGGTCTAGACAAAGCTTTAGAAGATACTAAACACTTGACATACTGACCTTTACTCACTCATGTTGATTATCAATGATATCACTCAAGTTTTCATTAGAGCATTCCTTAAATAGTACTTTCTCACCGTTGCTCTTCATAAAGCAATAACACTCACTATACTAACAACAAAACTCATCATATACATACCTTAAGGCTTACTTGATCATGCATCTTCCTAAGAATCTTTGACATCATACATTAGATTGACATCAATGAAAAAAATTATTCCAACAACTCAACAGTTAATGATAATGCTCAACAATCTCCTCCTCAATCAATGATAATGTCCAACAATCTCCCCCTTTTTCATTGACGGCAAACACACTCAGAAAATTGTTTCAATCACTCTTGATGTCAATCACCTCTTAGACTTGGTTCTTGATTTTTATCAACCTTTCTGATCTTTCCTTATCTTTCTCACTCTTTCTAATCTTTCTCCCCCTTTGACATTAATGACAAATGTCTTCTAAAACTATCATCTCTTTCAGAATGAACTTAGATTATAAGACCACTTCAACATAGATCAAGCTAAGTCAACAACCTAAAAATTTCCCCCTCAAACCAAGCATCCACCATGGTTCTATTAGCAGTAGACATCAAGGGTCACCTATAGCTACTGAAATCATACTCTCTCCTTTTGAGCTAATACTATCTCTCAAAGACATTATATGGCACACAATCTTCAGAAACTATGGAAACCACTTATGATAATCATTCTCAAAAAACTTCTCTCAATTAGTTCACTCTCCCAGTTGATCCATCAGAATCTCAACAAAGAAAATATATGAAACATCTTAGATATAATCTCTTCTTAACTCCATGCATATCAAAAAATAATCAATTTATTTGACAAATAACTTAGAGCTACCAAACTCCCCCTTAGACCAAGCATATGTTCTTTAAAATAATTGGGAACTCAGATTACTTACCTTCTTTGGCATAATTGAAGAAGATCAAACTCTTTAACCATACACAAGGCTACCATAATCGATATCAACTATAAAAATATAAACTCCCCCTTTGTCTTCATAGATCAAGCTCAATTATTCATACAAACAAATATCAAAATCCTACTTCTTATATATCAATTATCTACATTTTAATTTCAGAGATATCAACAAACAAATGGATAACATCCATCTTCATCTCCTTGCTTTCAACATAAACAGCCCAAAATATTCTCAAAAATAAACCTTGTTTGACTACAACCTTATGTTTTTGCTGATAAAATAATTTCTCCATGAAGCTTAATGGAGTCACCTTTTTTCATAGGGATTTGAGACACCATAAACTCAAGAGATTCCCAGATCTCCAATCCAATCTTCTCAGCCATCTTGTAATCGTGAGACTGATAGTCCTTCTTTAGAATCCACTTATGCTTGACTAAAGCATTTAACTCATCCACCTTAACATCCTTCTTCTTTTCTTTGATTGCCTTATCAACACATGAAAATAATAAGTATTCTTGACACTCCTTTAATTTTGATCCTTGTTCTACCTTAGCAAATAATCCATTTTGACTAGTAGACTGATCATGACTCACCTTGACTGTCTTTGGATTTCATACCTTGATTTTATTTTTCTCCATCACTCTAGGAGATTTAAACTTCTTGTTTTCATTAGCATCCTCCTTGGTTTGAGCTGAAGCATTTGACTCATCCTTACTTCTTTTAACATCCTTATGAAAACCAATACCTTCCTTATCATATGTCATGTGGCTTAAGCAACCACTATCTATAAACTTCATGTCTTTATTTTGAATATGAAATGCAATTGAGCTAGCATATAAACTTCTCCTTTAGACTTTTGCTCCACCTTTAACTTGTCTATAGGATTTGTCTTCTTGATCCATTTCTTAGTGACATGACTATGAACCTTCTTATCTTGACTAGTCTTCTTCATACACCTCATCTTGCAATATCTTGTAATTTGTCCTATTTGATCATAATTATTTCCTTCCATATCTCCATGAATACACATTCTTGAATGATTTTTTTTAGTCTCTCCTTCTACAGTCTCTTTCTCTATGACCAAACTAGCTACAAGAGAAACCATGAACATTAAAATAACTTACATACCTTATGGCATTAGGTTGTCTGATAGGACATGTATTCATTGTGTCAACACCATAACTATTTGGTAGACCATTTACCTTTGAGGTCTAACTCTCCTTAGCTTGAGCTTTCTCCTTGTGGTCTTCTTTGAATCTAAGACCTTTCTTGTCATTTATAGATTTATGACTACTCAAGATGTCATCTAGGACACTTGAACTCTTCTCAAATTTATGATAGGTTTTCAACTTGCTTGAATTTATACCCTCAAATAACATATCTTGGTCTTCAGCTAATCACACTAAATGTCCTTTGATCTCAAACTTGTATTTACAACCTCTAACTGATTCTTGAGATCATTGATGGTCTTTTCATCCCTTTTGGCTTCTTTGGCCATGCCACTCTTCAAGGTACATATCTGCTCCTCAAGAGCCTTGATCATAGATATTAACTCATGCTTCCTCTTATTTTGGTGCTTTAAATCATCTAGATTAATTATGATCTTAGCTTCAAGATCTAATTTAGCTTCTCCTTATTCACTATCATATTAGACTTCTTCATCTGATTCATTACATGTACCTCCAAAAATCATGTAATCTTCTTATTGGGAGCAAATTGATTTTTTAACCAAGAATAGAACTCCATTTCCATCTTGATCAACATATTTATAATCATCATCAAAAAATTTATTATCACTTACCTTAGATGACTTCTTCTTACCTTCAAACTTTTTCATGATCTCTCTTACATACTTAGCTTGTGAAATGAAAACATGGTCATCATCACAATCCATGCTTGTGCTTCTAGGATCTCCTTTAGGTTGTTAGACTTGCTTCAAAGGTCCTAATCTAATACCAATTTTTGGAAGCACAATGACTGAGAGGGGGGTTACATTGGTTTTCAAAACTTTTCATTCATTTCCACTTAATCATACATGAACATTATTACAAGCATGTATATTTTAGAAAGTATAAGCATCAAATAAAAAGAGCATGAAATAAATGAACATAACATATACATGGAAAACCTATAAATGTAATAAAACCCACTAATGAATCAAGTGGATTACAGTCCTATAATACAAACATCAATCTTTAGTGAAGCATCCATTTCACATGGAGAACCAACCCCAAACAAGCTCAGTACCAACTCAGCTAAGTTTTATCAAACACCCACTTAAAAGAAGACAAAAACCCCCTAGATGACTCAACATAAATTTATCCACTTGATTTATTGAAGCAGCAACTCCACATGGAGTACCAACCCCAACTAGCTAAGCACCAACCCAACTAGGCTCTAGTAAGCACCAACTTGCAAGGAGGCACCAACCTCCTAAACAACTTAGCACCAAATCAACAAATTGATAAAATTTATTACCTTTATAATACTTTGTTTCTCACACAACAAATGCTGATCTCATCCTTCAGCTCTTTGCTCACTTTTGTCCTTCTCAAACTAGCCTTCAGCCTTCTTCAATCAACTAGCCCTCTTCATGCCTTGATTAGGTATTTTAACCTTGATACTCATATACATAACCTCTATCAAATATTCATGAAATATTTTATGTTATAAATGATCTCTTTCTTCTCTTTAATTATCTATATCATTTGCTTATACTCTCTTATTTCTCTAAGCACACTTAAATAGGCCTAATTTGCCTTACTTTTATACATATCCTTCTTAGTCAGTCACACATTAAAATATCTTAGGTTAGCCATGAATATGTCTTAGATTATTATAATAACATGCCTTAATTATGAATTAGTCAATACATTAGGTTGGTCATAGCTTAATTAGCCCTTTCTCCTCTTTTAGGCTTATTGGAGATCTAATAGGTCTTTTTTAACAATGTGTTACCCTTTGATATTTATTTAAGCATATCCAAACACCTCACACAATAATAAAACATCATATTGCACTCCAATATACCTTATCTAACTTCATTTTAGGTCAACAATACCTTTTAGGTCCAACTACCATTTGAACCCTTTCTCAAATCATTGTTCATAAAAGGCATGTGCATATACAAAAACTCTCTCTTGAAAAATTGAGGCATATACTCAATTTTGATAAACAAAAATGGAAAAAAAATACATATTTAAAAACCTCATGACCTCAAGGTTATCACAAACTTCATCTGATGCTTCAATTTAGGGTATACAGGCTCAAACTCTTTTGTAAGATGTTCAATCAGAACTGCCAACTGACTTCAAAACACAATCAAGAAAAACATGAACATACAACATATGATTAAACATATTCAAGTAATTTAAATGAATTAACATGATATTATAACATACTCAAATCAACCTCCATTAAATATATCAAATTTCTAATGGAAACTATTGGTCTTACAGACCAATCTATTTATCTTCTCTCTCACAGACTCCATTCAACCAGATAAGCCATTTTGGATTCAATATTCTAACCTCTTACACTAAATTCAAAGCTTATAAAAATCATGGATATATTATTCAATCCCAAAAAATAACATCATGTACTTCAATGCATCACTCTTACATGAAAACACATCAAGAATCATCTTCTCACTTTTGCCTAATTTTCTTACTTTTTGCATCACTATGTTTGTTAGGAACTGGCCAACTTGGATCACCAACATTGCACACCTAAAATGTGGAACCTATCCAAAAAAATTAATGTAAAAAAACTATAAGTACCATACTTTTAACTTCATCCATTTAGCAACTTTGACTCAATCAACTCTACCTATTATAGCAAAAATCTAAAAGACAAGCACTTCCTATAGAGTTAGCTCACTCACTTGAGAAACTAATCATACTTGGAGATACCTAGGAGAGTTGAATTCAACATCCAATTACTTTTCTATCCATATAAAACCATTATAATCTCTTTAGAATAAGATATTTAACATCGAGTCATCGTTAGTGTTCTTTGAGAGTTTAGAGCATCTTCCAGTCTTAACGACCAGTCATAAAATTTAACTCCTATTTCTAAAAACCAATGCTTGGAAATTTGAGATAAAACCATTCATCATATACCATGAATATCTTCGGTTGTCATGTAAATGCTGCACATGCCATCGATCATTGGAAAAACCTTCTTGAGTAGACAACTCTTCATTATGTGCACTCAAAAAAACTTGAAACACTTTTTCAAGACTTTTATTGCAAACCATGACTTGAAATTTCATACACATCTAAATAAAACTTGAATCACCTCTTTCAATGTTCAACTACTCACACATGCCATGGAAATTAATCATTATACCTCATTTGGCCATCATCTCTCTTGTTACTTTCTAGGCCTTGAGATGTTAGTCATATTATACCTTGAATATGGCATTCTATTTACCCTGTAGGCTTCACCTTGAAACTATCCTATGTTCCAATGCCTCTTGTGTATGATCAAGCAACCTCATACACTCACTCTTATTCATATCTTCAATTGAGCATATTCAAAGCTTCTTAAAGATCTTCAAAGCTCAACTAAGATCTTCATAGCATCTTCAAATTTGCATACATATATATTTAGAGCTAGACTTCTAATCATTTTCAAGGTCCTCAACACCTCATGCACAAAATCAAACAACCTCTCTCACACTCAAGCATATTCAATCATTCTTCAGAGCATTCCCATCTTTGTAGATCATTCAAAACATCTTTAGAACTACTTATATGGGTCTTTGGAGCATACAATTTATTCTTAAAAGCTATTCATCATGTTACCTACACATACCTTCTCACAAGGTCTAGACAAATATTTGAAAGATACTAGACACTTGACATACTGAACTGTACTCACTCATGATGATTATCAATGATATCACTCAAGTTGTCATTAGAACATTCTTCAAATAGTACTCTCTCATCACTACTCTTTATATAGTAACAACAGTCACTATATTGGTAACAAAACTCATCATACACATACCTCAAGGATTACTTAACCATGGACCTTCACAAGAAACTTTGACATCATACATTAAATTGACATCAATGACAATGACAACACTTATTCCAAGAACTCAACATTCAATGACAATGTTCAACAATCTCTTCCTCAATCAATGATAATGTCCAGTAGTTTTCACTATTTTGATAGTGGATGAAGAAATTCATGTGATCAATAGTTCATACACATAGAGAACTAGAATCAATAGTGAATCATTCTACCATAAAATCTAGATATTCAAATTATAATGACATCTAGTGAACCCAACTGAAAGAAGAAAAGATTCCATCTTGGCATACCAAGATCAAGGATTTGTTTCAGGCCATAGATAGATTTTCAAAGTTTGAAAACTAAGGAGTAATGTTCCAAAAATCCTTGTGGTTTCTCCATGTATATTTCTTCTTTAAGGTCATCATGAAGAAAGACACTTTTCACATCCATTTGATGAACATCCTAATGATGTGTCATGGTAATGGTGAGATTTAATCAAAATGAGTTTATTTTGGTAATTGGAATGAACATCTTAGTATAGTCAATGTCAGGTACCTAAGAAAAACCCTTTGCTACCAAATTTACTTTGAAGTTGTCTAGGTGGATCCATCTACTATAAATTTTGTTTGGTAGATCCACCTACATTGAACAAGTTTTCTTCCCTTAGGAAGATGGACTAAATCCCAAGTTTTTTTCCTCAGCAAGGAACCATATTCCTCTTCTATAGTAGTATCCCACTTAAGAGTGCTTGATGCCTCATGAAATGACTACAAATTGGAAACAAGTGCAATGAAATCATGTGAGGCATTCTATAAATTTTAATAGGTTTACTTGGTGTTTGATGGATCTCTAACCCATTGGGTAACACTTTGCAATATCTATCTAGCCCAAAGAAGACTGGTGCTTAGAGATTCAGGAGGATATTCCTCATTCTCTAAAGATATTATAGGAGGAGGTGAGTCCTCATCACTAATCTCATCATTATAACTAGAATAAGAATATGGATTATCAAGAAGCTACTCAAGTGGATCTGAATCATTAGAACTATCATCAAACCCTAGTGCATCCAAGGAAAAGGAAGAGATGTCGAGTGTGAAATTTGAAGGACACTTTTGAAAAAAAACACTCCTCTCAATGAATAACTCATGAGTGGTGGAATAGAGAAGCCTATATCCCTTAACACCCTCAATATATCCAATAAAGATACAAGGTTAACTCTGAGGTTCCATTGCCTTATGTTTCTTTGAAATGCAACCCATAATAGGAGATCCAAACACTCATAAGTGATTTATTTTTGGTTTCCTAATTCTATAAACTTTAAAAGGAGTGATTCCATTTAATGTTTTGTAAGGAACTCAGTTATAGATCTAACAAGCATAGTTGATGGCTTCGACCCAATATTGAGGTGCAAGAGACAGAGTGTAGCATACAATTGGCCATTTCCTTCAAGGACTCATTCTTGTGCTCTATAACACCATTCTATTGACACTAGTAGAATTTGACAAATAAATGAATACATGACTAAAAACTTTAGTCATAACAACTAAAAATGTCTAAATTCTACTAATTTTTTACAACTCAGCTATAAAAGAGCAAATAAATGACTAATTTGGTCATCGACTAAAAAATTATTTAGCCATACAAATAAAAATGACTAAATAGTTACACAAATATAAATTAGACAAAATTTATTAAAAAAAAATCTGGTGGGAGTGTATTGCATGTGATTCATTATCATTTGAATATTTCCTCATTTTGTTAGTTGGTAATTAGCCTAACACTGAGGCATTTTGGGTTATAACAGCTACTTGCATGGGAAATAAAGCTTGTTTGGAGAGGACCTGGAGACTTCTAAAAATGTGGGCAAAGAATTCAAAGTTTACTGCAAAGAATTTAAAGTCGATGAGGCCCTTTCCAGTGAATTCAGATTTGATGATGCACTCTACAATGAAGTCAGAGGTAATTTGAAACCCTCATTACATTAAACACAAAATCTATAGCTTTCTGATTGGTAACTTATAGTAGTTACATAGGCAACTGAGTACTATAATCATACAAGTAGTTTAGGGTTTAAGGAAATATTTTTTTATTAGTTTCCTCTACACATTTGGAGCATATGAGAATTGAACTTGTAACTCAAGTGAAACACCACCTTCTTCTAGTCGTTGCAATAATTACATATCCTTAAAGTGCACCATAAAAAATACAAAATTGGCACTGGGGATTTTATTTATGAATTCAACCCAAATGCCATTTCCTAATGCCTCAATAAAATTTTGTTAATCCAATTCTAGTTCTTCACGCTCAACATGAAGAACCCTAATATTTTTTTAAAATTCAATAGGTACTTCTTCTCTACTCTTCTTTAGAAGAGACTTTACTATCTTAAGATAATCTAAGGCTGCACTAGGGTCAATGATATTAATAACTCGTCCATCTTGATAAATACATGGGCATCATGTGGATCTATGCGAGTTGGCTTTCTTAAAATTTCTAAATCCTTCTTTGCCTGCCCTTGCTGAGCATATATATGGCCTACAACTTTTAAGCTCTCACAATTTTTAGGGTGGACCTCCAGAACCTTTTCAAAATTTGAGAGAGAACTCTTAAGATCTCTTAGCTTCAATTGAACATTCCACAAATCTTGTGGCATCTTGCTTTCCTTGACTAATGCCAGTAGTAGTTTCTAGTGGTGTCATAATCACCTTTAATATGATAAGATCATGCAAGATTATAATATGAATGAGATTTCATGAGAGGGTGTTCATTTGAAACAAGAGCTATCTCAATCCACTATTCCATAAGAAAATGCTACCCTATGAATAAAAAATGGTTTTATAAATGATTCAATGCCATTACACAGTATGGGTATAATTCAAAGGCTCTATGCATCTTTTCCATTCCTTCATGAACATTATCTTTTTCACTAACTATGAGAATCCTACAAGTAAAAAATGCACAAAACTAACCACATATATTTATGTAGAGGTAGAACATCATTTCCTAATGCCTCCATAAAAGTTTGTTGAGCCAACTCTAGTTCATCATGCTCAAAATGAAGAACCCCAATGTTGTTTAACAATTTAATGGGTATTTCTTCTCTACTCTTCTTCAAAAGAGACTTTGGCATCTGAAGAGAATCTAAGGTTGTACTAGAGTCTAATGATATTAATAACTCACCCATCTTGATAAATGCATGGGCATCATATGGATCTATGCAAGTTGCCTTTCTTAAAAATTTTAAAGCCTTCTGTTGGTTCTCAAATTTACAATATGAAAAACCTTAAAAGGATTCCAAGCTTTATGATTAGGTTATGCAACCAATTTGGCCAACTGATAGAATCAACCCAAGTGGTTAGGATTCTCTACACTTTAGGCTTTTCTTTACCCAGGTGGGTGTTACCTTATATTCACTAATGATTAATTACTCCTCAAATTTGATGGTGACTTAAGATCAGATTAAGGGATTTATATAATTTTGTCAATTGAATCATCCAATTCACCCTAATCCAAATTGCCATATGATTTAAATTAATTTATTTTTAATTTTCTATTCTACTATTATTCCTACTCCTACACAACAAAAAATTAAAATTGGAATTTTTTAATGTGATACAAGGAAATGATTCTAGAAAAGAATTGATTGGTGCCTTTCTAAAAAAATGGGTAATAGAGTCTGCTCATAGAAAGATTTGTGCTTTCTATCTAGCCACAACTCGAATTACTTGGCATGGGATTGTCTATGACTGGCATAGACATGCAAGATTATCATTACCTGGCTCTTCTTAATTATCCAAATTGAACCCTCTAAGTTATAGTGATCTATTCAATGAAATTTAATCCCTAATTGAGGAAACCCAATTAGATAAACCACCCAAAAATAATAAATGTGTTTTGAAGAACAAAACATATGTCAGGTACCCCTAGAACAATAAACATGCTCTGATACTAGTTGATGGGGAATCCAAGAACAAACACACCTATTCTGATCCCACTTGTTAGGATCTTGCTCCTCAGAAAGAGCACAATATGATTACCAAATACAAGCAATTACACATGCGGAATCATCCATAAGTACAAGTAACTAGAATTCACACATAGCACAGAATATGAGAGACAATATACAATCTTATATTAATACTTGTACAGAAAAGAATACAATAAAGAGTCGCCACACTCTTCCACCTTACAGAGGCTTCCCACACCCCAAGTGTACAGTAATTCTTCTTCAAAACACTCTCCTACCAAAAACAGTCCCAACACACAACTCACACACAGAATTGGTGTTCACCTCTCCAACTAGTCAGTAATAGCCCTGCCAGTACACCAAGCACTCAAAAGTACTTCAAGTAGATCTTCTCATGAACCTGCAACCTGCAATTCAACAGACCATACTTACATGTAAATCTCTTATGAGCTTGCAATAACCTGCAACTCAATGATCTTACAATGGAAGGATCTTCCTTGCCTTCCTTTTCAGCTCATGATTACAATACATGCCAATGGGTCTATAAATAGATCCCAGACTTAAACAATAACTTAGACTCTTAATTTACTAATAATAGAAATGCAGCTCAAGACTCAAAATAGCCTTTAACATGCAAAAAACTTGTTCAACTAACTAACTGTTTGTGTAATGAACAGTTCTAGAACACACAGGTGACCGACGTCGATCCTTGTCTAACTGGTGCTGACCGACGTCGACTGACTCCCTGTCGATGCCGGTTGCCTTCTGCATTCATCATGACTGACATCGGTCATACTGTCGATGCCGGTACTTTTGGAACTTTAGCATCCTCCTCCATGTCTGCATAGTTGAAGATTTTAGCTCCACAACTTAACAATCTCCCACTTGGAGATAAATAGCTGCAACTATACCTGTACCTGTACACTGTCTAGTTTGTTCCCTTGGCTTTGTATCCCTCTTCAAGATCACTCTTGAAGACCAACCACCACAAAACTTGTGGTGCACAACCTGTCATCCAAATTACCTGCCACATCCGCATCTACAAACCATGTAGAAAATAACTTGACCCTGCATAGCATGTGCACCTGCTACTGGTCCCTCTAAGAATCCACTAAACTTCCCTCCAATGCTTCTTTCTCGGATTGGCTCCAACTTTTTGACAACTCCCATTGCTTGGAAAAACTTAGGTTTAGTACACATGTACTCAACCTCATTATGTGAATCAAGACACTGTTCTGTGAACTGTCCAACCATCGGCGTGCTAATCGGTCTCACACAATCATCCTAAAACAAAGTCAACCTGTGACCTTCCATGTTCCTAAAACACACTCATGCCAAAGAATCTTGCTGCTCCCAGATTCTTCATGACAAACCTCTGAACTAGCTTTACCTTTAGTTCAGTAACTCCCTGTATTTGTAACCCTGCTACAAGCACAACATACAGTAATAGGATAATGTAGCTAATATTATCCAACCTGGTAAAGAGAAACACAATGATCAAACCTCCATTGCCCTGCAACTTATACAAGACCATATACCCAGGCCTTCTGTCTCACGTATCCATTTCCACTCTTCTTTATCCTGAACATCCATTCGTCTCTCAGTGCTTTATTTTAGCTGGCAACTCCACCAAAAACTCTCGTTTGGTTCTCCTCCAAGGAATCACATCTTCATCCATGCCAAGCTCCCAGTGTTTCCTGGATCTACTTGCTCTACTTCTTTAACAATTTCCTGGTTCTATACCATCAGTGAGCAACAAGTAGTGTAAAGAAGGGAAATGACAAATTTGAAGCTTACTTACCCTTTAAGTCCTCCATATGGGTGCTTGAGACTCCTTGACAGCTTGTTTTCCACCCAAAATCTTTCTCAGTGACCGATGCCAGTCACATCTCAGTCTGCATCTGACCAATGTCGGTTCCCTGCGACTGCCTCATCACCGATGTCAGTTCTTCCTTGTCGATGCCGGTGTTTATCTGCCCTGAGTCACCGATGTCGGGCTTCACATAACCGATGTCGGTCCCTGTCTGGACACCGACGCTAGTTTTCTAGCCGACGTCGGTCCCTGTGTTTTGCTTGTGAGAACTGACTTCTACCCGCGAGCTCTTTTTGGATCAAACCCTTGTCCAAATCACCCTTGCTCTGCTCAGAATTCCTCAGCCCCTGTGACTGATACCTATCTGTCATCTTCTCCTTGAAAACCAAGGCTTTCCTACTCTTGTCACGAACATCGGATTCCTCAAGAAACATTACCTTCTTCTTCTGCATATAGAAATCTCGATCTATGCTCTTCAAATCTGAAAGCATACCCTTTGACTCAAGAACATGCATCTCCTTCTTATTCATGTGACCAAGCCTATTAAGCCACATCTCTGAATCTACAGCTGAAGTAGATAACCCAAAAAGAGAATCAGCAATACAAGTAGATAGATAAAGTGTACATACTTTCTTACCTCTTGCTACAACAAGTGCACCCTTGGTAACCTTCCAAGAGTCTACTATGAAAGTTACTGTGCAACCCTCATCACCCAAACTTCTTACAGAAATCAAATTCTGCTCCAGAACTGGGACATGCATGACCTCCTTTAACACCCATGTGTTACCTGTCTACAATTTCACCTTCACTTTTCTTTTACCAACCATCTGACAAGGCTTACCATCCCCTAAACAAATTTCTCCAAAGTCTCCCTGGACATACTCATGAAAAAATTCTCTATTTGGGGATGCATGAAAAGATGCACCAGAATCTAAAACCCAAGATTCTACTTTATCTAAAGAACATACCAGAGCATCCTATGCAACGAACTCTACAACATCTGCTTCTTCTTCATGTCCTTCATGCTGATCTGCTACCAACCAACAATCTTCTTTTCCCTGCTCTTTCTTTCCACATTTATAGCAGGTTATTCTGCCATACCTGGACTTGGACCGCCTGCCATTAAACTTCTTCATTCTTAGCTTACTGTCTTCTGCCATTGCTCTACTCCCACTCAAACAAAAATCCCTGTGAGTAACCTATAATCAAAACACACTAACTAGATCTGATACAACCTATTAGTATCCCAACCAAAAGCTTTGATACCACTTGTCAAGTATTCCTAGAACAACAGACATGCTCTGATACCAGTTGATGGGGAATCCAAGAACAAACACACCTGTTCTGATCCCACTTGTTAGGATCTTTCTCCTCAGAAAGAGCACAATATGATTACCAAATACAAGCAATTACACATGCAGAATTATCCAAAAGTACAAGTAACTAGAATTCACACATAGCACAGAATATGAGAGACAATATACAATCTTATATTAATACTTGTATAGAAAAGAATAC
Source organism: Torreya grandis (assembly GCA_037957365.1). NCBI lineage: Eukaryota > Viridiplantae > Streptophyta > Pinopsida > Cupressales > Taxaceae > Torreya > Torreya grandis. The sequence continues at coordinate 360,537 of JARHVA010003347.1, read as the reverse complement.
AATAAAGAGTCGCCACACTCTTCCACCTTACAGAGGCTTCCCACACCCCAAGTGTATAGTAATTATTCTTCAAAACACTCTCCTACCAAAAACAGTCCCAACACACAACTCACACACAGAATTGGTGTTCACCTCTCCAACTAGTCAGTAATAACCCTACCATTACACCAAGCACTCAAAAGTACTTCAAGTAGATCTTTTCATGAACCTGCAACCTAAAATTCAATAGACCATACTTACATGTAGATCTCCTATGAGCTTGCAACAACCTGCAACTCAATGATCTTACAATGGAAGGATCTTCCTTGCCTTCCTTTTTAGCTCATGATTACAATACATGCCAATGGGTCTATAAATAGATCCCAGACTTAAACAATAACTTAGACTCTTAATTTACTAATAATAGAAACACAACTCAAGACTTGAAATAGCCTTTAACATGCAAACAACCCGTTCAACTAACTAACTATTTGTGCAACGAACAGTTCTGGAACACACAGGCGATCGACGTCAGTCCCTGTCTAACTGGTGCTGACCGACGTCGGCCGAATCCCTGTCGATGCCGGTTGCCTTCTGCATTCATCATGACCGATGTCGGTCATACTGCCAACATCGGTACTTCTGAAACTTCAGCATCCTCCTCCATGTCTGCATAGTTGAAGCTTTTAGCTCCACAACTTAACAACATATACTTTATATCTTAATTCAAATAACAAGGAGAAACAAAAATGGAGACAACTAGATAAAGTATAACATGAATATTCAACAAGCAATTGAGAACTATATATATGGCACTAGAGAAATTTGGTTTGATTTTATTGATATATCTTTGAAGAGTAGGCCTTACAATGTCTTCTTCCAAAATCAAATTCCCAAAGAGCTTTCCCAATGTCTTGGTTTCCTTATTATAGGGGTGAAGGAAGCTACAAGCTTTAGACCTTTCACATTCCAAAAAATGACTTTTCATATACCCACCCCTTAATATGACCTATTACAACATATACTTTTTGGACAAGTCTTAAAAAGACCACCAAATATATTTTGAATATAGATTGGAAAGCATAAAAACAAGAAAAAGACAAAATAGGAGGACATCCAGGATTTGTTGGTGCCATGTTGATGCTAGCTTGATGCTCATTGCTCCTCTGCATACTTGGCCTACTTATTCTTCATTTGTCAAATACTGATTCTCCAATTGGTACACTATGAAATCATTAGGCCACTTATATTCTTGGATCTGGAGCAAGTTGGCTTGGTGATCTTTCCATCTTTTATCTAGCAGCAGTTTGACATCAATGACGAACTTTGCATATCTAGCATCCAGAGCAATTAATCTATCTATAATGACATTGAAACTGAGAATATTTATGTTTTGATATTTTTTCAAGAAATCAATGGCTTGAGAAATTGTTTGACCATATTCACTTTTTCATGCATCAAAACCTTTGATATTTTTATCCTCTATCAAAATGGAAGGAATAAACTGGTGTTTGAAGGTAGCAAAAGAATCAATCTTTGCCTGCATTTTCTAGATCTCACCATTCACATACTAAAATTCATCCAAGATCATTTTCACTATCTTCTCTGATGGTTTGAGTGAGTTCAGAGCACCTGGATATCTTTGTATAACTTTACACAAGGTTATCAATGTATGGTGTGCAGGGTGTTATTTCTTGTATAGTGGATCCAAAAAGAAAGATTGACCTTCAATTGATCAATGCACTGAGACAAGGAAGAATACAATTCATGCACATCTCCTAACTTGTTGACAACCTAATTTACTCTATATTCCAAAATCTTCTCAAACACCTCAAGGATTTTCAATTTTTCCTCATCCTTTGTCTTCTCATTTTGCTTTTTTAAATCTTCAATTTCTTTCTCCAACTTCAACTTCAATGCATTCAACTGATCAACTGTGACTGTATTATCACTGATTATTTGTGGCATAGGGGCTTGGTATGGCATAATTGCTTGGCTTTGAGAATCAACACCCTTCAACTATTACTTTAGTTTGGCATTTTCCAAATATAGCCTATTCACTTCATTATTCATCTCAATTTGAGTTTTTTCATAGTCGAGGAATCTTTGCTCCATTTTCTTGATAGCAACTTGTGTGAACATTAAAAAGTGCATAATAAGGGTGGTAGTTTCAAGCATTGATGTATCGTAAAATGTTTTCACCATAGTTTTCCCCCTCAACTCCTAGACTACATCAAGCAATCTTGGCTTGTTAGTGTTCTTTTATGTGGCCCATATTGCTAGAGTCTTTGTCTTTGGGTTAAACCCACAACCACTGACACCATCCTCATAATCAAACTCGAAAACCATCATAGGGTCATCTTGATTTCTCACTTGGTATAAAAAAAACATTTTTTTTCAATTCAAGGCCAAGGATAATCAACATATTACTCTTCAAAACCATTTGTCTAAACTCATTAAGGCTGACATTTATTTCATCAATTTTCAAATCCTTGAAAGTTTATGTCATAATTTGATCATGTTGAGATTAATCAACACCCATTTTATTTATTTCCACCTTTTCTTCAAATTATTTCATCTTCATTTTGAGCCAAAAATCTTTGAATTCTGGGGTATTGATGAAATCATCATCCTTGATGAACCTCATAGAAGCCACAACCCTTTCATCTTCTTGTAGTTCAAGCTCACCTTGTGCCTGTTCATCCATTTTTGCTTCTAGTGTGTGTGCTTTTGTTTCTTGACCAAAAAGGGGTTGATCAATTTCCTCTTCCTCTCTCATATGCCTCAAAATATTGGCCACCTCCTCAGAGTCACCAACTCCTTCAATCATTTCCTATGAAACCAATGGAGAAACATCATCAGTCTTTTGCCTTTTGGTAGGTGGTGTATTAGGAACAATTGGATCTTGCACTGACATTACATTTGGACCAGGCTCTTAAATCACAACTCCTGTTGGATTTTTGACAAGGAGGTTGGTAGCCTTTGTAGGCTACTTCTCAGACTTGCCATATATTTTTTCAAAATTATCAATTATCAAATCTATTCTTTTTAAAGGGTCCTCTTCAACAAAATATCTTGAAAAATTAGGATTTTGTTTTCTTTTGTCATCCTTAATCTTCTTCAAAATTTCCCATTTTATTTTCCTATTATATACCTCTTCAAAAGTGCCATAATTTTTTATCACATCCTCATCAAAATTGATTTTATGGGATATCCCCATCCTGGTAAGGATGACTTGTCTAACAAAGTTCATGTGACCCTCTAGATCATAAACCCTTTTTGTCCCTAATTTCAAAGAATATTTAGCCTTCAAATACGATTGCAACTCCTCCAAGGTATTTGCACCAATGTACCATTCACCAAACACAATGGAATCTAGAATAAAAGTGCCCTTCTTTTGTTTTTTCATCACATCTTTCTCCATCCAGAGCATCTGCCACATGAATTCAAGAAAAGAAATTCTATTTGGCATAAATTTTGGCAACACATCGAGTGGTTGAGTACACCCATATACTCTGATTATAGTATGGTCAGGCAGGAAATATCAATCATCAAAGTTATGTTGGTGACCTTATTTTGGCCTATGAGCAAGAGGCCTCAACATTTCTCTAACCTCTTTGGTCAATTTAGGAAAAAGGATACCAAGGGAATTCATTATTATGACTGAGAAATTATCATGGAACACAACATAGTTATAGTTTTGACGATGAGTGTCCCATTTGTAACACCAACACTACGTAGGTAATCTCTGTCTCTTTTTATTAATCATGCTCAAGTCCATATTGCTAGACCAACTTCTTTTTTTCTGATACAAAATTAAATGACACAATAAAGAATAATATTTAAACTCCATAGGTGTCTTGTTCTTCCTTATTTGTAAAAATTTGTCATGCAATTTATTCTCAATAAATGATGTAAAATAATACTCAACATTGACCTCTGGGTTATGTATTCTCATGGCCATCATCATCATGACAAATGGCATTCTATCTTAGGCATCAATTCCTAGCACTTGACACAAAGTAAAATATGTCCTTTTAAAATACACAACAAAGTCATGAACTGAAAAAGGCTCAAATGTAGTGGTTGGGATTGAAATCCTTCTATTATTGGCCTCTTTCCTCATGTACATGGGCAACTCATCACTCCTATGTGTATTTCTCAGATTGGTATATTCGTATTCACTCTTCTTCAAGTCAACTTTTGTGAGGGCTTGCATGTTGAGTATGAAGCAATCAATGATTGCATTTATATCCATAGCCACTAATGGTGACCCATTTGGCAACCTGATAGTTTTGGCGGCTAGATGATAGTGTTGTGCCAATATCCTGATCAAATCCACATCAATGAATACATTTGGCACCACAAGCTTAACTAAATTCAAATTCCATGGGTTTGCAACTGGTCCCTATCCATCTTGTTTTTCACAAAAATACCAAAAAAGGTTCCATCCTAAGATAGGGACTTTAACATCCCGACACCCATCTGCTACATCCCTGAATAATTTTTGATACCCTTTGTCAATTGAATTTGGAAAAATGTCCAACAATAATTGTTGAAGGGACCATTTCTTGGGAATAGGGGTTCAGTGCTCTTACCTACAGATTGATATTTCTTAGGTGTCATAGTTTGATGCTTTTATGAACTAGGGTTTTGATAGTCACTCTACCAAACCAGTTGAAAAAAAATCACAAACTAAATACCAAATTTTATGAAGAGAATGATGAGGTAGACTTATCTAGTTGGAAGATGGCCAAAGTGTGCACACAAATCTTGAATTCGCCATTTGAAATCACCATTAAATTTTCTTGAATGAAAAAATACAAAGAAATTCCAAATTTTATTTTGCTACAGAGATGGTCATTTTTCCATTACTCTAGTTCATGCCACAAAATCAACAAATCTTAGCATTCAAGTCTTTCAAACATAGACCATTGTTTTGGTCCAATCCAATGGCTGGGTGGGCACTTTAATCATAGGCATCAATGATAACCACTGTGGGGTGGCGATATAGTCATTTTAGCATTTAATAATTTAATGCATCATTTTAAGACCTATTTAGATCTATCATGGGACCATGGGGGCTTCTGGATGGTTATACCACATATTTCACTGCTTACCACCACCCACAAGCCTTGATACACATCATCGCAGGATGGCAGGATATATGTTACCCATTATACCTCATACCATGTTACCACCGACCTTTGATCTGACCATCACAGGATCATGAGATCCTTTGGCATCCCTTCACTATTTATCGTATAACTACAAGATTAGATTTGACTGTGATAGGAGCATGGGACATACTTTCTATAAATTTTATCGCTTAGCATTAGCTTACAAGACCTTATCTAAAATATGAAAACATATATAAATAGCATATATTGTATAGAGTGTGTTAGGAACCCATGGAAGCACAATTGATTACCTTTCTTATAAGCAATTAAACATGGAATTATACTAGAATGATTAAGTAACTAGAAACTTGAAACAACAAAGAATATGAGAGACAATACACAATCTTGTATTAAACACTCTTCAGAAGGAAATACAATAAAGAAGTGCCACAGTCTTCTTCCACCTCTAAGGCTTCCCACACCTCTAAGACTTTCAGTAATCTTCCCTCAAAGTTCTCTCTTTCTCTCTCAACCACAAATAACTCAATAACCTAAGTTGTTATCCCCTCCTTGATAGCTTCAGCTGATCTCCTTGACCTTGCTTTCTTGCTTCAATGCTTTACTTGCCTTAATTGCAATACATGCCTCATGGGTCTTTAAATAGGATCCCATGCATACAATAATTAGACCTCTAATTACAATAATTAGAAACACAGACTCAAGACTTAAATTAGTCTTCAACATGCAAACACTCTCAGACCTCTTAAAATTAGAGGAGTCTAATTCTGGAAACGCGTTCTGGAAACACATGCAACTGCATGCACACACACAGATCACTGACATCGGTTTCTATCTGTCTACTCCTGACCGACGTCGGCCAATCCCTGGTCCCTGCCTGACTGATGTCGGCAATACTGTCGATGCCGGTTACTGACTGAACTCAGCAACTCCCTGATTAGCATCCTGGTGAAGCTTTTAGCTCCACAACTTAATAGAGTGTTACATAAAATTTATCTAAAAAATATGACCCTAGAAATGTGCAATTACAGTTGGATTATTGTTGCTCTAACATTTTGATTTGGTAGTAGATGGTTTCTATGATCATTTAAAATTATCCTAATAGGATTCTTGAGTAGAGAATTCATTCATTTTGATTCATATCTAGAGAGTTAATATCTCTAACTATGTATATTAGGGTTTGGGTGGCTAATATCCATTGACTAACCCTTTAACAGTGAGACATTATGTGATAGAATAATAAAATTGATGAGAATATTGAAATAACAAAATATATGTCTTATATATTATGAATATGTTCAAAGTTAAGTGTGTAATTGATAATGCTTATGTGTGAAATGAGTTACAACACATCTATTTATAAGTGACTTTGAATTCAAATTTGATAATTTTAATTAATGATAAATGATCATAAAATAAGGTCACAAAATGTTATGAGATTATACATTATTATACTAAAAACATAAAATAACATAATAATTGTTATGAAAATTTAAAAAGGTGGTCTCCATATTAAATATCAACCACAATACTAATATCATTCAATTTAAAAAATTAAGTGTACATATAGAAATATAAATAAAACTTAGGGAACCATTTTAAAATATGCTCTAGCCCCACCCAATCCACCAATCCCCAATTAAATATAGTTTCCAGGTTCATTTCATAAAAGTCCAATCAAAGGTCATCCATCCAACTCGTATAAAGTTATAGTAACATCAAGTTGTCTTACCATACATATATCATATTTATTAAAATAATAGTCTACCCTTACCACCATACCACCATTTATTTTCTTATCCGCTATGAGGCTACGGTGAACCTTTATTATTTGTTCTTACTGCATCCTCGTAGGTCAACATTTTGTTTGTCATGAGGTCATGGTAAAATATTAAATGCTACTCAAACTCTTACCGCCAGCCTGCCAATTCTTTTTGAGACCTTTGCAGGGCTGCGATAACTAGTTTTTGTATACTGAAACACCGAAAGTGAAGTTCCTACATGCTATGAGGAAGTAGTAATTGTCTTTTCACTTCCTTTGGTTCCCACACACTCACCAAATCTATTTGAATGCATTGTTGGGTTGTGGTAAGAGAAAAAAAAACATCAATGATCAAAATACAAATGTCTTTCATATGGACATGATATGGGATGTTTATGAATGAATCCTGGGATAATTGTAAAAGGAATATGGAATCCTAAGATGAATTTTATGAGTTTTGGAAAAAATACCTCAAATAAATGTGGTCTCATGGTGATGAAATGCCATGACAAATGAATTGTTATGGATTTTCATGGCATTCCATCACCATGAGACCACATTTCTTTGAGGCATTTTTTCAACTAGTTCATTGCCTTGTCTATGTTATTGCTTATTATTATGCTTTGATAGATTTTTTTCAAGCATCCATAGCTTGTTCGAAAGCACTTGTTTTAGGATTTTAGCCATAGCAAAAAGGCAGTGAACTATTTGATAAAATGCTTTGGTAGACATGTATGAAAAATGTGGTAGCATAAACAAGGCTGTGAACTATTTGAAAAAATGCCTCAAAGAAATGTGGTCTCATGGAATGCCATGACAAGCAAATGCAATTGGCAGCTGCTCCTAGTCATTAGTTATGCAATGTGAAGTAATTACATAACTACTAAGGTTGACTTTGTAAAAATTATATTGTAATTGAAATTTTATCATCTATTAGCATCTAGTTATTAGTTATGCAATGTGAAATAATGCTTTGAGTTTGAAAGATGTGCAATGTAATGTAATCAACAATTTAAAGATGAACTAAAAAATTCTATTTTTTACAATTCATTAGTTAAACTCTCTATTTTATTTTATCTCTATAACTATATTGCTATGGAAATGCCTTTCAATTAAAAAAATAGTTTATCTCTTGGTCTACATTTTTTTTTAAATTTGATTTTTTCTCGATATTTTCAAAAAATCTTGAACGTTTGGTTTGCCGATTTTTTCTCCAATTTTTTTTATTGCTATGTATAGAACATTACAGATGGATCAATGTCGAAGGTTGACTACAGATCAATACCATACATTTGATGAGAGAGTAGCCGATGAGAGGGACATGGATAAATATCCATGTCTATATAATGACTATCTTGGTGGAAATGTGAGAAAACAAAATCTAATTTATTGACATATGATAATATATGGGCATAGTGGTATAAGCCCTTGGGATTACAATTATTATGAAGATATGATAGAATTGCAGAGTGTGAGAGATGAAGAGGAAAAAAATATAGATGAAGTGGCACCAAACATAGATGAAGAGGCAGTAATATTAGACGAAGGGTTTGAATTTGATAAAATGTTGAATGAGGGTCTAAATGATGATTGGGCCAAGTTGATGGAGGATGATTTAAAGCTTGTGTATGCTAATTTCAAGTTAAGTCGTTTGACAACAATCCTTCAAATTCTTAACTTGCAAGTGGTGTTTGGTTGGACAAATGAGAGTGTAGATCAGTTATTAGTATTATTAAGTTCGTTATTACCACCTGACTCTAAATTTCCAGCAAAATGAAGTCAATGTAAAAATCAAATCACTAAGCTAGGCTTACGGTATGAAAACATCCACACATGTGTGAATGGTTGTGTATTATTTCACAATAATCTTGCAAGTGAGAGTGAATGTCTGAAATGTCATTAAGCGAGGTATAGACAAGGGTTGAAATTAGTTGTGGTTCCTAGAAAGATTATTTTCCACTTTTTGATAATCCCATGATTACTTTGAATGTATAGGTGCAGAGACATTACTAAACTTATGCAATGGAATTCCCAAAATAAGAGCACTAATGGAAAACAACATGTGCCTGATTCTAATATGTGGATGTAATTTGATAATAGATGGCCTAATTTTTCTCAAGATCCTTGTAATATAAGGATGGGTTTGGCTCTAGATGGGGTGAACCCATTCTCAGATCAAAGTAATAAATGGTCAACTTGGCTAGTGTTTTTAATAAATTATAACTTGCCTCCATGGTTAGCAATTAAACCACTTTTCTTAATGCTATCATTGATTATACTAGGAAAGAAAAGCGTGACTTCAAATACAATTGATGCTTATCTAGAGCCATTATATGATGAGCTAAAGGAATTATGGAAAGGAATTGAAGCAATTCAATCTTTAATAGATGGTCATTCAATCAAATTCACTTTAAGAGCTTCCTTATTGTTTATGATTCACAATCTTCCTACATATGGCACATTATTTGATCTTAGTGTTCATGGATACCATGAATGCCATGCTTGCAACTTTAAAGATTTTGTGAGGCACTCAAGAAGTTTGAATAAGTGTATTTATTATGGACATCATGCTTACATTAAAATGGATCATCCATATCATCGACAAAAGACATGTTTCAATGGTCAAGAAGAGAATCGTGAAGCACCATTGCTAATAATGGGTGATTACATTGTTGAGAATGGATAAAAAAGAATGTCATTTATTGAAAATGATGGGATTGTTATTATTAGATATGATCCATGTAATGAAATTGGTGTAAAATAGTTGTGTATATTTTATAATTTGTCATACTTTAAGGATATAGCCATTAGGCATACTATTGATTTTATGCATACTGAGAAAAATATAGCTTATGCTATTGTAGAAAATATTTTTGGTGCTTTTGATATTATTTCATCACGTGAAGACTTTTGATTTCTCAGACTCACTTTCTCACTGGATATGTAAGTAGTAGTATTAGAAGCCAAACTGACATTAATGGCTTAAGAGGCCTTAAGACCCATGACTATCATGTCATAATCAAGAATATTTTACCTATTGTGGATAATATATCAAGTTCGGCAAAGGGGCCAAGATTGGAAATTATAAGGTTGGGCCTAATATTAAAGAGAATGAGTTTACATGTATTAGATCCTTCAAACTTTGATATTTTGAGGGAGGAGGTTGTTGAAGTCCTTTGTCTATTAGAATGAGAATTTTCACCAATAATATTTAACATTTATATGCATATTTTGATACATCTAGAATATGAACTAGAGCATTGTGGTCCAGTAAGAATGATATGGATTATCCTATAGAATGATATATAAAGGTTTTGAAAAAAATTGTTTGTATTAGGGCAAAACTGAAAGGCAACATGTCTGATGGATATTCAATGCAAGAGGCCATGAGATTTTGTACATAATATATGAAGGATTTTTAAAATGTCAATAAACATGTATGGGATGATGATGAAGATGAGAGAGTTGCAGGTGAAGTAGTAGAAGGCAATGGATGTCACTTTAAGCTATCACATCAAGAAAGAAGTGCAATACATGCCTATATTTTTTAAAACACATGTTCGTTCAATAAGTGGCATAGGTAAGAAAAATTTACACAATAATTTATTTAATCAATTGCATTTATACATTTATATTATCAATATTACTATTTGTACGTTAATATGCTATGTAAAAAATATGAAGAAGAGAATCAAGCTTGGATGCAACATCGACCTCAAAAGTGCAGACATCATGATTTGATCGGAGGTTATTCTTTTCTAAAATTTGAAGAATGGATTACTAATGCAGTCAATGATGTAAAAAAAGAATGTCAAGATATAATAATGGAGGAAAGTGAGCTTTCACAATCTCCAGATTTATGGGTTATGTGTTTTAGTGGAATGTGGGCCTATGGTAGTCATTTAAAAGTGGTAGAAAAAGACAAACGGAAGACAAATTATGATTATGTTGTTAGTGTTGAATTTATTCACAAAACTAAGAAGAAATTTTATGTTGGATTCATCCAAGAAATTATTCAAGTAGATTTTGGTGAAAATAGTCCTATATTATTAAAATGTAAGTGGATCCGACCATCCATAGTATAATTTGATGAGTATGGATTTGTACGCACAAATACAAGATAATTTTATCAAAGATGAATGATCCATATGTTTTCCCTCTTAAAATGAACCAATCATTTCTAATTGATGATGTAAGAAGCTCAGGATGGTCGTATGTCATTCAAACAGAGTCTCAATCCAAATAAAAATCCATGGAAGTTATTGATATAATGCCTAATGGGCAATATGTTAATTTACAAGAAACATTCGAAGAAGTGGATGAAGATAATGATGGAGTGTTTGAAGAAGAGATTTTGATTACCAATGAATAGATTGGGAGAGAGAATGTATTGCATGTCACAGATGAGGATGAGGAAGAAAATCAAGTAGATGCATATAGGAGTGATCAGGTTTCATAAGTGTCAATATCCAATTGAAACAAGGGATAGTCATATTGATAGTAATACATGTAATTATAAACATCTTCTTAGTTTTTGACTGCAAAACCTTTTTAATCTATAAACTAAAATCTATTTTAAGTTTCCATTTTAACTTATGAACTCAATAAAGTTTTATTGATTCAAGTTGTTGATTTATACATTATTGTTTATTTGGACTTCAAAAAATAAAGAAAATGATTGTAAGGCGTAAATTAGTCAATGACAGTGATCATAATGTTGAAATTTCATTGACAAATTATGAGTGCTTTCATAGATAAAAAGTGGCCAAGAATAATGAATTTTTATCATGCCTTGGTTTGACAAACAGGGAAGTTGTATATCCACTAAGTAGTATATTATTTGTTTAATAGTTTTTAATAAAATTTTATAGGCAAGAGTTTATGTATATAAGACATAATATGATATATTTTTTTGTTTTATAGGCAAGAAAAAGAGTGCAAAAATAATGCAAAGAAAAAACAAAAGGAAAGAAAATACCCAGTGTCATCATCTCGTAGAAGCCAATGCATTTGTGATTCAACAAATACAATTGGTGAAAATAATAGTTGTGATGATATGTAGCTTGATATAGCATATGGTGGTGTGCAGCTTGATATAGCACATGGTGATGTGCAACCTAATATAGCATATGGTGATGTGCAACTTGATATAGCACATGGTGATGTGCAACGTCATGATGATCTCTTTGCACAAAGTCCAAGAGATATTATTGAAAAAAATTAAAGTAAAGAAATAATAGGTTTGCAAATGATTTATTCAACATTAAAGAATGTGTTTGAAGTGAAATCTATAGAGATCGGTATTGATCTACCTACTCATGCCACACTTGATGTGGCCAAGGAGCATGTAGTTTTGGTTAATGAAAGTCATGAAGAGAGACCACTTGCATCTATTGTGCCTCTGAGTGCACCTATTACATCTAGAACTTTTGATGGAACTAGTGGATCAGTCAAAAATATTGGTAGTGGTTTAATAGAAGATGTGTCTACTTTTGTCAAAAGACAAAGATTGAGTCAAGATTTATACAAATCTATAGAGAGGAATGAAAAATAAATAAAATTAGAAGGAAATAAGCCATTCTTGGTTGAGGTATCGAGAGATGGTGAGCCCATTGGGCCAAATGTTGCAAAGTGGGCCTCCGAGTTGGGTGTAAGATGTAGGGCCCATTTGTATATTTGCAAATCAAGTTTTGCAAAGTAAGATCCATGAACTGTGGAAAATGTTATATAAAAAATGGAAAATGCTTTTGAGACTAGTGGTGGATAAATCTCTACAAAATATTACAAGAAAAAGATGAGAATTTTGATGAACAATTTTAGATACAATTGCAGAAAAACAATGATTGAGGGAAAAGAGAGGTTAGACTCCACTCTATCTCCCAAATAGTGGGAGGCATTGAAATCAAGTATGCATTCTAAAGAATATTTGGTAAAGAGTAACAGAGGTAAGAGAGTAAGAGATAATGTGAGGGCTGGATATACATTTGGCCGAGGTGGATTGCAAGCCAAAATGGACAAATTTACAGTAAGTGTATGGCTTTTTGGTTCAATTTAAATTGTGTAATTTATTTTGATTTTTTATTGAACTGGCTATAAGTTGAAATTCACATTGTATTTTAGGTAGAAAATAGTAATAGAGAAGCAGGTGCAGAAGATATTGTCAATTATATGGCAGCATTAGATCGACCTAGTAAATCTAAGAGTGGGATGAAGTGGAAATCTAGTTTATCAACAAAGATTTCACATCCATCTGTTAAATTCCTAGTAGGAGCCTCTCTAGATCATGCCAAATCAAATGAAGGGTACCAACAAGTAATGAGTTGCATACTCGGTCTCACAGTTGGTTGCCTTCGTTAACCTTAATATTTCTGCATGGAATGAGCATAAATCCACGAGTTCAATGAAGGTAAGAGGATCTATAGATCTCATTTCTTCTTGTTTGACAATTCTGTATACAAATGCCTCTAAATATGTATATTATTGAAATCTGAGCATAGGAGAATCCAACCCAATTTCTTTATTGTTGGAGTGATCCAAAAAATGTTCTTTTGGATAAATTTATAGCTTGCATTCTTTACTTGACTATTGAATGCTTTGTATATTTTTTTTCATGATGGTTAAACCACATGCAGAGCAATTTTATCAAAGCAACAAGAAAACAAAAATGCCTTCATGATGTCAACAGAGCTACCGATATTGATAGTGATCATGATGAACTGGACAAGAATATACAACACAATCGTCATAGTTGTGTTGAATTAGTTGAGGTAATATAATAGTTGTCAGTTATCTATCCCAATGTTTTGTCATTCTTCATGTTTAAAATATTCTTTTATCTTAATAGATTTTAATTTGTTGTTAACTATTTCCACAATACTTGCTTCAATCTTGTTTTGGAGGGATTTGAGTCTCATTTCCTTGTCTTAGAACAATCTTTTGTTTCATTCCCTCCAGAGTTCCCAGATTAGAATTGTGGGACTTATCAACCATAAACAATGATAAGTAGAATGTATTTTGATCTTGGGCCAGTATTGAAACAAAGTCATTATATCATTGGGAAGGGTACTCGTCCATCCTAGCTTCGCGCATAACCACCTCTAGCATTCAAAAGAGAATTGACAACCAAAATCTTCTCCCTTTGACTCACTTCCAATCTGTCATATCCTAAATTTCCATCAACACCTTGTGAATCCCCTTTCCTCAGGTCATCATTTTCTTCTCGAAAAACCTAGAATCGATTTGAATTTCCTCTGCACCTCTGTATGAGACCGTTACCCCACTCCATTTTTATAATATAATGTGTGTTTTATATCTCAATATAATGTGTATTTTTTTTGTAGACATTTATTGATAAACTCCAAAAAGTGAATAAAGTCCAGGTGTTGGATCCGTTTGATGGTGTTGTTGTGGACTTTGGACAAATTCACTCACTATTTATTGTACATGGAGTCAAATTGAAAGGAACAAGAGATGCAAATGTAAATATTTTAAAGGTCACAAGTAACATACCCCTTGATTATGAAGACAAAATAGATGGAGTTATCTGTATTAAAGAGAAAGAAAGGACATTCACATGGTGGCCACTAAAATATTTAAAAAAAATGACATAGTTGATGTTTATCATGTACTAGCATTTAGACAGCTTGGCCCACTACTTTTTGGAATAATTTGAATATGTTGTTCAGGGATATTCTTAGTGTTTTTTAAATCTATTTTGGAGTTGTATAAGCAAAAAAAGGCATTGTAACTCGGTTTTCTCAATCACAACATTGAGAAACACACTTTGTATTAACACATTTTTCAAAGCAAAGACACATATTTATGTCTTGTATCTGTTGTATGAACATCTTTTCTCAATAAAAGTTCAATATTTTGCCTTCTTAATAGATGTTTCATTATGTGCAAATGAATGATTGATTATGTTTTTTTGTGTTTTATGTCATATGTTTTGAAGTCTCATCATTATGTCATATGTTTGGTGGCACCTGTATCTAATACCCAAACATTTATTAATTCATCCTGAGTTTCAAATTAGAGTAATCTATATTCCCGTATGCTATAAATGTTTATTCATGAGAAATATTCATGGATTCATCATAGTCATGCTCTACATATTGAGCATAATAATATTTATGCATTTTATGTGGTCTGTGAATAAAATTAAGGATCATTGCCATATAGCATGGGCCATTTAAAAGTCTCATGGCCACATGAATCTATTACTGTTGTCAGTGTTGTAATTGGAGGTGACATAATTAGTTTTTAGTGTAATTGGAGCTACTTTTATTGTGCCTAATATTAAAGTACTCTTATTACTTAATTTGAGGTGACTTACACAATTTGTAACCTAATTGGAATTACCTTTCTTATACTTAATATTATGACTTAAATTTTTTCATACTCTTGTCAGCTATAAATTAATGAATAAGTTAATGGAGTCTTAATTAGTATGGTATGTGACGAATCTAAAATAGGAGTTTAAAATTTGACATCTCTCCACATTATATGTGTGTGTGTGTGTGTGTGTGTGTACACACACAAACACACACATATATGTATATACATATATGTATATATATATATATATATCCAATGGAAGCTGGAAAGATACCTCCGAATGTAGAATATAACAAGTAAAATAATTTAATGGGTGTCTGTAATCATCATTTGTAATCCATATTGAAGGTTTTCTAAATTCTTCTTTCAATAAGTGAGCATTTACAATTACATCGATTATATGTTTTTGATATTATAAGTCGGCAAAGAGGGCGTAGAGCTCAAGTACAAAAAGCCCAAGGGGAAGCAAAATAGGCTAAAGGATACTAACAACTAAAAAATAGTGGACAGACAAAAGCAAAATAGGAAACAACAAACAGAGTAGGGATTAACCATAACAAAAACACTAGTTTTTGATCAAATCTTTTCAATCTTCTTTGATGAACTTGAGAAGGTCCTCCATGGTAGCAATTTTTCCTTTTATATCTTTATCTTTTTCTGGGAGGTCTTGTAGAATCAACAGGGAAAAAGTTGCACGGTGGACAACTTTCAAGCAAACAGTGGTTAGCACCTTCATTTTATTCTAAAGGGAGCACAAACCCTTCTTCACTTCCTTCAACTTCCTTTCAATCTGGTTCTCCTCTTCACTCGTATCTATGAAATCCTCCTTGTCAAAATCATAAGTGGAGTCATTCAGCGCCTCAAAATAACTAGTTCCCTCCTCCAATTACTGATCAGGATTGGGTTTATCTTTTAGTTTACCTGCTTCCTCCCCTAGATCCAAGGTAGAGGGATCATCCACAGTCTTTACCAATGAATTTTTTTCCCCTGTCAATCTTCTGGATCTCTTGATATTCCTCTTTCTTACCGTACAACTCTGAAATTTAAAACTAGACCCTTCCTCCGCAGCCTCCTCACCTTACGCCTGGGCCTCCAGGTACTCTTTATCATTGGCCAAATTCTGAGGCTCCACCCCCACCACTTTCTTGCTCTTACTCTTTCCCTGAGTGATCTTCTCAAAATTGATCCGAACAATCGATTTCCTCTTTTTATTGCCAGAAAAAGGATGGGTTATTTTTTAGTTCCCATAATTCTTCAATAACAAGAGAGTGAGAAGGGTCAGGGGATCTAGAAGTCACAGCTACCAGGAGGGAAACCAGAGCCCAGCCAGAGGGGGGAAAAGCTTTCAAACGTAGGGGATAGGTTTGAAGAGGAGGGAATGAGGTTCTTGGAAAAAGGTAGGGAACCATGGGGACCCAGGGAACTAGTTTTGACTCTTAGAAAATTGTGATATTCATCAGGGTCATTGTCATGGGAACTATCTAACACTTGTGCTTTTAAAGTCTTAGAGGGACAAAATGCAAGGTGAAAGTGATAAAGCCTGAAGATAAGACCTTGGTGGAGCAAAATGGTGGATGCAGTTGGGTTTTTTCAGAAATTTTTTGACAGACTTAATAAATGTCTCCAGGGATGATAGGAGGAAGAAGGGGAAGTTAACCAACACCTTGTGATGAAAGTGATTCAAAAGAGCGAAATAATAATGATAAAAACATTTAAAATGATCTTCAAGGGTAAAATATTTCATGATGGTGAAGCATACCTTATCCCAAAGGTTAAACAAGCTCTCTCTATCAAAGCCTCCCTACAACTTCACCGGTGCTTCTCCTTCAATGAAGAATTTTTTTAACCCCTCTGGGTCTTTAACTTTGACAAATATTTTCAATCTTCTACCGTTGCAGCGTAAACCTATGGCCTTAGCAATTGACTCTTCACTAACAACAAACTCTATACCTCTAATATACACTTTACAGTCACCATCCCAACTTGAAGCAAACTGAATGGAGATGTTCTCATCAGATCCATTCAGACATTCAAGAAAATGAGAAATTCCACCTTCATAACATATACTCCAGAGCATAGCATCCGCTTTGGTTTCATCACATGATAATGGCTCAATTTTGACTTTTTCTCCTCCCATGACTGAAAGCTTCACTGAATTGTTGCACAGTTAAAAAGGTACCCAGACCAAGGTGAACCACCACCAAGGATTAACAAAAATTGAATCAAAAAATCTAGAAGCTTTCGAAACCCACACCCAATCTTCAGTAAAATGTATGTTGATCCTATAATAATTGCACATGTGAAAGAGCTTGCCAGGATTTGTCATGCGAGAACGTGCCTTAAAGGAATGAGGCTGTCTCGTGTGATATTGATTTTCTTTGATGTGGAAATACTCATAACAAATGCGATCCAGACACAATGATGATCAGTAAAATTAATGAATAAAAATGACTAAATATACTACCAAATTGATCAAAATGATGATTAAAATTATGACTAAATACACTATCAATGGATAGAAATCAATGAATAAAAATGACTAAATAAGTGACCAGTTAACAACAATCAATGACTAAATATATCAACGAATAAAAAATGACTAAATAAGTGACTAGATTACAACAATCAATAACTAAATATACTACCAAATCGATCAATCAAAAGAACCAATAAATGACTAAAAATAGTCTAGTCATCAATTTAGTCGCATTATAAATGACTGACAATAAACTACTAATGGTCACGTGATCATGTTTGGTCATTTATATGTAGTTTTTAATAGTTTTTTACATCATATATTGTTGTTTATATACTAGTGTGAGGATTATATAGAATTGTACATTACATTTCAATACCCTCTGAAGTGCACAATTGTTCAAAATGGTTACTGACATACTCACCACCATTGTTGATGTGCAAAATCTTGATGGCTTTACTTAACTATTTTTTCTACAAGTGCCTTGAAGTCTTGAAAATGATTAAACAACTCTGATTTTTGCTTAAGAAAATACACCCAAGTATACCTAAAAAATCATTGATGAAAGTATGTATTTAGTCTTGTTGAATAAAAGGTTTACAAATGGACCGACAATGTCATTGTAGACAAGCTCCAATATCTTTTCAGCATGCTGTGATTTATCATTGTCATACTCCTCAGGTTGCTTACCCCATGCATGATCCCCCAACTATCTATCGACCCCAAAATGTCTATCGAGGGGTTAAAATCTATCGAAGGCTACTGAAGGTGCTTGGGAGGGTGAATATATTCACTCGGATTTATTTTCCTATCGAGAAAAGTCCGCCAACTATCAAACTTGCTTGTGAGAGTTGAAAATTTTGCTGAGTTGGAAAAACCTCTAAAAATATAGATTTTGTACAACTTCTCCAAAATCTAACAAATACCTACTTAGTTTATAAATAAACCCAAAAGTGGTTTTTCTTCAAAATCAACAAAAATATGGATTTTTGCAGAATTCAAAAAATGACCTTAAAACCCTCCAAAAATTGTCCAAAATAGATTGTCACGAAACTAGGTCATGTTTATAGTTGTTCTTAGGGTTTTGCCATCTTCCAAATTCAACGACACTATCTATTTTTCACTATAAAATTTCATATATGCATATTTGTATATATTTTTGAAAAACCCCAGCAAACCCTAGATAATTAAAATCAATGAAAATCTCAAACAAGCTAGAATGCAAGATCTCACAACAGAATCAAAGGCATTCATTTACTAGCTTAGTTTTGATACCATGTCAGAGTCGGCTGCATTCAAAGATCAGATTGAATAGGGTCAAATGTATGAAGCCAAATTTATATGGAGTAGTGAAATCTGAAGAACAACTCAAAAAAGAAGAAACTAGTCTTCACAACAAAAAATTGCATTAACATTCATTCATTAGCCAAAAAGTACACAGAAAGGTACATTATATAGTGAGAAGTTAGATCACCCATAAAATTAATTAACTCAACTCACTATTAGAAGATAACTTAAAGTACATTTCCCCTAATCACTTATTATTAACCTAAGCAAGCTAATTATACCATGTAGGTAAAACCACATAGTGAAAAAAAAACCTACACTAACAGAGGAATACACCAATATCAGAGTAACACTAATTAGCTAAGGAACTCTAGAAAATCGGTAGAGCCAAAAATATAATCAAACGACATAAATCTCATAAACGCCACCAAGATTCAACCTAGCATTCCTACAAAAAAAGATATTTTAAGTACCAGATGAGTTTATTAACTTTGAAACAACAATTCAAAAAGCAAAATCAAACACCATTCAATATGATGTGCTTCTGGAGGCTAACTTAGAAGCCTTGATCAATGAAGATATTCTTATCCAACGATTGTGTATTGTGGAAAATCATTGTTTAATTCATACATAAAGATGAAATTAAACATAGCATGTCTTATGGAGCCTTAAGATTGAACGTGCCTCCAAGAAATTGAAATGGTAGATATAAAAATTTAAATAATGCCTATGGCCATACAATATAGGCATTATGTTTTCTACCTTGGAACATGAGGAAGGAGAAGGAATGAGAAAGGAGAGCATTAATGTGGAAGAAGTCATATATCATTGTAGCAAATAGTTTGCGAGTTATGGATTCATGGAATCTCAATGTAAAAAAATATTATGGACTCACATAGATAAACCACCACAATCTAGAGGGCCTACAAGACATGACACTAAACCCAACTCCCCCACCCTCCCCACCCCCCCCCCTCGCCCCCCAAAAAAAAAAAAAAATGCAATAACATTGTGTTTAGGGCTCCAAAAGGAAAAGCTTAGTCAAATAAAAACTGGACCCAAGATGAATATTTATGTTTTTGAACATGAAAAAAAAACTTTCTAGAGCACCAAACCTATGTTGTCTCTCAAATGGAACTCATAAAAAGGTGTTTGGTGCTAGTTCAAGTCTAGACTGAGTTATAACTTATCCAAACAAGCACAAGAAACAAAATCTCCCATGGGATATTATTATCATTGTCCAATTTCATTGTGCTTGAAAAAACCCTAAAAAGGCTTGATAGAGCCTTGTTATCTGAGCACAAAAATGTTCTCATTTGAATATTCCACCACAAGGACAATGTTTGCTCTAGATGAAGGTTCACCCTTTTTAACAAGAAAAATAGTTGTATATTACATGAAATAATACATTGTACTTCAAAATAAGTGAGGCATCATAGGACTCTCCCTTCTACCAAGCAAGAAGGGAGACACTCTCAAATAGAGCCCCATTATTACAATCTGAAATATACTTCATGTCCAAGAGGAGCATAGTAGACCCCTGAGTAACTAAATCATCCAAAATATATTAATTCCATGTTACTAACTTATTTATAGGATCCTTCAAAGATCACGACATCTCACTTTCCAAAGGAATGAAAGCGCAGTCAACCAAAAAGCAATGATGCACACTACCCATAGAACAAGGATCACCAAATAAGGTTGTTGTCTAATGGCAAGCCTAGAAAAGATATTATAGAACCATTAGCCAATATTATACCAAAAATGTCTACCAAATTGACAATCACAAAAGATATGCTTTGAATCCTCTTGCTTTACTCTCAACATGTAATGTACTATTTTTCCTAGGGTTACAATTCTTATAAAATAATTGAAGTAATTGCATGATATTTGTTATTTGAATTAACAAAGTACATTTCACTAAAATAACACAACAAATTATTGATTATTCAACAATTACATAGTTTGCATAATAATTTTATCTGAATAAATAAGAGTTTGAATACATATTTTGGTTGATATCTTTGGAAAGCAATCCTCTTAGAGTATATTTGGAAGCATAGGTAACACTAGTGGCCCAAGGAGTAGTCTATACACAACATATTACACAAAACCTGGCCATGACCATTAGGAGTGTACTGTACCACCTATTGGAGACACCCTATGTGCTTTGTCTCAATGCCCACAGTGTCCTTTCCTTCCACTTCTTACCTTGAGTTTCTTGTCTCTCTTTTTTCTCTTTCTTGCCCCTTTCCTAGAATTCCAATCAATATTTAAAACATTCAAAGATTGTTACGACCAATGCACAATTTCATAACTTACTTTATTTACATCATTACATTTAATGATATCCACTCACATTCTTGGGTATTTACATATTATCTTTAACTTATTGACATTTAATCATTTTTCGCACATTTAACTTTATGACTTTCATGTATATTTTAACATTATCACACCACAAGTAAATAGTCATATAACACAACATACAAGCCATTTGAGAGACTAGTCCTACCTAATTTAAGCTTGTTGGGAAGGCCCTTAACCAACACTTCTCATCCAAGAAATCTAAGCTTAATATCACTTAAGCTTGTTGGGAAGGCCCTTAACCAGCACTTCTCATCCAAGAAATCTAAGCTTAATATCACAAAGTGCTGACCATATGGTCTAAATCCTCTTCATCCAACAGTATTTTCATCCACAGTAGACCACTTGGAGTTCATTTTCTCATGAATACTGACATTGGGTTTTAATTGACGATAGAAAGGATGCAAATCAAAAAAATAAGATGGATTTATCATTTCATCTGTCCCTCCACCTAAGCTCAAAGTCTGACTTAAATTTATATTGAACATTAGACATTCTAGTTATAACCAGATAAGCAATATTACATCTCTTGTTAGTGCCAAGATCCTAGAAAACCCTCTCCAAAAACCACTCTACTCATTCTAAATCACAAAAATCATGCCATTTACAGATACTTTCCTGGACAAAAATATGTTATTTTGTGAGCCAACCCAAGAGATCAAAGTTAGTTCGGAAAGACCACAAATTACTATCACAATGATCCCAACGTGTTTATAGCCTACTAAATTCCAACTCTGGTAAGAAAGAACTAGTTGCCAAGCCTTACATATTATTTTTAAAAAAAAAGCAGATACCTAAACTTTAAAATCATGGATATTTCAAAGAACGTCCACAAAAAAGAAAGGCCTTGACATACCAAAAATATTCTTAATCAATAGCACCAAGTTTTACAATTTCTAACCATGGCTCCCCGAGCAACATAAAACACCTCTAGAAACTTCAAAGTGCTTATCACAGAATAATGTGTACTCTACCAACCTACAACAAATATCCCTATGCATTAGCAACAATAACATCAAGTATAGGGATAACAGACATTGCAGAAGGGGATCAAAAAATGCAGGTGAGCATGCACCTTAAACTTTTCTAGGTGCCTTGGCAAAAAAATTTTTGACAAAAGCCCTGAATTTTGAACTAGAACTCAGAGTAACCAACATATCACTAAATAAAGCCCCACTAGGTTCTATCAAGAGAAGTGTTGTCCACCTTGTTTTCTCAGCCCATTCAATGACCTATGAAGTAGAGAAAAATTGTCTAGTATAGATCATTTGTTAACAAAATGTCTACTTGTCATGTGCTTGAGAGGAGAAAAACTTGGGAAATGAAGAGAAAAAGTTTTGTTGTGCCATTCTTCATTCACATCAGAAATGATATGGGTGAATATATAAAATAAGAGATGACCATCTAGTTATCAACTAACCTTTTAATTACAAGGTTAATTAATGCACCCTCCCTAATCACTCACTTTTATAAAGCACAATGTTACATTTTAATATTGTGCATTTATTTCCAATATATTTTATAATATAAGTACATGATTTTACATTTATAACTATTATATTAAATATTCTAACGTCATCTTAATGGTCACATATGAAATACGACAAATTTATCCCTTAGTTTAATAAACTTCAATACAAAGAGATTTTCTAAACATATATGCAGCTTGCTCCAAAGTTGAACAATATATCAACTCAATAGCTCCTTTCTCAACTAGCGAATAAATACAATGGAAATGAACCTTTACGTGTTTGGTAAAATAACATAAAACTGGATTCTTAACAATTTTGAGCACACCTTCGTTATCATAAAATACATATGTAAGATGCTCTTGATGTATTTGTAAATCAGCTAAATTTTTCTTTAGCCAAACCACCTCATATCAGCCAAAACAACATCCTTGTACTCTACTTTTGTTGAAGACAAAGGAACAAGCTTTTGTTTAGTTTTTCCCAAAGATATTGCACCTATTCCAAGACTAAAGATATATCTTATTGTTGACTACTTGTCATCAACTCATTGGGCCCAATCTGAATCTGTGTAACCAACTGAGAATCCTCAAAAACATCATACCAAATTCTAAAATCTCATGTGCCTTTGACATACATCAAGATCCTCTTTGTTGTCCTCCAATAATCAACATTCGGCCTAATATGAAACCTATTAACATAGCTAACAACAAGGGAGATATTGGGCCTAGTAGAACAAATATATATTAGGCTACCCACCAATTTCTGATAAAGTGAAGTGTCAATTTGCTGAGCAAAATCACTTGAAGCTACCAACCTCCATATGGGTCATCATTGGATTATAAGCATCCATATTGAATCTCTCAAGTAGTCCTCTTGCATATTTTTGCTGAAAAATAAACACACCTCTATCAATTTTTAAGAATTCAAGCCCTAAACATTAGTCTACAAGACCTAAGTCTATCATGTCAAAATTTGGGTAGAGCATTGATTTTACCTTGTTAATATTGCTCGTCTCACTTTTTGTGATGATTAAGTTGCCCACATAAACAATATGAATGACTATATCATTCAATGCACTTGTGACGTAAATATTGGTATCAAAAAGACAAATTATATTAATGTCCATGAAAGACTAAAAGTAAGTCAAAGGGACTCAAGAATACAACCAATTACAATAGAAAGTGTTAGGGTAAAAGGACCGTAGGATCAACAATTAACTAAATCAAAGAACAACAAAATCACTGAAAATAAGCAAGAGGTAAACCTAGTGCAAAAAAGCCCTCAACCCATGTGGTCAGGGTACCACTACAAATAGCCATGTGTGGGGAGTAAGAACCCTCGAAGAGCATGCGTTAATGAAATTTGAATCGATGGTTGTCCCATCAAACATCTTTGACTGTGCCCTGGATAGAGGAATCAATTGTGTCGTCATCAATCACAGTGAAAGGGCCAACGCAAGATCTAATAATACCCATTGGAGAGTGTCTAGCGTTGAAGGGGCTAGGTTGGGTAATCATAGAAAGAAGCAAAGCACTCCCCCTAGAATTCCTGCTAACATCCAAGGCCAGAGAAATTCCCATGGAAGTGAAGAAACTCATATTGTGTGTTTGTCCCTATGACTCAAGAAGAGGTCATGAAGGAGCAAATCCACAACCTTGAGGAGTAGATCCATGATGTTAAGTAGGGGCGGATCCTTGTCACTGATAACTATTGTGTTAAGATACGTTAATAGTAGTGTTGCACATAGATCAGTGCCATCTTACTGACCTAACCCCCTCAATGTGTGTAGTAACAATATCCAAAGGGTGCTTAATGTCACCAACCTTTATGATGGGTTGAAAGAAAGAGGTGATCAACCTAGGGGCTTTGGGGGCTCTAGAGAATCCCTATAGGGACCTATGTCGAAGGGTGATAACCTCTTGAAGAAAAAGGGCTAGGGATTGTTGGTCCAGGTACCGAAAGAAAGTGGATGGAGAATTGCCTGAGTCTTTGTAAACTAGGACCCCTCATGAACCTTGAATTAATCAAAAAATAACCAATTTTGATGTGTCATAATCTTGGTGCTTGCTTCCACCCATAGAACGCTTTCTACACAATTTTTTCCTTGCCAACAAACCACAAACTTTCTAGTTGCATCATGTACACCTCCTCCATCAAATCATTATTCAAAAAGGTATTTTAACATCCATCTAAAACATTTCCTAACAAAAATGAAAAGCAATGATAACTATTAACCTAGTTGTTTTTATCCTAGTTATAGGGGAAAATGTCTCCTCATAGTCCATCCCCTCCCACTGGACAAACCCCTTTGCTGCAAGCCTTCCTTTATGTTTATTGAGCAAACCATCCACCTTCAATTTGGTTTTATAAACCCATTTACAAAAAAAAAGAATGCCTTTTTACTTGGTGGCAAATCAACAAGCACCCAAGTTTTATTCCACATCAAAGCATCATACTTGGCCTTCATGACTACCCTTCCCACTCTGACTTCCCATGTGCTTCCTTATAAAAGAGAAGGCTCACTCAAATTGTTAGCAACAAAAACGGAATGATCACCAACATTAAATGTAAATCATATACCATATTGCCATTTATCTTTCATCTTGAAGTGACATTTCAATATGTCCAACTCATCCTACTTTAAAACCCTTATAGAAGTATGACACCACTTTGGTTTCCTTATTGGAGCAACTTGCTCACTTGAATGAGGTGTAATCAAATCTAAATCAGCATCATTAACAATCTGTCGAAGAGGCGAATCAACCTGCAAATAAGGGTCTCCAATAGGGATTTCAGCCCCTATATCAACCCCAAAAACATATTGAATCTCCTTCACATTTTGAGTACTATCCAAAGCCATGGCATTAGAACTCAAAATACATGGAGAATCTGATTTTACTGCTCGTTTTGACTGAAAATCACAACTGAGAAAACTGCCATCCTTGTCAAAATTGGCATCCCTACTAATAGTTATCTTTCTAGTAGACTTGTACACGACTTTGTACGCTTTTGACTGCTTGTTGTTAACAACAAAGACATATTTCGTGGACTTCTTATCCAATTTACTGCTAATTTGGTTTGGGTATGAACATATATAGTACAACCAAAATTACTAAAGAAATGTACCTTCAGTTGCTTTCTTGACCACACCTCATGAACTCTGATCCCCTACAACACTTTCGATGGGCTCCCATTAAGAATATAGATAGTTGTGTGTATCGCTTTTGCCCAAATTTCCATAGGCATACTCTTATCCCTTAGCATACATCAAGCCATTTCCATCACCACTCGATTATTTCTCTCCATAACTTCATTTTCCTGTGGTGTACAAGGGGCAAAAAACTGTTATTGAGCTTCTCTTGCACAGATATCAGCAAACACTTTGCAAAAAAACTCGTGACCATTATTAGTACGTAGAAAATTAATTTTCAAATTGGATTCAACCTTTACAGCAACTTGAAATTGCTTGAATTTCTCAATCACCTCACTCTTGCATTTGAGAAAATAAACTCGTGTCTTCATATTGTAATCATCAACAAAAACTATGAAGTATAGAGCATCAAATATTGATTTTACCTGCATTGAACTGCCAGATATTTTTACCTCCATTAGGCCACAATAATTTGCATGCATTAATTTGAGACAATAGATAGCCCTCCATGCCATTTCCATTGGGAATGCTTTCATGATGTGTTTCCCCTCCAAATAGGCGGAAAATACCTGTTTTTCAATATGAAATGAAGACAAACCAACAACTGTATTGTTTTTCTAAAGCAGAGAGAGAGAGAGACTATTGAAGTGTCCATACCTTTAGTATCAAACTCTACATTGGATGCAACTAAAGCATAAATCTGTAATGTGTTAGCAACCTCAAATTTATAAATACAATGCTCTTTAATCTCCTTGGTAAGGCCTTGGCAAGAAATTCACCACTACTCTTTTCCTTAACTAGGTGTTTATCATCCAAAAAATACAACCTCCAAGTGCAAATAACTAGTGATGTGACTAATAAACAACAAATTCTTAGTCAAACAAGGAATATAAAGGACATTCTAGAATGTAAATTTCTTATTTTCATTCAAGTTGATCTTGACATCTTCGTGGCCTTGCACAAGATGTGACTTGTCGTTACCAAGTATCATTAAATTTGTCTTGCTTGATTCTTCAACAAAATTCACAAACCAATTATGCCGAACAGTCGTATGACTACTAGCACCTAACTCAAATAACTAAATATCCCTTCCAAAATGATTAGACGGGTACATCGTTAAGGCACACTTGTGTTCATCAACCAAATTAGCTTGAACTACTTTCTTCTTTTATTCCAACCATGCCAACATCTTCCTAAAATCTTTCTTTGTATGATCCTTCTTTTCACATACATAACACGGCACACCTAATATTAAACTTACAAGTGTTATTCCCTAAATTGGCTGAAGATTATATAAATTATTGTTGATTGTGCTTCTTTCCATTGGAATTTTCCAACAAAGCCCTCTAAGATTTACTCCTCCCCTGAACCAAACTGCTTATTCCAATTGTACTTATGATAGATCTCCATACAATTTATCAAAATTCATTTCATCTTTCATAGTTGTTTGATTGAAAGTTTCAATAAATGATCTAAATGAAGGAGAAAGGCTACGAAGAACAATTATTACCGATTTTTCCTCATCTACTTTTCAATTGATGGCTGCTGATTCATGTTTTATCTTTAAACTTCAACAAATACTGTTGACGAGACTCCCCTCCCTCCATCTTGAGTTAAAACATCAAATTCCTCGAGTAACATGCCTTGGCAATATCAAAAATATCACACATTCTTTTTAGTTTCTTCCACACCTTTACAACATATTTGAAACTAGATACTTCAGCAAAGATTTCATCAGTAACAGAGAAAATGAACTACATCGAAGCCTCCATGGTCTTTCAAACAAAGTCCTTATCTTGATTTTATGTTCTCTTTTGTTTGATTCTTAGGCAATTCCTTATTGAGGCCCCCATCAACTTCCTATACATAAATATGCTCATCCATCTATTTTTCCAAACAGTAAAATTTTGACCACTAGAACTTTGGGAACACCATAAGATTATTCAAATTTTCCATTGCATAAACAGCAAAAACCACCACCAAACACCAATAAAAATCAACACACTGAATCTCTGAGACTTCTGATTTGAAACACCAATAAAAAAACAGAATGCTACCTCCAAAACCCAAGAAAATGTGTTGAAATTCATGCCAGTTTCTCCTTTACCAGAATTCTAGTGATTTTTATATTGATTGCAGGTCTATTTATTAAGAATTTGACTGTACAAATCGTCTCCTTACCTTCTCAAAATCCTCACACCTACAACTCCGACACATAAGAGAGGCAAATAAAGAAAAAAACTCGAAAAATGGAGAAAGGTTTGTTTTGCTATTCTTTATTCAAACCAGAAATACAATGGGTAAATATATAAAGTGAGAGAGATGACCTACTTATTGTCAACTAACCTTTAATTACAAAGTTAGTAATTGTATCCTCCCTTATTACTAAGGTTTATATAGCACAATGTTATATTTCATAGCGTATTTATTTCCTGTGTCAACATACTTCGATAATATAAGTACATGACTTACATTTATGCATAGTTACCAGATTCGGCCGCATCTGGCCGAAATCCGGAACATTTCGCATTTTTGCGGACTTCCCGATTAAAAAATTTGGTTCGCTGTATTTTTGAACATTAGAACTGTACGGACAGGGAGAAACAATGGAAGTCAACAAAAAAATTTAGAAAATGTAAATCTAGTCCGAACCCAACAATATATAAATAAAATAAATGTTTAAGTATAAGTCCATATATAAATGTAAACTTATACTTTAAGTTATATTTTATTTATATACTTTCAGGATGTTTGAGAGGGGTTTCGGACCGCTAGGAGCTATAATGCAAATTCTAGGTTTTGGAGGATCCTATCATATTTCAGAGTTAGTCAGATTCCAGAGTTTCAGGGTTTCAAACTTAGCCATATTTCAGGGTTTCAAGATTTCAGAGTGGCTCCCATTTTGCTTTCCCGTGAGTGGTCTCAACATTGCAGGAGAGTGGCCAAGTGGTTTAAAGTGGCACAAGAAGACATTGTTAGCATGGATCCCCATTTATGGTGGCAGACGTATAGTTCTTCTACCCCAGAGTTACAAAAGCTTGCCGTGCGTGTCCACAGTCAATGTGCCAGTACTTCTGCATGCGAAAGAAATTGGAGCACGCATGATTTGATCGATACTAATAAGAGAAATCGACTAGGAGCCAAAAAGCTGTCAGATCTTGTGTTTGTTCGTAGCAATTTAAGATTGCTTGAGCACAATCTTGCAAAAGAAGATGACAATTTTCATCTTGGTGAACCATCCTTTGAAGGAGTTGAGGAAAATATTGATCGTGTTGATGAGCTGGATGGAGGATTCGTTGATGGTGCTATTGCTAGTGCTAGTTTTGATTCTGAAGCTGGGTTTGATGTTGCAAATGTTTGAAACTTAAGTTCTATATCAATTTTGAGCTTAGGCTCTAAACTATGAATATTTTGCTATTTTTTAATGTAATTCAAGTTTGAAATTCTTATGCATTTCTCATTTTTGCAAGTGTTAAATTAATGTTCATTCCTTAGTAGATTGAAATATTTTGCATATATATATATATATATATATAATTTTATTTTTTGAACCGGAATTTACCGGATTTTTTCAAAAATTTCGCATTCCGCATTTTTTCTGCCTCCCGAACGCATTCGGATTTCCGAACCTGGGAACTATGCATTTATGACCATTGTATTAAATATTCTAACAAAACTATCCTAAACAAATTCCATCCAATCCTCTAGCCTGCACCTTCACAATTCACATTAAATGCAACGTTCAACCATATAATGGGGCACCACTCCCCTATCACAGCTCTATTAGAACCTCATAGATTAGTTTAACAAATCCTGCATTGGTCAGAAATCGCCAAGGCGCTATAGTTAAAATCCTCTTTGCACATACATAAAGGAACCATGTAAATGGTTCCCTGTATGGCTTTGTAAAGTTCCATACACAAGCCATGCTCACCAATAAATTTACTCTTGTTTCCTGAAAAAAAAAGTTTCCAAGCTCATTGGCTTTTGAACAAGAAAGTATGGAAAAAACAGCGAGGTGATGTTTCTCTAGTTGATAATTTGACTAGTCCTGTCACTTATACCATCTTATCGGGGGAAAAAGAAAAAATGAGTTATCTTTACTGTCAATATTTTGACACCTTAGAAACCCTATTTTCCATTAGTTAACCAAAAAACATGGATTTAGTTCAAAAGTCTAAATGTAACTCAGGATGGACCGAGTAGTTCAATGATGTAATAACTAGGGATGTCAAATTCATTGGACATTATGGAAAGCAAGTAACCAATTCAGAAGGAAGAGATAAATCGTTATAGAGAGCAATGGTTACACTGAAATCTAGATGAGAACAAACCTTGCTAATAGAGACCTGTGAGCAAGACCAACCTGAATTGCTCTGCAATCAAAAGTGTATAAAGCTAGGGTGCAATCAAAAGTGTATAAAGCTAGGGTGCAATCAAAAGTGGGTGAGACCCTCAAAGCATTTCCATGTAAACTTTATGGCAAGCAATATGCATAAATAATTTCACTGCAACAAAGTCACTTCTCTAGTTGATATTTCCAGGGAATTTTCAAAACATTTTTCCACAATCTTCCAGACCCAAAGCAACACGAGATGGAATTTACCACAAACGCTTATAAAATGGTCTAAGAAAGCTTATTATGCTTTATCATGTGATTTGGCTTTCATTAGACAAAATGATTAAAGTTCTTAGATTGATGGCAAAAAACAAAGGATGTGATGTCAATAGCTTTGCATGCAAGTTCTAAAAATAAATTTCGGACTTCACTAGGCTAGAATCTTCTCAAAGAGTATGAAGAAGCTTTAAGGAATCAATCTGAATAAATTTACAGAAAACAGAAAGAGATCTGGCACCAAGTCGGGTTCAATCCCAAAATCTCTTGGAGATCAATTCCACCCAAAAACCATATTTGTTCAATTTCAGATCCCAAACCATGGAAAACTTACGACACTTCACTTTATGTTATTCTCAATCAGTTGCCCATCCAAGTCAATCATAGACCCATTAATTGTCATTTGTTCACAGATAAAATTATCTTGAAGGCAAATCATTAAACTCAAATCCAACAAAGCCCAAGATGTGAAAATTTTGAGGCTGAAGCTCTCAAGCATCCATATTGCTAATCTTTTCAACTTGATCATCTCATATTGCTCCCCAACTTCTTAGATATCTCACATTGTCCATCTTATATACAAGTCTGCACTTTACTTTTTTGGGGAATTTAGTAAGGCTTTGAAATGGTTCAAGGGCATCTTTTGCTCCAAAGATTCGGAGACTTTGGCCCTCCAGAACTTGTAGTTTCTTTGGTAATGACTCTGTATGAGACAGCTTTTAGCCTTTAGGCATATCCATACCGATATGGGTACTACAGATAATCTTTGCAGCACAATAGGTGTAAAACAAGGATGCCCACTACCGATCACACTCTTTGGGCTATATATTGACAATTTGGAGGATATTGTCTCACAAACTTAAGAAGTATAAGCAAATACACTCTCTTTGGGATCCGCATTTCCATCTTATTTTTTGCAGATGTGATTGCCTTTATTTTTGCATTCAATTAAAGGTCTCCAAAATAAACTAGATGTGCTTGAATCATTTTTTGATCATCGTGGTCCTTATGTGAATCTTGCAAAGACAAATATTATGGCATTCAACAAAACCAAGAAGTAGCATCTACAATTAAACTTCAATACAAAGGGCAATGAATTGAGATGGTATCTTTTTAGATCTACTTAATGTGTCATTTTTCCGAGGCCTTATTTTAGCCTAATATTTGCAGTAGAAGCAAGACTTGGCAAGGGATATGCAACATTGACATCCATTAAAAGGCAATGACTTCAAATTTAATTTCAAGACATTCGAGCCAATATTTCTATTCCATATGTTAGTTACTCTGTCACTTCCTTATGGATGCGAAGATTGGGGCCCATACTTGTGGCACAAAGGGCAGGATCCTGTTGGGAGTTCTCGCTCCTGTGCAAGCAAAGTACATTCAGCCAAATTTAACAGTTCCACGTTCAATTACACTATTGTTTCTTCTGAGCATGGCATGCTAGTAAATGGGTACTTTGTTAATAAATCCTTCCTACATTTGATGAAAAAAGATAAAAGTTTGAAAGAAGCGATAAACAATATTGAAGTCTTTAACCAGGCTACAAGCAACCCGTGAACAAAGACAGCAATATAAACACAATAATGCCCCAATACCACATCAGTTGCCACAATATTCTTAGACCTAGATTCAACTTGATCATATTCTTAAGTTCTTAGGAATTGCATTTGGTCTGTAGGTATGTACACAAATGTGGCAGTATGTTGTGGACAATGGATGAAAAAAATGTATCTTTCAGCTATTATGTTGATATCCCTATCTATAAGAGAGTAGATATGCACCAAGCTATTGGCAAGCACCAATGTGTATTACTCTCATAGAATTGTTTGAAAAGCACTTACAATATGTTTATCATCACAGTACTGAGATCTTTCTTTTGGGCTATTGAGGAAGTCAAAAAAAAGGATTCCAGAGGGTCGGATGGGATATCAGCTGTTTTCCACTAAGGATTAAAGATGACTGGGAATTACAAACATTCACAGATGATGCATTTTTCTCTATGCTAAATGGATTATTACTGCTATATAAGGTGATGAAGCTTGGAAAGTGTTGATCAGAAACAACATCCCTCAAATTCTGGTCATGGCTGGTAAGGTTAGCTAAGTTTGAGATTGAAAGACCTCGTGTGTACCCCTATCCCTATCAAGATCACAAGCATTTCCATATTTTACAGTATATCGAGATCATGCATGGCCTGCAAACTAATGCTTCAGTGGATGTGAAAGAGGCAGGGAAAGGCATATCATTTAATACTAATAAATTGATAATCATTCACTCTAGTGGTGTTGTGCAATATATACATAATGAGATTAGATTCAAATTATAAATATGAACCATGGAGACATAATTATAATTCTGCTTTCCACAAAGGTCAATGCAGTGATGCAGCAATGAAATTGCTATTATTCTGACTATGGGGTATTTTTCAATTGCTAAAAAATGAGTAGGCTGCAGAGGAATTAACGCACAAAGAAATCTTGTGCAAAAGTCAAGCGCAGAACTCAAGTGTCAAAGGCAGGTTGGTCTTGGAAAAAAAGTCACAGTTGGAGAGTTGCAAGAGTTATACTAGAAACATGCTAAGGGCCGCAAGGATGCAATTGAATAGTGTTAAAATCAAAATGTGAAGATTTGGATGAAGCAATATGTCCTAAGGTATGCGGAACCTGCAATTAGGAGACAAACATATACAAGGATGAAATCAAATTGAAGAATTCTCAAAGTCATAGAAGTGTGGTAGAGGGACCTCAAAATTAGTATCCGTAATAAAATCATTGCAGTACCCATGTATGTTTATCATTATATGTAGCCGAGCTCATAAATCTGTGGTACTAGTAATTAGTAGTTGCTGGTTCAAAGCCATGAATGCCATTTTGTCACTTAAAGGAAAATATAATATGTCCAAAAGCCAAAATTCAAGGTATACACCTTCAAGAAGTCCAATTGCAGCAGTAAAGAAAGTTAACTAAACAACTGTAAGCCAAACTAAAAAACATGAGATGGACTAGATGTTACCTAAATCGAGGGATAGAGTTCATGAGTTAGTTGAGGAAGCTTAGAATTCCTATAGTAACAATACA
Source organism: Torreya grandis (assembly GCA_037957365.1). Classification (NCBI taxonomy): domain Eukaryota; kingdom Viridiplantae; phylum Streptophyta; class Pinopsida; order Cupressales; family Taxaceae; genus Torreya; species Torreya grandis. The sequence goes on along the minus strand of JARHVA010003347.1, from coordinate 326,873 downwards.
AACACAATGACGCTCCACTACAAAGTGCACAGGAGCATCTACAACATTTGCATAAATAATAAATAGTTCAAATGCTTCCAAATGATGCAGCAAGGAGGCATGAATCTCACTGGTTTTCTTACTGTAATTAAACTCAACTCCTCAATCTTGCAGCAGTGCTTGTGCAGACAAAATCTGGCAAAATACTATGGTTACGAAGGAAAAATAGAGGCAAATAAACAAAAAATCAGCTATAAGCAGCAAAGAACAAATCTCCAAAGTGAATTCACTAAGGATTTTACTATGCCAATCATAAATCTTGAACATAACACTAGTTCTAGACCCAGCCTTTTCCTGTTATAATTTCCTCTTTCCAATAATTTTTCTAGAAGAGTTTTTTAATCCAAAAAGTAAAAAAATAACTGACATCAACCCCTAAAAATGGTGTTACATAAAAAAGCATTAGTCTAGCAATCCCTTCCGCTTGACTAAATAAAAAATTATAATTCCCTATGCATGTAGTCCTAAACTTCATTTCCACAAAATGTTCAATTTTTTCTCATCTTTTCTTTTGGCAATTTCTTTTTCCGACCCTCCTCTGTAGTTTCAGCTGGATCATTTTTTTGCACTTCATGATAAGGATAAATATCAGAAACATTGAAGATCAGACAAATGTGAAACTCCTCTAGCAGATCCAAAATATATACTTTTTATTTATTCACTTAAACTTTTTGCAGGGCTTGATCTTATTTCCCGTTTTAACTACTTATAGAAAGCCCTAGGAACTCACTCTTTTTGTAACTGCACCATCACTATTCCTTCTTGGCACTTTTTCCCTTGCGAACACCTGCCTGTCTCTTATTTTTTCATTTGTCTTCTGTAACTACTGTTTCACCTGTGATTGAGTTTCATGGGTATGATCTACAAATCCTTCAACATGTTATTAACATGAATGGCTATTGACAATATCACAAATTTAAAAATCATTATTTCTCCTTCCACAAGCAATTTGGAAAGGAAACTGACCTGTGGGTTTGTTTATGCTGAAATTGCAAGCAAATTCAACTTCTGTCAAAGTTTGGTCCCCTTTTTTTGGGTGCTCTCCACCAATATTTTGCTACAAGTTCCCAAAACATCCATTCGTACCTTCCATTTTCCAATCAGTCTAATGTCTGTAGATAATAGGCAAAGCTCTATTGAAACTTGCTGTTAATTTTTTGCCATAAGGTCCTCCAGAAACGACTAAGGAAATTGTCAAATTGGTATCCCTCTTACCTCTAATAGTTTTGGGAACATCATGCAAGCAGACAACTTCCCTGAAGCACAAATGAACTATTTGGCTAGCATCATTAGCCCTTTTAAACCGAATGACATGGTTCACATTAGAATATTTATCTACAACAACAAGCTTAGAATTGTTACCTTGCTATTTCAGAGGTAAATCAACACAAATTTTATGTTAACCCAAGGCCCTTCGGTACACGGGCATAAGTAGCCCTAATAAATACTACATTGAGCCTCCAGATTCTGGTCCAATTAGCATTATCTTTACACTGTTAAGTCCAGGATGTCAAAATGGACTACTTAGCCCTAATTGATTTGAAAAAAATCACAGAAAGACTGGGCTGAAACCTGCTACAAATTCCAGTCCACATGATGTATGTGGGAAAAAAGGGGTCTGTTGAAATTGATAATCCGCTTGTATGACAAAAACAGCTTTTATTCTGTGATCAGAGCATTTTGAGATATTGAACCTAGTCAAACTTGTCCCAGAGGCCACTGGATGGTAAACGTAGCTGAATAATCAGCTAAACAGTGCATTTTGAACATCATCATACACTGGATTTCAAAAAGAACTCTTCTTTTCCATTCAAAAGCTCATTTACATTCTGCTTTACAAAGCCCCTTAATGAGAATGACATTCGTATGAGAATCATGAACACAACCCTTCTTTGTGAGTTAATCATATGGCTGGAGAGCCTCATTAATTTTGCCTGTCTCACACAATCCCTCAATCATTGTTCTGTAAACAATACTATTGGCCACGAGACCTCTGTGACACTACTCTCAGAAGCCTTTCCATTTCCTTGAACTTTCGGTTCATCCAGAGGCATATGAGAATGAAACTGGTGGTCAGACGACTAGGTGCAAGGTTTCTGTACTCCATTTCATAATACAACTTCAAAACCTCTTCCACTTCCCCTTCCTTGCAATACCCGTCAATTAAATTTCTATAAGTAACTTCATTTGGAGTAAAGTCTTTCTCCAGCAATATTGTCAACATGTGATTAGCCATAGCAGCACGACCGGCTTTGCAAAGATTGCTAATGAGGGCATTGCAAACAGAAACACTAGGCAGAAAACCCTTTGCCAACATTTCCTGCTCCAACTTCATGGCCTCCTCCTCTCGGCCTCCTACCTGACAATAGCCCTGAATAAGGGAATTATATGTTAGATCATAAGGCTTCAAGCCATGTTCTTTCATTTCGATCATAAGGTGTCTTGCTTCCGCAATCCTTCCCATGTTGCAATAAACACTAATTAGTGCAGTATAAGTAAAATCACTAGCATTTAGCCCTTTCATAACCATCTGTTGATGAAGCTCCAAGGCCTGCTGTAAGTCGCCAGCTTTACAGTACCCATAAATGATCAAAGCATAGGCAATAGTTGTTGGAATCAGACTTTTCTTCGCCATTCTTTTCAAAAGCGTGATTCCTTCTTCCACCCTCCCTTGTTCCATCACACCTCTAACAAGGGCAGTATTGGCAACGGCAGTACCTGAGCATCTTTTTCTTTGAATTCTATCCATCAAATCAATTGTTTCCTGCAGGATACCCTGCTTGCAGAGGGCGTCAATTAAGATTTTTACACTTATCTTATTTGGGTAGGTTCTGCTTCCCAGCATTTCTTCATATATTTTCCAAGCCATCTCCGTCTGATCAGATTTTTCCACAACACGGAGAAGGGTGTTCCAGGCCCGGAGAGTCGGAACAAACCCATGATTTTTCATGAGATGACATGTAGTCACAGCTTCCTCAAACATCCTTGCCTTTGCATATGCATGTAATAACATATCAAATACTACGGGAGTGGAGGCTGTGGAATTATAGAGATTAAGAAATGCTTCAAAAATGTTACCTTGGCAATGGTTGAGTATCAGCGAATCGAGCAGACGTTGAGCATGAAGAAACATGTTTGCTGCAATGAGGAGTTGAATTGTGATGGAGTAGGCATGAATTGTGTGTTGAATATGTTGACGGCGTGCAGCCCAGTGGAAAAACTTGAGGGCCAATTTGGCATCCATGGGTGATGATTTCGACGACTTCAACTTGAAACAGAGCAGAACTTTATCGATATGTAGGTGGGTCAATCTGGTTGAATCAATTCCTGTCCCTATTCGATTGCTCAGAGTGTCCCAATCGCTGCCTTGCTTTACAATGTCATATAATGTGCATATGAGTTTGTTGTTATCCTGCTCTTCTCCTCCACCATGAGTACTGGGAGAAAACGTAGAAGAAATCCGAGCAATAGAGATGGAGAGAGAAGCATTTAAGAGTGGCCAAATCCTCCCCCTCCTACTCAAGATACTCCATAATGGGAACTGCATCGCCGCTTCTTCAAGAGTGGCACTACGAGTTGTAAATGGGAGTAAATAGAAAGCGGATTTTATATTTAAGGCTCTGACCCTGGTTCCATGGTACTCCAACTCTAAAAATAGTTGTAAGGGTGTTGAGATTATTTAGGAGTAGGTATGTAGTGAAATGGTTTTATGGATTTCAAAAATTGTAATATTTATATATTAGTTGTAAAGTATTTAAATTTTTTTTTGTGGGTATTGTAACTTCTTGTCATGCATTGCTATATATTTCTAAAAATCTCTCTCCTATGTAGCTATTGTTCCTATTTTTCAAAAAAAAACTTTAAAACATAAAACATGGAGATAGGGCCCAGAGCTATAAGAGTGGAAAAGTTGCATAGAAACAAAAGCATATGGATAAAATAAAATTACAAATGAATGAGTGGATGAGAGATTAGCCTAAATGAATGTGCAAAATTTAATATTTAAAATAGTTATGTAGAGAAAGAAAATTTGGAAGAAACAATAATATTATATTATAGAATTCAACGTAACTTATGAACATTTGAGAAAAGATATAAGGGTTGAAATTAAATGGAGAGAAAACATACTCATTACTCAAATAAGGATTACTTTCCACAAGTTCAAATGTGATATGAGTAGTTGGATGACTTCTAAAAAAAAGTGGAGGAGAGGATGTGTGTTTTTTGTACTACAATTGCAGTGAAAACAAATAAACATTTCATCCTTGAATACCCAACTTACAAGAACATTTGAGTCAAGTATGTGGAAACATTAAGAGTTAACTCTATGTTAGAACTCATAGAGCTATTTGAAGAGACTAGGATAAAAGGGTTAGGGGCATTGATAACTCAAATCAGTAGAAGGAACAACCTTCTTAAAGAACTAACTTGACCTATAATATCATCATTTTTGGGTGGTTGAACCAACAATAACAATTTGTGGTCCTATAGACCATTAGATCTCGTGGACTTAATTGACATCATTTCATTTCAAAATGATTGTTCACCTCCCCATATTGTTTTTATATAAACATGATTATTTCACTAGCTAGACATATGAATGATTTTAATAATGCCCACGAGACAAAGGAGTCTATGGGACCAAAAGCAATAACAAGGGTGCTTTGTGCGAGAATAAATTCTTGAAGCAAGGGTTGTCCCACTAGGTTTGTGAAATGTCTATTCCATTTTTTATATTGGATCTTCTACTGTGATTCTTGACAAAAAAAATCATTTTATCTAGTCTTGCCTCTTCGAACAAGGCAGTTAGATTGTCCACTTTCAAGTTGTCTTCATGTTTGATTTTTGGTGTCTTTATAAGTCAGACACTCTATGATGTAGTGTCATTCTACCTCCACTACATCCATGGTACAAAATAAGTATGTTTTCTTTTCTCACTTTTCTTTAAGCATTGTCCACCTGTATATTTCACACCTAAAATGATGTGAGCTAGTCCTAAGTTGAGCCATCAACGTTTTTGCCTTCCACTTGATTTATGATCCTACGTAGGGTTTTTTAATCATAATCGTACATGGGATTAAATTATTTGACATAGTATTATTTCTTTTGTCTACATGGTTACCCTAATTTTGTCTCACACATACCTTTTTATTTCCTCGTTGGTGTTTGGGCACTCTTGAATTTTAATGCCCCATTTACTCATCCACTTCTTGTTCTGTTTCATCCATGTGTTTTTTCTCCTACTTAACTCTTCCTCCACTACCATTCTAGGCCACTAATGAGTCTCCATATTTTTTTTATCTTCTTTAAGTAATTTATCATCTTAATCATAGTTGATGTCTTCAACGGGAAAATACATATTTCAACTAATTAAATATCATACAAAACTGAGGTTTTAATTTTGACATTGTTTTTTATTAGGTGTTTTTGTATTCTTTGTCTTTCTCCATTTCAGATCTGACATATTGTTGCCCCAAACCTCACATCCATATAACATTAGTAGCATGACAAACAACTCAAATAAGGTCCTCTTGGTTTTTCAATTCTATAATTCTACATACCTACATCTATTTTATAGTGAGTACATGTTTTTCCATCCCCCTTTATTCCTTCTCCTTGTAAGTCTCCCAACTAAGCTTGTTATAGAAATCAAGAGCAAGGTACTTTTATTCTTCCACCACTTCTAAAGGGATTCCTTCAAAAAATAATTTAGTTTGTTTCTTTTTATCCAATATGAAAAGATTGTGACTTTGCTTTTGTTGGTGTTCACATGCATCCCTAACATTTTATCAAAAAAACTATAAGGCCCTCAATTGTTCTCTCAACCTATATGTTGTTTTTGTAATTAGAATAAGATCATCTACATATAAGAGTAGCTTTGCTACATAACTAACTAAGAGAAAATCCTCTTTGCCAACTTTGTTTATCCACTACTCTAGCTTCTTTATGTATAACTTGAACAATATGGGGGGTAGCAAATAACCTTGTTTATAAGAAGACCACTTCCAATGAGGAAGACCTTTCCTCTATCCCTTGAAAGGTATTAAAATCTAAAAGGATTTTTGCATTAATCTTACAAAGAGTATTATAAATTATCTAATTTGGCTCTCATGTCAATGAAAATGTATAGAGAAATCTATCCAAACTAGTTTATGTGAGTATATGTAGTAGATATTCGACAAGCAATTAGGTAATTAAATTAATTTTAGTGGAATATTATCTCTCAACAACTCATGAGATTTGTATCACACAAGTGAAAATTGTTTCCAAAGAGAATCATTTAATAAATTAAATTACACTAGTGGAGATATATTATACTAGTGGAAATTGTAAACTTTCTCATTGATAGACTCAAGGCTTTGGGTCTTCATGAATTGGTGATATCACTAGATTTGATACTCTATCAGTCCATTGTTAGCATAGTGCACAAAAGCATTAATGAGATAGAAGGGGTACAAAGCACCATCGAGGTTAAGCAGAGTTATAAACTCTCCCCTACACTTTTTGGTCTAGACATAGATGAGCTTGAGAAATCAAGTTTCATTGCACATATGGTTTCTTGTTGTAAAATTTTTGTATTGTTATTATTTTATTCATAGATGACATCATTTTGATGTCCCATTCAGAAGAAGATCTCCAAATAAAACTATATACCTTAACATCCTTTTTTCATACTCATGGTCTTCAAGTAAATATTAAGAAAATAAAAGGTATGGTTTTCAACACATCAAAGCATAATGCCAAATAACGTATCCTTACATATAAAGGTCAAAGAGTTATGATGGTCTCTTCATATGTATATCTAGGTGTATTTTTTTATGGGCCACACTTCAATTTGTCACCATTTATTGAGTCTAGGCTAAGCAAAGGTTATGCTTCCATAACCACTCTTGAGAAATAGTGCTTTTGGCTGTAGTTTCAAGATATCCAAACAAAGATTCATCTTTTTCACTCACTTTTTACACCTATTCTTCTCTATGGGGTTGAAATTTGGGGGCCTTGCCATATGAAATGTGATTGAAATTGAATTTAAATAGTGATTACCTCCATGTTGTGCAAGCATCTCCATGTTAAACTATTAGTCCCTTGAGACATCATTTTAGTTGAATTTGGTACAAACCCACTCATTAATATTATGGTCTTTCAAGTGGTGACTATGATACACAAGCTTATATGAATGGCCAACTCTTCAGTTAATTTATTCAAATACCCATCTCAAGCATTCAAATCCTCTATTGATCCAGGCAACAATTTAGGTGACAATTTGGGTGACGGTTCTACCCCAATTGATGATGAAACTTTTGGGAGCCATAACTTTTGCATCGTAACTCCAATTGACTCACCATTTAAACCGTTGGAAAGCTAAGAATGAGGAAAACGCAGTGAGATGTCATGGAGCTCTGATCAATGGTTTTTGACCCCCAAAAACTGAATAAAAGTGCCTTAAATTTTAATTTTAATAGTGTAGTCTAAAAATAATAATTCCTTGAATTTTGTATTATTTTAAATCATGGAAGTCAAACCACTTAATCTCCCTTGATATTGGTGACCTTACACATCCTTCTCCTGCTTTCAAAATATGTATAAATGAAGATGTAACCCAAAATGAAAATCAGACATCTCTTCCCAGAGATAAGCATATAGTTGTATTGCAATCTTGAGTAATAAAACATCTCTTCTCAGAGAATTCATTGTTATTGTGTTATTTTTTGTGTTATTGAAATATATGTCAATCAAAACTTCTGAGTTTTGATAAGCTTCCAAACTATCCACTTATTCACTCCAAATGACTTCAAATGGTAGAAGACACTGAGACATCTGATCATTTCAAAGAAATGGTGAATGAAGCCCTCTAATAGCAACAAGCATAGATGTTGTAACAATTTACCCAAATTTTCCAACAATTCTCGATGGGAAATTTTGGTTCCTCATCTGCACTTCCTGGCTCCTCATCCATAGAATGTCCTTTTAGTGCCCCAAAACCTTTCAAGGTTAAGGTGAATTTTGATATTCCTACATTTGAAGGAAAAATCAATGCTGATGTAGTAGAAAATTAGTTGGATCAATTATCTTCCTACTTCTCTGTAAATAAATTCACTAATGGAGAAAAGATCAATTTTGCTCTTTTGAAAGCATCATTGCCCATGAAAAATTGGTGGGAAGTGTACAAAAAGAGGTTCAGTGTAGATGACAATAGCCTTGAGGTGGAACCTACCTAGGATGATTTCATGGAAGTGATAAAGGAAGAATACTATCCCATTGGGGCATATGATGATCTGTACATATAGTGGCAACAACTTTTTCAAGGTAAGGACCAATCTGTTCAAGATTACACATACATTTTTAATTCTTTATCTGCAAGGTTGGGCATCCAAGAAAGTGAGAAACATAAGAATCTCAAATATCATGGTGGACTACAATGGTACATACAGGGGGAAATGGAACTCTTCAATTTGGAAACCCTTAGTGAGGCATACAAGTTTGCAGTGAAGATTGAGTAGAAGTATGGAAGAAAGAATATGAAGAGTTAGCCTTCAAAATGGAAAAGTGACAAGGAATGTCAAACATGAGGCCAAAATTAGAAGAAAAAGGAGTTTCAAGATAAGAAACCCTAGAAGGGGAAGGTTGGAAAATGGTGTGATTACCACAAAATCGAAACTCACTCAAAAGAAGAATGTCGAGCCATGAAGTCACTAATTTTTTAGTCACAATACTCGACATCTACTACTCTATCTCATACACAACCTACAGTCGAAGAGGATGAAGAAGAGATTGTAAATGTTGATCCTGATACCATCATCACTTCATCATAGACCTGCAAGAAAAGGCCAGATGACCAAGAAAGATTGTTTCACTTCAAATTATGGGTAAAAGGTAAGCCTCTGCATTTCATTCTTGATAGTGGGATTCAAAAGAATTTAATCTCTACTAAAGTTGTGAAAAGTCTAAATCTATTCATGAAGCCTCACCCAAAGCCATACAATATTAGATGGTTGAGACTAGGGAGAGACCTCCGTGTCACCCATCAGTGTCTTCTTTCATATGTAATAAAACCTTTCCAAGATGAATTCTTGTGTGATGTGGTCAATCTAGATGTTTGTGATGTACTCCTTGGTCAATAATTCATGTATGATAGACATGGCATCTATGAATCATGAACCCAAAGAATCACCCTCACTCTTGGAATGCAGTGCTATAGGGTACCAGAGGTACCACCTCCCACATCTGTCTCCTTGATCAGTGCTAAGCAATGTAAGAGATTGGTGGAGAAGATAAAGCAATGCATTCTCATGGTGGTCAAACCACAAAAATCTAAGAAGGCTGATGTTGCAGTCCTGACTACACAATCAACACAATAATAGAAGTAGATGGGACAAATCATAGGAGAATATGATGACTTATTCAAGTCACCCACAGTAGTTCCAATGCATTGCTAGGTAAAATATTCTATCGATTTGATCCCAAGAACACCTTTGCCTAACAATCATGTGTATCATAGATCAATTTTGGAGAATGATGAGATAAAAAGATAGATTCAAGAATTGATCCAAAAGGGTCACATCAAGCCAAGCTATTCACCCTATGACTACCCAATTATCCTGGCACTAAAGAAAGATAGAACATGGAGGCTTTGCATTGACTATCAAGCCCTAAATAAAATCACTGTGAAGAATCGCTACCCCCTCCCTAGGATTGATGACATGCTGGACCAACTCCATGGTGCGAAGTTCTTCACCAAAATTGATCTCAAATTTGGCTATCACCAAATTCCCATCGATCCCACCAATGTTTAGAGACTACGTTCAAATCTAAGGAGGGGCTCTTTGAATGGTTGGTTATGCCTTTTGGCTTAACTAATGCACCTACAACCTTCATGAGGATGATGGATGACATCCTGTGACCCTTCACCAACTCATTCATGGTTGTCTACTTTGATGACATACTCATCTACAACAAAACATGGGAGGAGCATCTGCAACATGTTCATAAGGTGATTCAAACTCTTTAGGAGCACAAGCTGTATGCAAATCTTAACAAATGCACATTTGGGATGAAAACAATTAAGTACCTCAAGTACATTGTGAATGAGGAAGGGTTCCATGTTGATCTAGAAAATATTTGGGTTATTTTAGAATGGCCTACACTAAGGACCCTCATAGAACTTCGTAGCTTCTTGGGTCTTGCAAATTTCTATCACAGGTTTATTCTTGGATTTTCACATGTTGCTTGGTCACTAACCCAAGTGACTAAAGGAGGACCTAAAGCTACATTTCAATGGGGTGAAATACAACAAAGGGCATTTGAGAATTTGAAGAATAGACTTTGCTCAACCCCTATTCTTGCCTTGGTAGATTTGCATCAACCTTTTGAGTTGATGACAGATGCATCTGAATATGCCATGGAAGATGTCATCATGCAACATGGCCATCCTGTTGCATATCATAGTGAAACTTTCACTGATATAGTCAAAAAATATCTAACATATGATAAGGAGCTCTATGCCATTGTGCAAGCCTGCAAATAATGGAAACACTACATCTTGTGGAAAGAGATAGTCATCCACATTGACCATAGACCATTGGAATTCATCTAGACATAGAGCAAATTATGAAATGAGAGGCACCAAAAGTGGGCCACATATCTACAACAATTCCATCTAATAATCAAACATAAAAAGGGGAACTCAAATACGGCCATAGATTGTCTGAGCCACCCACCAATTACTGCACTCACAATAGTTCTTGACTTGTACAGACACGAGACTACCACTTGCGATACTCTATATGAAGCAGATCTTGCCTTTGCTGATACATATCAGGTGCTTCAAAAAGGTAAACATGTTTATAATTTCTATTTACAAGATAATGTCCTCTGTCATATGGGGCACATCTATGTTCTAGATGTAGATCAATAGAAGATGATATGGGAAGCACATTTTAGTAGGACAGCTAGACACTTTGGTGTAGAAAAGACATTGGTAGTTCTTCAAAAACACTTCTAATGGCCCCATATGCGAAAGGATGTGGAAAGGTATCTCAAATATTGTACCCCATGTGTGATATCCAAGCCAAAAAATAAGAAGCAAGGATTGTACACACCATTACCAGAACCAACTAGGCCTTGGGAATATATCTCAATGGATTTTCTCTCAGGTTTGACCACTTCAAAACATGGCAATGATTGTATTTTTGTTGTAGTTGATCATTTTTCAAAAATGGCTATCATGATTACTTGTAAGAAAAATATATATATTGAAGAAACTACTCAACTATATTTTAGTCATGTATGGCTCCATTTTGATTTCCCCAAGTCCATTGTCTCAGATTGAGATAATAGGTTCTTGAGCATCTTTTGGTCCACTCTATGGAAGATGATGGATACCAAGCTGATGAAGTCCACCACCTTCCATCTATAGACTAATGGCTAGACAGAGGTGGTGAACCACTTGATTTTTCACATGATTTAGATGTATCACTCCAAACATCCATGCACATAAGATGAGGGGCTTCTTTTCATATAACATGGATACAATCGGGCCCTGCATAGCTCGACCAAGCACAATCCATTTTAATTATGCTTCAGGTTCCAACCCATGGCACCAATTGATATAGTCGTTCCATTCTCTACCATGGAATACACACCTCATGAAAGATCTGAGGTATCAAAAGCAACAAAGTTCATTAAACAAATGCAACACATCCAACAATAAGTTCATGACATCTTGGAGAATATGAATCAGAAGTATAAGCAATGCCATGACAAACATATGATTACACACCATTTTGCTATGGGTGACAAGGTTTGGTTGTGGCTTCCAAAAGAATGACTTGCAGGCCCACACAAAAAATTCAGCCTCTATGATATGGTCCCTACACCATCACCAGAAAAGTTGGAGAAAATGCTTTTGAGTTGAATCTACCAACCTACCTTGGTCTGCATCCAATATTCAATGTGGAGATCTTCAAACCATATCATCCACCTCTAGTGGACAATTTAGTCATATCAGAAAAACTAGACATTGATGATCTTGATCCATAGAGTTTTTCTTCAGTGGAAAAGGATTAGATTGTGGACACCTGGATGAAGACAACAAGAGGATGCTCTATTCTACTTTATCAGGTGGTCGAAAGGGGCCAACTTAGCCACAAAGGTGAGTGGATCATAGAGAATCAAATTAAGATAAAAATACCACACCTAATAAGGAATATTGATGAAATTGGGACCATTGCTTCTCAAGGAGGGATGAATGATCTGGGTAACAATTCAAGGGATAATTCGGGTGACGGTTCTACTCCAATTGATGATGAAACTTCTGGGAGCCATAACTTTTGCATCGTAGCTCCAATTGACTCACCGCTTGAACCATTGGAAATCTAAGAACAAAGAGAACGTGGTGATATGGAATATAGATCTGATTTATGGGTTTTAAGCCACAAAAACCTAATGGAAGTGCCCCAAATTTCAATTTTAGTAGTGTAGTCTAAAAATAGTAAGTTTTAAAAAATAGTAATTCCTTGAATTCTGTATGTTTTAAATCATGGAAGTTGAACAAATTAATCTCCCTTGAGATTGGTGACTTTACTTCCATAATGATCTACCTTAGAGTATTTATTCCTTTATTCACCTTATTTCTTCTCAAGATTGAGTAGGAAACAACCTTGTGACTAGTTTGTATATATGATGAGACATGTGAGGCATCAAAGGACATGATTTTTTCACATATTTTCTGGGACGCATGTATTTTTTATTTTGGGGGTTTCTAAAGTTGCACTTACAATCCCTATTCCTTACTTTATATTGTGATTTTTTAATGCCATGGTCTAATTTTGGCCTTTCATGGACATTAATATCATTTTCTTTATCTCTATCTTTAACCAAGCAATATATGATGGAAGTTGTATAAATCATTAAAAGACCAAATATAAGGATGACAATATTAGTTTAGGACATGTTCATAGACCTTTTAGACATAGACTTAAATCATAATAAAAATGATATTAATTTATATATGTAGACATCTAAAAATGGTCCCTAGAGTAGACACCTAAATTTGGTATTAAACACTTTGGCAACATCAACTTTCACACACTTTGACATACTTAGACATTGCATACACATGTGAATGTGCACACTTTTCCTTATCATTATAATCACATATTATCTTGGCCAACCCTATTCATCAAATACACATATTCAAGATCAAATTATTCTATACAAAAACCTTCTATAGTCCAATACAAATTGTCTCCATATCCAATATCACTGATTTTAACTCCTAGAATAGTACCAATAATAGTCAACTAGTTAAGATTACCATAGGTGTCTGCCTTCTACCAAAAATGTCTATAAACACTTAATGACTATTTTTTAATTTTGAAGTTTCTAGTAGATCAATGTAAACACATAAATTAACATTTATTTCTAAAATAATGAACTTGTGATCACTCCTTATACACACTTAGCTCATGCCTAATTCCACAATCCTTGACCACCCTTCATTCACTTATTATTGTGGATGAAATTTACCTCTTGAGGAAATTTTGATTATAAACATCCCTATCCAAGTTTCTAGATAGCCTAAACTCACTTTTATACTGATCCACACTTCCAGTTTAGTTGTCTCTATTCTTCAGACAAGGCCACTCCATTTAGAATATCATGCTCCCCAACCCTATCTAATTCTATCATACACATTCTCTGACCAAACAATGGGTCTTTGCTCAAATTCAAAATTACACAATAGGCCATCCTGCACATTTCATGAGTCCCATATGAAGGAATTCTAAAACGATTTCTATAAAGTCACATTTTCTAACCATTATCTATTTGAGGCTCATATGATTGAAAAACACTATAATATGTAACTACACATTGAGAGAAAAGCACCTATTTTTCCCACTTCAGATTCCACACAATCTTAGTAGCCCTGACCTAAGTCTACATACACCTCCAAAGTCATAGGTCATTATTGATCACTAAATCACACTAGGATTACACCAACATTTATAATTTTGCACTAGTATCTCACACACCACCATAACATGGGAGAACTACTTGGAGTTTGATCCCTCTTCAAAGTATTGGTATGTAGGCAATGCTCAATACAGGGGGTGTTTAGGTCTTACACAACTTCAATCGCTAACCCCTTTTTGGTTTTATTTTGTTTATCATTTGTGGTCTATTGAGTTAGGGTTTTGAGTGAAGAAGGTACATAATGGTTTCTATAATAGATCAATATCTCCCGTATAGTCAAATAAAGGATACAGGTGAATTGAACTTATCACATCAATCACAGAGAGTAGACTCTCACCAAAAGTTAGTGTTCCCAAAGGATAATAACACATGCCACCACTATCCAATTCCAATGACCTTGTCCCAAACATAAGTGAAACATTTTTCTTGCTTCACAATGTCATTATATAGCCACATAGTTGATTTCATAGTTGCACTTGCAGTGTTACATGCTAAATTTATAGCTAAGTTATTTATTTCTAGCATTTACCCCTTTTAGCATCTTTCCAAATGTTTATCACTAATTTAGATTGTGGAATCCTATTTGGGTAGATAAGGTCGAGGATATAGAAATGATAGGGCACAAGGGTGAATATCATATCTAAAGTAGGCCAATTAATGTGCTAAACTTAGATGTACCATATGTTGAATTTATAAAATAGAGATAGGTTATTAATAAAAAGTACATATATGCTAGATATATAAATGCAATAAAATAAAGTACTTAGTTATTTATGATGCTAACATAGTGTTAGATCTAGTACAATTAGGAAGTAGACATGAAGATAGTTCTAGATTAGTTATCATATTTTGGATATGGTATCTCTGGCTCTCTAGATAGTTGCATTAGCAGGGCACACTAATAAAAAGTACATCAGTCTAAGGCACAAGATTCGTGATTTGATAGATGTAAACATCATTAATGTAGGCACACCTACATATAATTCAAAGGCACATGCAAGTGAAATCAAGTCAATGAAAATATTCATTTATTCTTTTCCTTAGCATACATCCACTAAGATAACAAAAACATCAAGAGTGTAGTATGCATATAATGCACACCCTCCACTAGTTTTTATCATTACCATACAAAGGCACAACATCATCTAAATGGTATTATTGGTACTTATCATACTTTAGTACCATCTATACCACTTATCACATTTGTAGAGCATGAGATAGTCAATGATGAATTGGATTTTCACTAGCTATTCATTCAGGGTCATATCAATCATCAACCTATACAAAGTGTCATGGTTGATAAAGGTTCGATTGTGAATATGTGTATTATCACACTTCTATATCATCTTGGATATATAGATAGAGATATGTTTCCAACTATTATAGTCATCAGGGGATTCAATGGTCACATTCAAAGTTTTATTGGTGAGATTACACTACCATTACAAGTGTGTCCAACACATATGGCCACCAAGTTTATGGTTGTAACCAATGCATGGGTCTTTGATGTATTATTGAGGCATCCTTGGATTTAGAAGATTCATGCAATTAATTCTATAGTTCATAGACATCTAAAGTATATATATGTTAATGAGGTCATTATAGTTCAGGGCATCCCATACAAATACCCACTATAAAAAAGATATAGTTCCTACACAATAGATTTCAGTTGAGTCACCTAAAAGGGTTCAAACTACTTAGAAAGTGAAAAACAAAGTGTCTACCCTTATATAGAGGCCTATCCTTGAAATCCCACTTCAATATATATTTGTCATATATTCTCAAGATCCCCTTTCTACTCCTATACATCCTAGACTGATATTTTAGGGAACTAAGGGTGATTCACATAGAAGACTAACACAAAGTTCATACACTCCATGATGGGTTATAAAGAGCCTTGGAATTCATCATGCTAAAAAAAATTAATGGTATGTTATAAATCATCATGATGATAGTGGAACTTATACTATAGAGGTAAATCAATAGTCAAATTCTAGATTTAGATTAATTCAATCATAATAGTATGACACTTTCCATTCATGAAAGGTTACCATTATTATACTAGATACAATACTATAGTCATATAAAATGTCAAAATTGGTAGTTTGAGTGTGGCTTGTGACACCCTATTTATAGGACCTTATTGCATGCTCTTGTGACCCTTCTAGACACCTTTTCACTCATTGCCAGTCATCTGTAGCCTTCCAAACAATCATTCTAACTCAGCCAGACTCTTTTTTCCCAAGGCAATTCTATCCCCCCAAGTCCTAAACCTATAAGGCAAGAGCACCATACCTGGACTACAATGCCAGAGCCTAGGGTGTCCCATTTTTGGTGCTCCTATTCAATCACACTTTGAGCCCAAATGGTCAATTTCATCTGATTCTTATCCTTAATCATATATGCCTAGTGTGAATACATTTAACCCATGACCAATAGTCCCCTATAAAATCCCATTCAAATTTAATTTACAAAGGGAGGTGACAAATATTACAAAGCAAGCAAGAATACAAACAAACCATTAAGGCAAACTTTCCTATTCTCTGCATACAGTCACCCAACACAACTACAAACATATTCAAACCCTCACACCAGTCCCTAGCCACCTCAAGCACTCTCAATTTGGAATTTTAGCATCTACATCACACTATTACACAAAGCACATCAAGTGGGAGAACTACATATGGCTTGATCGCTCTTTGAAGTATTGGTATGTAGGTAATGTGCCCACACAAGGGGTGTGAATCACATGTTCAATGCATCTTACAGACACTAACCCCCCCTTTTCAAGTGATTCAAATCCCATCTTATCAAGCATGATGAAGAGTTAGCATTTGAAGATTAAAACAACTCTATAACAAGTCTTGTTGACATTCAACACTCAAATTTCATAGGCAGGTTCAAACAAGAACAACACAAAGAACCTATAAAAATCAAGTCTCTATGAGTAATATGGACAACAACAATAGGAGTGGACAACAACATTAAACCCTAGGGTGTCCCATTTTTGGTGGTCCTATCCTTTCACTGAACAAAATATAGATTCTAATTTAAGACACTGTCCCAGTCTTACACAGTCAGTTTTAGACCTTGCAACAACCATTTCAACCTATTTTAAGCTAAGTTATAATTTATCTTAATTTATTTCTATTTTTAGAAAGGTAAAAAAGACACATAAATTATACAAATTAGGACTATAATTATTACAATATTACTTAATGATTTATTAATCCAGACCTTTAACTAAAATATGAATAAAACTCTATTATTCTCAAAAAAGTTAAATCATTTGGTGAATGGAACTTACTTCGTTTGTGCATAAGAACCCTAGGGTAAATTCATTGCTGATTTTTCTAGTATTTTTCTAATTTTTTTTCCTACATTTTTTAAATCAAAATTTCACATTTAATTTTTAAAATTCACCATAGTAATTTTAAAAATTATTTCTTTCAAACCCTAGTTGCCTATACTAGGTGCTGGTATATTTCTAATTTTTTCCCTGCATATTTAAATCAAAATTTCCCATTTAATTTTTAAAATTTACCATAGTAATTTTGAAAATAATTTTCTTTCAAACCCTAGTTGCATATACTAAGTCCCTTTGCTTCTTGAGGTATCAACTTACATATTTGTGAGCTTCATATCCTTTTTATGCATATTCTAGTTTGTTGTTTAGATTATATTTGTTTAACATTTTATTTCATTATTCAAGTTGTTTTCCTTATGCCACCTAAACTCCTTGCATCTCTTCCTTTGAGACAAAGTGCAAGACTTAGTGGAAACCCTCCTAAATTCACCTAGATTCCTTCAACCCAACCATATACCATGGATAAAGAACCAGCTCAGCTTCTTGCTATAGATCTTACACATCCAAATTACACCAATTTCCATGAGGATAATTTCAATAATGAGTAGTATGAGAATAAAAATGATGACACAAACACTGATGTTCATGACCCACCCACCACATAGGTTATTGATCCACTTCCACCTATTATTGATAATGATAGAAGACTTGATTCTACAAAGTTTTAGAGAAAGACTCAGGGAACAACCCTATAATCATACTCTTATCTTACAATTTATAATGGAAATTAAAAAGGATAAGCAAGTTAAATCTTCCATTCCTTTAGGACAACCAGTTGCAAATGACACTATGAGGGTAACTATGTCTCAATAACCCCCTATAGCATCCCAACTTCCTATGAGACATCACTAGTTACAACTAGTACATTTTTATCTCCTGATATGGTTGCCCTTGTGCAAGAGATAAAATCTCTTCAATCCAAGGTGCCTCTAGACCAACATAGGATTTGGATTCTTTTGTTTTACTTCATACACCATTGGCACACCACATTGATTCTACACCCTTGCCACCAGGTTTTTTTCAACCCAAGCTTAGTCTATATGATGGCAAGGGTGATCCAGAGACACACTTGAGAGATTTTTATACAACATGCTTGGACTATGTACCAAATGACTGGTTACTAACCAAGCTATTTCCATGAAGTCTAAAGGATTATGCTTTATAATGGTTCTATAGTCTAACAAATCAGTTGGTCAATGCATTCAATCCTTTAGCTGACACGTTCCTAGCTCATTTCAGTATTAACATAGGTGACAAGGTTTCTTATGCCCAAGTTGTATAATAGAAACAAAGGTTAAATGACCATCTCACAGATTATGTTCTTTGATATAAGACTATCTTGGCTAAAATGACTAGCCCTATGGTTGATCAAGAATTAAAATATCTCTTCAAATAGAGTCTTCTGCCAATTTTGCATGAGTCAATAATGTTTCAAAAGGTTCTCTTCCTTCACTAAGTTACGTCATACACTAAAGGAAATGGAAGTCAAATTAATTTCAATGGGCAAACTCAAGTACACAAGCATATCAGAAACAACAAACAAGAATAATAATAAAGTCCCATACAAAGTAAAGGTTAATGATAATAAATGCCAAAATCAACTTAAAGTTAATACAACTTCAAATCCAAATCAATGAGTGGTTTTATTAACACCTCCTCAGTGAGCGTTTGCCAATCTACAAGTATCTCCAACTAGAGTCTTATAATAACTATTGGAATGCAATATCATATCTCCCCCTCCTATTTAGGAAGTTGATATAACAAAGCCTCTTCTACATGGATATGATCAAAATGAATTTTATGATTTTCATAGGGTACCAAGCCACACAATGAACAAATGTATTAGTTTGTGAAATAAGATACAGGACTTGATAAATGGCAACCTTTTTGATCTTGGCACTCTAGTCGAGCCTCCTCAAGTAAAGCAAACACAGGATAAGGTTTTGAAAAATTTCTCAAATCCATTCCCACAACATTATAAATAAAAAATAGGGGACACATTAGGTGTTCACCATGCATATCATGCACATCCTCCATTAGCTACATACTAGGCACCTTCAATTGAGTCACATCCTTTGAGTAACATGATTCGTGTGTAAAATTCCAAAGTTCCAGTTAGACCTTCCATATCCTTCTCAGAGCAGGAGATAGTTGAGGATGATTTAGATTACCATGAAATATTTATTAGAGCCTACATTAATCATCATCCCATTCATAGTGTTATCATAAATAATGGATCAAGTCTAAACATGTGCACTATGACATTATTGTAGTATTTAGGATATTTAGAGTAGGATATTACCTTGATAAACATAGTTATTAGTAGATTCAATGGGCACATACATATTTAATTAGGTGAGATTGCACTTCCTCTACAGGTTGGTCTAACACATGTGGCCACACCATTTATTATATTTTCTAGTGTATGAGTCTTTGATATGTTACTTGGTCAACCATGGATTTAAAAACTCTGAGCAATACCTTCTATAGTTCACAGATGCATGAAATTAATTCACACTATCAGGTTGTTATAGTTGGTGGAGTTCCATATGAATTACCACTCCCCACTTCAGAGCCATATCCTACTTTAAAGTTACCAGTTTTAGCTCCTCCAATAGTTATAGTTCTTCATCCAGTTTAGATTCAGCCATAGTCGAGGCCTTCCTCACCAGCATAAAGAGTCCAAACACTTCTATGGAGGCATCTTTTAGAGAAACCATAGTTTCAAGACTCTAGACAATTTCTAGCTATAGTATTCACACTTAGGGAAATATCATTGAGATCTCATGCTTCTACACACAAAGCATACTTTCAAAGAGTTTATTCTAATACCAGATGGGTCCCTAAGAACCCTATAGTTGCATCCATTTCTTAGAGATACAAGGGGACCCCATAGTTGGTTTCCACCATAGATATTTCAAAGAATTTATAACATACATATCTTTCAAAGTAACAATCTTAGCCCTTTCATCGTGCTTCGTGATCATGCATGATCCCTTTCCTTGATACAAGACACCATGATAAGGAGTCCCTCATGAGACTCATCAGTTGGTATAATTTTTCTCAGTCTTGATTAGACATAGCTTCTTTTCAATTACTTGTACATAGTCTCTTATGATTGATTGTACATAGCTTATTTCAAAAATACCAAAAATAATATAACATTTCAAAATACCAAAAACAATAAAAAATATCAAAATACAAAAACATTTAAATAATTCAAATTACTAAAAACATTTCAGTTGTATGCATTATCCATGCCTTACATTTCTAATGCCATGCTAGACTTACATTTTTCTATTCTATGCTATTATTGATTGATTTATGTACATTACCATGCTTCACTTGATCTTATTTAAGTGTGTGCAGTGATACCCAGATCCTTGATTGATTCATTCTACCCATTGAGGGGGCATCCTACTTCTACATTCGAGACACACATCGACATATCTACCCACTGGGGGCATTTTCTACATGACTACACCACACACTCTAGTTATCATGATGATATACATTACTTACTAGCTTATATAGATTATTCTATCAACACTCACTAGAATATAACACTTGTGTATTTCTTAGTATCTTCCTAGTCTTGTACTACATTTTTGCATACTTTCACTTCTTGCTTTGATTAGTTAGATGCAATTGTATTTATAACATATTACATGCTTTCCTTCCTTACTTTACGTATCTAGATGTGATTACATTTCTTAGTTCTTGTTTTATCTCTTGCATGTGCCTTAGGACATTTGCCAATGTCCTTTGCTTCTATTCATGTATGTGTCTTAGGACATTTTCCAATGTCCTTTGCTTGTAATATTCTATGTGCTTGTGGTCCTCATGCTAATTTTGTTTGAAAATTATATGTGTATGTAGCATTTGGACATGCCTTGTATGCTTGTTTTCCCAATTTGAGTGACATGTGCCCATGTCCCTTGTTTTCTTGGCCCCTTGGCCACTTTTGTATGCTTCTTGCCTTGCATGATTATTTACTTATTTACTTCTCATTGTTTGCAGTGCCATGATGCACATCATGAATTATTCTTGTTTTCTTGGATGCCATGATGGACATCCTGCTCCATCCCTCTTTGACAACTAATAGCTAACACTTTTAGTTTTAGTTTAGTATATTGCACATGCTATTAAATTATTACATCTATCTAGGCATACTTCTGTTAATCTAACAATCTCTAGTACAAACTATGTTATATATTGAGACATTTTTTTCAATTTTCATTGCTATATCATATATTTTGCAGTAGAACACACTTGTAGGGCTCTTTATCCTGAGGGCAGTCATTACAAGGTCTTTATTCCTACCCTTAGAAGATGGGGTAACAAACAAGGGTTTTATCACAAAGATCAAAACCTTCTATCGGTCAAAAAATGGTTTTAAAAACACTCACAACAACAACCAGAACCCAAACTAGACAAAATAGACCAGGAAATTAGTGATGAATATAGAATAATGATCAGAATAAAAAAGGACAAGAGCACCATACTTGGACTACAGTGCTAGATAATAGGGTGTCCTATTTTTAGCACTCCTATCCAAACAAGAAAAAACCTAGATTTTTCAAAAATAGGTAGAAAGGTAAGTTTAGTTACAATTTTTCAACTATAGTTCAGTTCAAATTGGGAAGTTTTAGAACAATTTTTTTCATAAAATCTAGATATAGGATGAATCATTCATGACATGATGGCTCTCACTTCCGATTTTAGATTGGGTAGTTGGTATAACTTCCAGATCAAAATCCATGTTACAGACATCAATGATTGGGGGTAATGTGCGTGGCACATTTGCCTTCTCTTCTTTCTAGTTCATTACATTACCCATGTATTCTCAACATTTGCATGCCTTATTCCATCTATAAGGGGTTGGCATCATTTCAAAGTGGCTTTCATATAATCCTAGTTCTTAGTTTCAAGGTGGATTTTATACAAGCATAATCTTCACTTTTCAGAGTGGCCAAGATTGGCCTAGTTCTCAACACACATTTGGCTATCCATACCACCTTATCAGATTACAGAGCAATCATGAGCTTCAGGAGCCATCTCATACAACACATATCCATACTAGTATCAGTTCATAACTTCACCTAGTGGGCAATGATGGAGCCAAAGGACTAGCTAGCCTTTGTATTCTTGAGCCACCTACTCAGAAGGATTGGACACATAGTCCAAACATCGATTAACACACTCATGATGACCTAGCTTCACTTAGTAGGAAATGATGGAGCCAAAGGGCTAGCCTTTATATTCTCGAGCCACTCTTAGGGAATTGAGCACTCAGCTTCATTCATGATATTAATCTTGGTTCAACACAGACCCATCATCAATCAAACATCACTCAGTATAATAATAGGTTTTGTATTGGTTCACATACTTGGTGAGGTATATTTATTCTTTTTTCTTTCTCTCTTTTTTACCTAGCTTTTGTATGTTCTTATTTTAGACATCGTGTCTAGTAAAAACTGATCTACTCTTTATTTTCTCTTACAAATTCACACTTCATGATGCGCTCTCTCTATGCACACTCAATATCACACAACTTCATGGGCTTCACCCTTGTAAGTAAGTTCAAGTATGCTTCCTACTTTCCTTTTATCCTAGTATTTCACTTTACTACATCACTAGAATAAATGGGGGGAAAATGTAGTCATATAAAATGTCAAAATTGGTAGTTTGAGTGTGACTTATGATACCCTATCCGTAGGACCTTCTTGCATGCTCTTGTGACCCTTCTAGACACCTTTTCACTCATTACTAGTCATTCATAGCCTTCCAAACGGTCATTCTAGCTCAGTCAGACTCTTTTTCCCAGGTCAATTCTATCCCCCAAGTCCCAAACTTGTAGGATAGGAGCACCATACCTAGACTATAGCACCAAACCCTAGGGTGTCCCATTTTTGGTGCTCCTATCCAATCACACTTTGATCCCAAATGGTCAATTTCATCTGATTTCTATCCTTCATCATGTCAGCCTAATGTGAATACATTTAACCCATGACTAATAGTTCCTTATAAAATCCTATTCAAAGTTCATTTACAAAGGGAGGTGATAAATCTTACAAAGCAAGCAAGAATATAAAAAAACCACTAAGGCAAACTTTCTTATTCTTTGCATATAGTCACCCAACATAACTGCAAATATATTCAAACCTTTACACTAGTCCCTAGCCACCTTAAACACTCTTAATTTGGTATTTTCGCATCCACATCACACTATTGCACAAAGCACATCAAGTGGGAGAACTACATATGGCTTGATCCCTCTTCATAATATTGGTATGTAGGTAGTATGCCCACACAAGGGGTGTGGATCACATGCTCAATGCATCTTACACACACTAACTCTCCTTTTTCAAGTGATTAACATCTCATCTTATCAAGCATGATGGAGAGTTAGGGTTTGAATATTAAAACAAATCTATAGTGAGTTCCATTAATATTCAACACTCAAACTTTCATAGGAATGCTCACCCAAGAATAACACAAAGAACCCAGAAAAATTAGGTCTCTATAAGTAGTTTGGACAATAGAGGTAGGAGTGGACAATCACATTAGACCCTAGGGTGTCCAAATTTTTATGGTCCTATCCTTTCACCAAATGAAAACTAGATTCTGATTTATGACACTATCCCAGTCCTACACAATTAGTTTTAGACCATGTAATAGTTATTTTAGCCTATTTTAAACTAAGTTATAATTTATCTTAATTTATTACTACTTTTAGAAAGATAAAAAAGACACATAATTTATACAAATCAAGATTGTAATTATTGTAATATTATTTATTGATTTATTAATCTAGACCCTTAACTAAAATAGGAATTAAAATCCATTATTTACAAAAAAGTTAAATCAAATACCTATTGATTATGAGTCCCTTGAAATACTCATTAGTTAGTATTCATCCTTTGCTTTCTTAATTCATATATATTCAAAAATACATTAAAAAATCTATAAAATTTTAAAATCAGGACCTATGCATGATTTGTGTAATTTATTTCCATTAGTTAATTTATGCTTAGCATATTTATTATTCCTTTATATATCTAATTTATATCAAATGTTATTCACAAGTGTATATGAGTGAATGCAAAACATATAGGTTGCCATTTCCAAACATAGTTATAGGTTATTACATTGTCTCAGATCTAGAAATGTTGCATAGACAAAAGCACTATGCCCAAACAACAATGCTATGCTATTGTCCAGTTCTATCAAACTTGTCCTAGTGAACACATGTTATCAATTCTTAGATCCAAATAAGACACATGCCTCCTACAACTTGTTTATATATAAGTAAGTTCACTAGGGGCATATCTCACATAGGTTCTATCATTCTTTGGCCATCCCTTATTATTCATACCTTAGCTACTTACATTATGCAAAATCTATCAATATTGCTCACTTACTTTCACATTGATATCTTATTGGCTACCCAAGTTGTTGAATGTACTGATGTTAAGAATTACTTATGTTGATCAATTACATTTACTCTTGCATGCTTTGTGTGTTTACTTATATACTTCATGTCTTATGTGTATTCATTACTTTTGGGTTGTGGGAATTTAAACATGTCTTTGTGTTTGGATCTAGGCATATTATAAGTTTTTATGTGTTTAAGTGACATTTTAATATGTGCATTGTATGTCAAACCTTGGCCTTTTATTGCATGCTTAGTGTGATTTTTACGTGTACTCTTTGTGTGTGTGCATCATGGCCATGACACTTGTTTTATCAATTTTTGATGCCATGATGAACATCATGCATCTTACCCATTTCCTAATTCCATTATCAATAACATGCACCACACCTTGAGTAGTTCTATTCAACTTTCAGTACCCAGTTTTGGTAAATTTATCACTACATCCCTCATTGCTAACAACTATCTTGACAATATCACTATGTATGCTTGTTTCCACATGTATTTCATTATAAATATTTTGCTCAGCTTATATATGATGATGACACACTCTTCATGTTATCATTACTATTCAAATTTATATATTTTCATAACATCACTTGCATAACTTTTTATTTTGAACTAAGTAATTGCACAAAGTTCACAACTTACCTCAAAAGAGGGGGCATACATAATGGCTTGTCTTAGAAACTAAGCTTCAACAATACAATACATAGTAAAAAATTAGTAGGATTTACACAGTTGATCATGATATATACCCAAAAATTAATTTTAGAGAACAACTCTCCATTTAAACAAAGGCATAAGATGTTTATTTCCAAAAAAGTGCATTTTTATCCTAATAGGTAGAGAATAGTAATTTTAAAAAATTCTCAAAATCTTAGTTTTAGAATATCTGGTAGTAAGTACATAATTGTTTTAGATAAATACTCATATTTTGCTCAGAGTGGGGGCATAATGTGTGACATGTGTTCTAATATTTTCATAGATGCTTTCTTCAAAAAATCACTTGATATTACATAGTTAAAAAATCTATATATTCCTAGATATTAGATTGGGGAATGTGCATGACACATGACTCCCTTCTTACTCAATTTTACACCAATTTCATAGATGGATTGGTAGTACTTGTCATTCTCTATGTTGTATAGACCAAACTTAGATGATACTATTTTACACTAGTTTTGTGCTAGTTTTACACCAAAATTGGATCTTTTTACATCTGTAGTGGTTGGTTCACCTTTTTGCACCATAAAAATTCAATAGAATTCATACAAGGAATCCAAGATAATATACCTACCTTGAGTATGCAATGATGGAGTCAAGCACACCATGATTTCTTAAGCACGCACACTCTATTTTAAAAAAAATATTTGGGCATGCACAATCCAATCCAAGTGTTTCAATGAATAATAAATCTCCAAGGATCCTACCCTTACTATTCACTAGTTTTTCACCATAACAACACAATGGTTTACGTACCCAATTGGGTGTATCCATCCCTTGTTATTATATTTATAAGTTTTCTTGTCTTTACTTCTTGATTTTATCTTAAGGACTAACTTTATACATGTTTCATCATAGGTTTTCATGAATCACAGTTCAATGTGTGACTTGCATTCAAGACTATTATTCATAGGTAAGTTTAGGTACACTTATTTCACTTTACTCTAGTAATTTCACTTTTACTGCATTATTAGAATAAAATTAGGTCAAATGTGGACATGTAAATTAAATTTTTATTTCTAAAACAATGCACTTGTGACCCCTTCTTATACACACTTAGCTCATCCTTGATTCTATAGTCCTTAACCACCCTTTTTCACTTCTTATTATGGATGATATTTATTTATTAAGCATATTTTGATTCTAAACAACCCTATCCAACTTTTAAAATAACCTAAACTCACTTTTAAACTGATCCACACTTCTAGTTTAGTTATCTGCTATTGGTTACATAATATGCCCTAATTTATTCATAAATCATGGAACCTCTTTTTTGCTCTAGAGTCTAGACCTATTTTATGAGATGATCTAATTGAATAAGGTCTTTGAGAAGTTGTAGTCTTGACATTATAGTGGCTTCATTATTTGAACTAAGTATGAGCTTAGAATATCTATTGTATGTACTTAGCCAAAAGGGGTTTGCATGAAAGGATTCACTGATATAAATATCTAAATTTGCATGAACCTATTAAGCATTGGCTTGCCTTAAGTTATTATTTGAAAATACTAAAATTTCCATTTTTGGGGCCATTTCACCTTAGATTTGTGTATATTATCCAAATGTTTTTCAAAGTTTCTACATCCATTACTTGATTACCTTAGTCTAATCTTTGATCCCTTTTGTGCTCACAAGTTATGTTTTTGGGTGTTATTTTGGGGGCTTAATTACTTTTGTTGATAGCTAGACTAAATTTGCTATATTTTGAGCAAGCAGGACTAAGTTTTCATCTTAATTGATCTCCCCTTGCTCCATTTCTACTTCTTTTCAATTAAATTGAATTACAATTTGTATGGTTTTATTCCAAGACTTTGTCATTTTAATCATTTCAAACTAAAATCTAGCTTTTAGATTGGTAAGGTATTAGCTTTATACTTTTTTTATCTCTTATGTCTTTTTGCATTTATTTAGATCTATAATTAATCATTTTTTGGGTAGGGTCTGATTTGAATTCAAGAATATACCTATTTAAATATGTGGCCTAATGACTCTTTGGGTTTCTTACAAGTCCCTTGGGTAAGCGAGATCATGTTGCATAGTACAATATTGCATCCCCACTTCCCTGAGATCCCTTTAACTTAGCCATTTCTACCTATCCTTTATGGTTAAGTAAGATCATGTCATGTGTCACAATCCTACATCCCTGCTTTATCGAGCTTACTCATTTTTTCAATAGGTCTTAGGCTTCCTAAATGCATGAGATTATGCCTCACTATCTTGTGTCTATATCCCCTAGGTAATATTTGTACTTCCCCATTATTCATCAATCCTTCAAATGCCCAATATCATACCACATGGCATGATTTCATTTCTTTAGGCCTCAGGATGGTCCATGTGTTTAGAAGTCTTAGTCAAGGTCCTAGATGAGAGAGATCTTAATAAGTGTCAAGATCTCACCTAATCAAATTCAAAAAGTCACCAACCTAAATAGATGCTCAACTAATCCTAAAAAAGTGAGTGAATTACACATGGCTTGACCCTACCACATGAATAATATGTGGGCATCCATATCAACTTTGAAGATCCTAAATTTGGTGATCGTCTAGCATGTCAAAACCATCAGATTTGGAATCATGCTTAGGACTTGGAAAATGTTGTAATTATTTTTGGGTTTCATATTGATCTTTTCCTTAGAGTATTTTGGCCTCTTTCTTGCTCCCTTTCAAGTTGATCAATTAGTGTTTTTTGTTGTTTCCTTTCCCAAACTTATTCGTTATGCAATAGACTAGGGTAACTAAAGGTGTTACCCAGTCGAGCAATTTTTCCCTCTAGTTTTAACCCACTTTTTACCTATTTTGACTAAAAAAGGATGTTGGCATGTATCATTTTATCTTTAAAACTTATTCATTCTCTTGGAAATGAACTGCTTAATCATTTAGTTCTAATAATATAGGGGGGATTTACTCCTAGTTTTAGTTTATATATGTGGTTGGAGTTGTTGGTGATATCTTCATACCATTCGGTTGACCATACTCAATTAAAATGACCTAATATCATTTATGTCCTGACTCAATCCCAATGGCCATGCTAGGACCTTTTTTTTAATGCCATGGATCCTCCATCCCATGGTTCTTTTAGTTTTTAGAACATGAAATAAGTCATGATTGTGTTAGTCTAAGTAGGATTATAGTTCCATTTCTAGGTTTTGACAGTTCAGATAGATAAAATAGTCAATATAAGTGTCAATTTCAAGTCCTAAATATGTTCATGGAGGTCCAAGCATCAATCTTGGGAAGGTTACCCTATGTGTCCACTTCACGTTGCTCAATATACCAAGGTCTTTTTACATGGCACCTCTTCGTTGATCTACATCTTGATGAGGGGCCTTGACTTTGCTTTGTCTTTGGTGTATATTTAGATTATGTGTGGTTTGTATCAAATTTGAGCAGAGGTGGACATACCTCATTAAGTGTTTGCAACCAATTTTGGAGGGAAAGTTTCATTTGATCATTAGAATGATGTCTATAAAGAGACCACCTGAAGGCTTTGAGAGGGATGGTTCATTTAGAATTAAGTGCTAGAGTAAAGGACTTGGTCCTTTTCTTTCCCTTGTAATTTATTATTTCATGGCATATTTTTTTTATTTTAGCATGAACTAAAGTTGTTTAATGGAATTTTCTATAATTCATCTGAACATTGATGTATCTTAGTGTTGCATTAGATAAATTATCTATTTTATAGAATATATATGAATAATACTCATTTCATTCTCATTATCTATGGTGGTTTTATTTCACTCTTTTACATAGCTTATTGATCCTCAGACTCTTGCACCATCCTTATTTCCTAGTTGTGCTATGCTGGCAAAAAAAAATTGGTTTTTTAAGAGGTTTGCCTGTTTAATAAGAAATGTAAATTCCCTCATTAGAAATTGAGTTCATTTTTATTTTCTCCCACCCTCTATCTCTTTTGATCTTTCTTTTATATCTTTGTTTTTAGATTACGGTAAAAGCAGGTTTTGAAGGGACCTCGAAACCCTATAACATAATCAAAAAAGATAAAGCATTAACAACCACCATGAAAAGTAGTCCTGAAACCTACTAAAGAGCATCATCAAAATCAGGTTTTACAGGGACCTAAAACCACAAACATAGTCCAATAAAAGTACCCAGGTTTTACAAGGACCTGGAACCTCAAATAAAGTTTAAGACCAAAAACCAAGAAACAGGACCAAAAACAAGAACCAGTTACAACAACCAGCAATAAGGACCTGAACAAGAACAAAACCAACAAATAACACCCTAAGCTTCTATTGCAGTTCCATGATCATCTTGACAGCCTCCTTCCCAATTGTAGCAGTATCCTGGATGGAATTAGTAGCTAAAGTAGTAGCAGCTCGTAAGGCTTTCTTCTTTGAACTCTGCCTTGTCCTCTTACTTGGACCCTCCAAGGATATTATTTCTTCATTTGCTCTTTTACCAAGGCTAGCTGCAGTAGCACAAATGCTTGATGTTACCTGCTCCATCTTTGTTTCACTTTCCTTAATGAGCATTCTAAGATTATGCTCATAATCTTTTATATCTTTGTTAGTTTAGCTTTTGGACAATGTTTGAATTGTAGTCAATTTTCCAATATTTATCTGGATTGCATGTTCATTCTATCACTTATCCTTTATGAATTATTGAAATCAATAAATTAGACATGCCTCAACAAAAAGTGAGTTCATTGACAATCCTAAACTAGGTGGTTCTTTGGAGCACAAAATTATACCATAGTTTCTTGCATAAATATTAAAGAATACTCCAAACAGGCCCCTTGTATGGAACACGCTACATTATCTAATTGAGGTATTTGGTATGCTATGTCTTAGTATATATATACCTTGGGGAATTTTTTACCATAACATACTTCCTTTTAGGAGAGGTGGAAGGTAAGAAGTTGGGGAAATACTCACCAATTGAGATTTTTCCTCTCCCCCTTTTTCTCCCACCTAGAGGTGGTGTGGTTATGCCAAATGGACCACAAATAGAATGACATTAGAAGGAGGTCTTGATAAAGTATTTTTTGATATTTATGCTTGATTATGTCTAAAATCTTGGATATTTCAGCTCAAACAAAGAGAGTTCTAGGTTTATAAAATTGGAAAATAGAAGAGTCATAACAAGGTCCAAGTAAATTGAGGGTGACTTTGAGTAATTACAACTCTCAATACATAGGAGAATTAGGAATGACAAAGGGAACTCTAAGCCCAAGAAAAATTATTAAGCCAATATCTCCCCCACTACCATAGTTCCTTTCACTACCCTTTTTCTCTCCCTTAAAACCCAACACTAGCTAACCTACTTAGTTAGGAGGAGGTAGTTGTCTTGTGAACATTATAGTACTGCCCCATGAGCTATCCAAAAATCTAGAGTTTTTCCCAAGATATGTTCATGGTAGGTCAAGAACAATAAAATAACACATATAGATCTTCAAGGTCACCTTGATCATAACTCAGGTCTAACATGAATATGTTGTTTGTAGGATATTCCATTACACTTTAGAGGAATCAGTGTACGGCTGGTATTTAGGACTCTTAGATGGGTCCATCACCTCTTGGGATGACCTTGAGATTGTGTTCACTAGTCACTTTAGGATACTAGTAGACCCTACCATACTCTATCACTAGTTTGTAGCTACCCATAGAGAGCCCAACGAACCCATGAGTACCTTCAATACTAGGTTTCATAAGACGTACAAAATATTGAAGCACCTATACATGACCAATCTAACTGCTATAAAACATACTTGAGAGCCTTAGACCCCATGAATTTCATGTTTCTTAGAAGAACCCTTGAACCTATCACATATTTATCTTTGGCCTACAATGAGGAAGTCAATATTAAACAGAAGATGGTACCCCAAGGATATGGTGTTGGTCCCTTTCCCTCATTAAGATAACCTGGTGCTTATAAGTAAATTTCTATGATAATTCATGCCCTTATGAATAATACTTCATTGATGAATCCAATCCTAAGAACCATGTATTCAAGTTCAAATCTTGTTTATAATATGATGATCTTAAATCCCATGCCTAATAATCAGTCTTATATTCCCACAAATAATGTGTTGACTCAGTATATGAACTAACAAATCATTCTGATTACCTATAATAACATGGATTCCACCCTTGGTTGAAGAGGTTATGTTGCCTCTAATAACAACCAACAGGTTGTACCTTCATTCTTAAATAATCATATGCCTACTAATAATACTCATAATGTAATGTATCTTATTATCCCTATATTTTTAAATGCTAATACACTAGTGGATATCCCACCACCTCAAGTAGGTGTCAACCAAGGTGCCCTTGTGAACATTGAAGTGGTTAATCTACAAAAAATGGTCCAGAGATTGACCAATGATATGATCAACTTGTACAGATAGGTGCTTCAAAATATTAACCAAACTATAAATGACCCACCCTGGATTACTATAACTTTCAAAAGGATAATAAATAATGAAACACTAGGCCTAATAATGGGAATGTGCTTAGTTCCCTTGACCACACCAATTATAACCATAATAGTGCCTCCAATTCAATAAACATGGTAAACTTAGCCTTACCCACCTAGTGTAGACTACACAATACAATAGACCATGCTAAAATAAACTGTGCTCAATTTGAATTAGCCTCAAACATATTTCAAAATGAGATGGACAACCTTGAAACAATGCTTGTACCAAACAATATCAAACCAAACCTTAGTGGAGATAGCCTAAACACTACCATGGTCTTGGAGAGCTATGAATTCCCATTTGAAAGTGACAACAATCTTGAAGATAACCTTGATGATGTCCATGCCTTTGAACAGTTCCAAAGAGAGAAAAATAATCAACTAAGGAGTAAGTTGTAGGGTCATTAGACTACTTCTATTCCCCTAAAGATGTTCAAGATCTCCAAGATGTAAATTCCTCTAATAATCCTCCTCCCCATAATGGACCTATGAACTCATACCAATGTATAAACATTATTGCACCTCCCTAGACTGATAAACCGTCAGAACACATCAAACATGGATATAGCATTATAGAAGACCTAAAGAAAACCAAGGAAAACATAACAATGTTTAAGATACTTTAGATGTCTAACGATAAATAATTATTCCTAAGAGAATTATCTACCCCTAGGAGGAATGAATCTAGTAACATGATTTATGCTCACATTATTTTTTATAAGGAAAAAATAGAGGCTCCCCTTTTTTTCTAATAATAAAAAATATTGGAAAAAACTCACATAATTATTTGGTGGATTTAAGTGCTTCAGGGATGTGATGCCATATACCATTTGCCAAAAGTTGGGACTAACACCTACCAAATCTACTATAAAAGTTATTCATCTAGACAAATTAGAAGTTAAGGTCATTGGTGGATTGAATCACATCCATGTGTAGGTGGCCTCTGATCCTAGAGTAAAAAAATTCATTGATATCTAAGTGGTGGACATATTAGAGGCATATGGGATGCTTCTTAGCTGAGATTGGTCATAAACACTTAATGGATATATGGCCACCTATTTCTCCCACATGTGGATTCCATGGTAAGGCATGGCTAATCAGACCATAATTAAAATGGAGCTAAATATGGTTCATATGATCACATATATAATAGAACCAATGAAATCATGTATGAGGAATCTCAGCTAGGACTCTATGCACTCAAGAAGGAAGCAAAATATTATCGTATATTACCCATCAACATGTTTATAGTACAAGGTCAACTTGAATTTAAAGAGTTGGACCAGATGGAATTGAAGGATATCCTCTATGTACTAGAAGTATTTTCAATATACAATCACGTACAAACACATACATGGGTCAATCGAGGTCATTCATGTGAGAACCAAGAATTCCAAAGCTTAGATGTTGTCCATGCTACCATGCTAAGTATTTCTACACCCACATCATATACTAAAGATTAGATTAAAAGGTAAATGATAGTTGAAGGGGAAAATGTACCAACCCTAGAAGTTAGACAAGATGAGGAGGAAGTAAACATAACAACACCTATCTTGAATAACCCATTACATATAGTATAATAAAATATGTGGAACCTAAAGTTTGATGGTTCCAAATCAAAGAGTGGGTGTGGTGATGGCATTGAGCTCATCAAAACAAGAGGAAGGTCATATTTGGTAGTCTTCTAACTATAATTGTCTTGCACCAACAACATGGCTGAGTATGATTCCTTGGTACATGGACTCCAAATTACACTAAATAAAAATGTGAAAAACATGAAGGTATTTGGAAATTCAGAACTTGTTGTCAAACAAGCTAGAGGCCACTATGATTTTAATGAAAAACTCTTATTAAGGTAACATAGTAGAGTTTGGAACTTGGTTGAATATTTCTATGCATTCAATATCCAAATGTTAAAGAAATAATTGTATAACAAATGTATTAGTAATAGCTAAAAGTACTGTGGAACCTATCACCAATTTTAGATTAAGGAGATTATCAGTTAATCTGGTCTCTACTATTCTATACAACATCATAAACTTACAGGTCTTCAATGATGATCAACATATCATTGACTTCATCACCAAAAACAATGTATTTGAGTCCTAGATCATTGATGAGGATGATAAATAAGAATTCAAACTAGATGAAGTATGGGTCATGTCAATCTAAAGAGTAATAACATACCTAAATCACAGTGTCATTATAAAGGCTATTTGACATGGAATATCAAGGTGAAATGGACAAAACAACCCTATCCAAAGGGATTCCCCATCAACATTGTAATTTAGGCAATGTAGGAGAATCAAAGTTTGTGCTTTTATGCACAACTTGTACCTAGATTGAAAATTAAAGAATTTTCAGACTCTTAAGGATTTGGTGACACCATTGCATGGAGCTACAAAGATTTGAAATTATTTGACACCTCCATCCTCACACATACTATCCCATTTAAGCATGATATCAAACCATTTTTATAAAGGTAGAGGCCAATGAATCCATTGCTCTAAACTTTAATTCTCAGAGAAGTACACAAGTTAGTTTCCGCAAAGATCATTTACCCTGTTAGATACTCCACTTGGGTGGCCAAATTGGAGCCCATTCAAAATAAGAGTGGATGAATTAGACTTTACATGGAATTTAGAAATATAAACAAATATTTTGAAAAATACAACTACCCATTACCTTCATTGGATGATGTCTTGAAAATAGTTAATGGCTCCCAAATTATGTCATTCCTTGATGAGTATTTGGGCTACAATCAAGTAATGGTCAACCATAAAGATAAGATAAAGACAATATTTACAACTAAGTGGAGAATATTTACATACAAAAGGATGCCATTTGGCCAAATCAATGTGGGCACCACCTTCCATCATGCCATGAATATTATATTCAAAGACTTCATTGATAGATACATAGTCATATACATGGATGACCTGATTGTCTTTTCTAAGAGAAGATAAGACCATGTGAAAGACATGAGAGAAATCCTGTAGAGGTGTAGAGACCATGAAATCTCCCTAAATTTGAAGAAATACATATTTGGGGTCACTGAAGGCAAGTTTTTGGGACATATTCTTTATGAATGAGGTATCTAAATATATCCATAAAGAGTGGAAGCCATTTTGAAAATTTTGTTGCCCAATAGTAGAAAAGAGATGAATTCATTGTTCCAAAAAATCAACTTCATAAGGAATTTCATCTCAAGTTTTGTAAAGATGGTTAGACTAATTAACAACATGCTAAATAAGGATGCTAAGGTTAAGTATATAACGAAAACATAAGAAACCTTTGCTCAAATTAAATCAATAATTGTAAAAATTCTGATACTTATCAATCTTGACTACATGTAACCCTTATAAATCTATTCATTTGTGACATAAAACTCAATTTTTTTTGTCTTAATGCAAAGAAAAAGGGCTAGGTATGAAATACCTATCTCATTTATGAGCACCCTAGTAAAAAATGATGAACTCATATACTCAACCATTGACAAGAAAGATTTTCCATTGATCAAAGTAGTTAAAACTTTAGGCATTGAATTCTATGCAACAAAGTATTTTTTGTAGTTCCTAACCTAGTCATGAAGGCAATGATGATGTAGAATGAGTTAGGTGAGTGACATGGGAAATGGATGATTATCCTATAAGAATTCAACCTAGAGCTATAACCAATGAAGATTTTTAGATGTGAAGGACTCAATAAGATGTGGTATATTATTTGTTGAATAATGAGTGCCCAACCCACTTAAACTCCACTCAAAGGAGATCATTATGCCTAAAAATCAATAATTTCATGATCAAATTAGGTGTGTTATATAGATAAAACCATTAAGGCATTTACCTAA
Organism: Torreya grandis; assembly: GCA_037957365.1. Classification (NCBI taxonomy): domain Eukaryota; kingdom Viridiplantae; phylum Streptophyta; class Pinopsida; order Cupressales; family Taxaceae; genus Torreya; species Torreya grandis. Next base: position 291,047 of record JARHVA010003347.1, on the reverse strand, counting down.
GATTTTGAAGTAGAGTTGAAGTAGCTGAAGTATTCACTAATTTTCATTGGAAGTATGGGATTGACCATGGTATAGGGAGTGCCATATCTTGCTAAAAACTTAGAGTGTGCCATTTTTATCCTTATATTTTCAAGGAAGTCCATGTTCATGTAAGGAGCTTCCATATTTTTCAAATCACTGTATATAAGAAATGCACTCCAACCATGCCACTATAGTCAGTTATTAAGTCCCATCCATTTTCAAAGAAGGGACTTGATTTTGTGGGGGATATTAATGGAAAATCCTCCATGTTACACAAATTCATCCTTACTAAAACTAATTAATACACACATTGGATTGAATATAAAGCATTCAAAAATCACACAATTGAAGTACCGATCATTTTCTTTGAGGACCACTTCGTAACAAATTTTAGTATGTCATTTATCTAGGTATGTGACAATGACCCTGATTTATCCTAATTTAAATTTACTAAGTGGGCTTATGAAAATTAGTTAATTCTTAAATTTTCATCCAATTACTACCCACAAGATAATGGTTTAGCAGAATCAACTAACAAGAACTTGTTGGACATAATCAAGAGTGTCTTGGAAAGAAATCCTAGTGATTGTCATATTATTCTAAAATTTGCATTATGGTTTGATAGGACTAGGATTAATTCTACCTTAGGTAATTATAAATAACATATGATAAATGGAAAAGACACAATATTCCCTATAAACCTTATAATTATAACCTTGTTGTTCATTAAATATTACTTAGGGGATAATAACAACATAGAGGTTTGCCTCCTAAACCTAATCCAATTGAAAAAAATGTGATGCAATCCTAATTTAATTTAGTTGGCATCAAGGAGTTGTCAAATGATGTTTTGAAAAGTGAGACAAAACTAAGGACTTTCAAATTTTTGGTTTGGTCTTACTTTGGGAAAAGTCTCATGAAAGGAAGGGCCAACATGAAAAGTTCAATGCCATTTGGCTAGGACCCTTCCACATCTTTGAAATCATGGGTGAAAATGTTTTTTGCCTAAGGTGTCTGACTAACAAGGATGTTCTATTGCCTATCAATGGAAAATTAATCAAACACTACTTCCAAGCTTGATTAGGATTGAGGTTATTCTACAAATAATTTCTCTTTGCTTTCTTTCTTTCCCTTCACTATTGTTTTTGTTTTCTATTTTTGCTATGTTGTTTGGGGCTATTTTCTTATTTTGTTTTATTGATTTCATTATTGGGTATGTTTCCCAACTATTTTATCTCATGGTTTCACATTAATAAATGTCATGGTAGATAATGACAGGCCTACAAGTAAGTGATGCAAATGATATTCTAAAACATGGGTATTATGAGTTTTATGGCATTAAATTTAGTTATCAGCTTAGGTCTAAAAGTTTTGGTTGTTTGCATGTGTTCTGAATAAGTTTGTGTTTGATAAATTGGGAATGAGTTATCTAATCCATGAAGAACTTCTCTCAAGACCTGTCACAAAGAAAACTCTAATGATTCATAAACTCACTGGGATGAAACTATTGCAACTAAGATATGAAGGTTTTTTGTTTACCATGGTGGTCCCCAATCTAGGATTGAAATGTTTAGTAAAATGAGAAAATGATAGAAAATAAATAATAAAATAGAAAATAAAATTTAGAAAACTCAGTGTTGGGTGATTCAAGCAACCTCTTCCAAGGTTATGGACACCTGGTTGGTAGTAGAGTAAGGCTTTGTGTGGGACCAAAGGCAAGTCCATTGGGGCTATAGATGCATTGCTAGTAGTGGAACATTGTCCAGGTATTCATCCCAAGGAAAAATTCACTAGATGGATGACCCTAATTATAGCACCTAATCCTAGAAAGTTTCGTAAAGGAGATGAATACATTAGTACACACTAGTCTAAAGGATTATTTGATATGGATCTTCTAGCTTGCTCTATGATTTTCTATGTATATGTTGTTTCATGTTATAGGCATTAAGATAAGACAAATATTTTAGGTTATATAAAGGGTTTTCATATTCCAAAATACATAGGAGTATTTTCTAACAAAATCACCATTTGTTATTCATAAATCATGGAACTTCTTTTTTCTATGGATTATGGACCTATTTTATGAGATGATATAATTGAATAAGGTCTTTTAGAAGTCACAGTCCTAATCTTCTAATGGCTCCATTTTTTGATCTAAGTTTGAGCCTACAAGAGTATGTACTTAGCCAAAAGGAGTTTACATAAAACACTTCATTGATATAAATACTTGAATTTGCACAACCTATTAAGTCTTGACCTACCTTAAGTTATATTATAAAAAAATACTAAAATTTACACTTTTGGGGCCATTTTGCCTTAGATTTGTGTAAATTATCTAGTTTTTTTTAGAGTTTCTACATCCATTCCTCGATTAACTTAGTCTACTCTTTGATCCCTTTAACATTCATGACCTATGTTCTTAGGTGTTATTTTTGGGGCTTAGTTCATTTTATGGATAGCTAGACTAAATTGGATATAATTTGAGTAAGTGAGACTACTTTTTCTATTGAATTTATCTCCCCTTGCTCTATTTGTACTTATTTTAGAATTAAAATGATAGTATTTATATGTTTTTTCCCAAGATTGTCATTTTATTCATTTAAAATTAAAGTTTGGATTTTATATTGGAAAGGTATTGGTTTTATACTTGTTTATCTCTTATGTCATTTTGCCATTCTTTAGAGCTATACTTAATCATTTTTTAGGTAGGAAAGCGAGATCATGTCACGTGGAATAATCCTACATCCTCACTTCCTTGAGACCCTTTTGACTTAGCCATTTTTTCTTAGCCTTTCCAGGTAAGAGAGATCATGCTACATGTCAAAATTATATGTCCTTGATCCCTTGGGATTCCTTATTTTTTCAATAGGTCTTAGACCTTCCAAATGCATGAGATCATGCCATGTGGCTTGATCCAATGTCTCTGGCCTCCTAGGCAATATTTGTACTTACCTATTATTCATCAATCCTTAATATGCCTAAGATAATATAACATTACATGATCCCATTTATCCAAGCCCTGGGATAGTATATTTACTTAGAAGACTTGGTTGAGGTCCTAGATGAGCTAGATCCTGACAAGTGTCAAGATCTTACCTCATCAAAGTCAAACAAGTCATCAACCCAAACAGATGCTCAACCAAGCCCAAATGAGTGAGTGAATGCCATATGGATTGACCTTTCCACCTAGACAATATGTGCACATCCATGTAAGCACTGAATAACCTAAATTTGATGGTTGTCTAGCATGCTAAAACTATCAGATTTAGAATCATGCCTAGGACTTGGTAGATGTTTTAATTGTTTTTGGGTTTCATATTGATATTTTATTTAGAGAAATTTGCCTTGTTTCTTGCTCCCTTTCAAGTTGGTTGATTTGTTTTTTGTGTTATTTTCTTTTTTGGAATTGTTTATTGTGCCATTTAATGGACTTGGGTCACTAAAGGTGTTACTTGATCAATAAGTTTACCTCTATTTTTAACCCATTTAAACCCTATTTTGACCTAAAATTGTTGTTGATGTGTATTATTTTATCTTTAAAACTCAATCATTATCTTAGAAATGGACTGCTTAATCATTGGGTGTGGTAATATAAGGGGAATTTATTTTTTATTTCAATATATATCTACTTTGTTCTGATCTAAAATGGTTATATCATTTCATTTTTTTAGACTTAGTCATTCATATTTAATTGGCTAACTATATTTTGGTTCGTGCTTTCTGCCTTATTTTATGCTTCTTTACAATATTTAAACTCTAACGACTAATGCATATTTATATTCTAATGGATATTTTTTGTCTTGTAGGCCTATATTCATCAAAATTCTACCACTTGTCAAGATTCAGGGACTCTTCTTCTCTAGAGTACTTTGGACCAAGTGTCAAGACCCTTGACCCTCTAAGAACCTAGGATCATGCCATATGGTGTTATCTCAAAGCCTTGGTACCTCAAGATGGTCAAGGTATATCATGAAAGTAGTGGACCTTCTGGGTGAACAAGGTGATGCCATAGGGCATCATCCTACTTCTCTATGCCTCTAGGTCAAATATAAGTAGTATGATAGGGCTGAGACTAGGCAAGTCCCTCATATCATACCACCTAGCACAATCTTGGGCTCTAAAATAGTCAAAACATGAAATAGAGGATGAGGACCCAAAGAGGTCTGAGTAAATGAGATCTCACCACCTATCAAGATCTTATACATCAAAGATAGAAAATTGAAGGCTCATAAACAAGATGTAGATCAACAAGGAAGTGCCATGTAGTAGGACCTTAATCTCTCGAGCAATGAGAAGTGGACATGTAGGGAAAATTTATCAAGACTGATATGTGGACCTACATGAACATATTCATCACCTAAAATTAATGCTCATATTAACCATTTTATTTGTTTAAATTGTCAAAACCTAGTAATGAAATTGTAATCCTACTCAAACTGGGATAATCAGGACTTATTTCATCTTATAGTGACTAAAGTAACCATGGGGTGTAGGATCTTAAGTAGATCTAATACTAGAATTAAATATAAGGACCTATAATGGCCATTAATATTGAGTCAAGACATAAATAAAAACAAGTCATCTTAATTAAGTATGGCCAAGCGATTGGCATGAGGAGACCTCTAATGATTCTAACCACTCATGATTCAGTTATAAAATTAGTTCTTGGGGCCTAATCTTGATTCATTAGTATTTCACATGGCTTGTATCAAATTTTAGTAGAGGTGGACATGCCTCATTACAACCACTATTCCTTTGGTCATTGGATCAATGTCTATAAAGATATTGCTCAAAGGCTTTGAGAGGGCTGGTCTGGTTAGAATCAACAGCTAGAGTAGAGGAATTGCCCCTTTTATTTTCATTGTAATTTATTTATTTCATAAGATATATATTTTTTACTTTGAGCATGAACTAAGGTTATTTGATGAAATTTTCTATAGTTCATTTGAAAATTGATGAATCTTAGTGTTGTGTTTCACAAATTATATATCTTACGGAAGCTTTGTGACTAATATTCATTACCTGCTCATTATCTATGGTGACCTTATTTTACTCTTTTACATAGCTTGTTGATCCTCAAACTATTGCACCATCCCTATTTCCTGGTTGTGCTATACTATCCAAATAAGGATTGGTTTCTTAAGAGGTTTGTTTGTTTAACAAGAACTAGAAATTCCCTCGTTAGAAAGCGATTCCATCTTTATTTTCTCCTTGCCCTCTCACTTTTTCTCTTTATTTTATATCTTTGTTAGTTTAGTTTTGGGATATTGTTTGAATTGTAGTTATTTATCCAAGTTTTATCTCAATTACATGTGTAGACAATATTTTATGATTATATATCACCTCAATCTTGTACGATTGACAAACTCAAACCTTGGCTATTCATCTCAGTTCTTTACCTTTCCCACTTCTAAAAGTCTCCAATTTACTCTATCTTTGTGCCTCTTGGCCATATGTCTTAGTCTGAATAGTCTTATGTTGATGACCTATGTCTTCTATGTTTCTTGGAATGCTTAAAATGTACTTATGTTCCATCTATGCAAGTCCATAACCTGTACCTACTTTCCTTCTCTTTGGACAGTAATGTCTAGGACAAACAATAGTATTGATGTTACTGTCTTATCCTGATGCAAGTGTTTAGTGCCCTAAAGTCATCCAATTTTCAAATGAAACATATCCTAATGGTTGGCCTGAGTGCTTTAATGCAAATTATTACCCCAAAGAGATTGATATAAATATAATATCAACCCTCATTCATTCCTCACCTAACTTAAAAAAAGACCAAATAGACTAAGTTAACTTATAAAAATCAATCTATCAAGCATTTAATTGATCAAATCTTCCCTATTCACATAAAATTCAAAGGCATAACACATATATAGGTCTAAAGTACTAAAAAATTAGCCCAAAATCCCAATTTTCCAAGTTACAAGTTAGGTAATTATTGTAATTTATGTTCATATATTATATGATTCACACACAAACCAACATGTAGAAGAGAAATACATGAATTTTGGTCCCTCTTATAGAGTATTGGATATGTAATTAGTAACCACTGATAGTGGGGTATTTGGGGCATCTCAACACTATATGTCCACTAACCCATTTTCCCCCAAGGTCATATTGAAGATAGAAAACTAGGGTTTGACCATTTCATAAAGATTGACAGTCCATGACCTAGATATGACTGTACCAAAGCAAAGGTGAAGTAAAACCTAGAAAAATCTAAGTGTTTGCATCCTATTTTAGTAGATATTCTATAGAGGACACTAGCATTTAACCCAGATAGTAGCATCGATGTAACTATCCCATTCTGATGTTACTGTCTAAAGAGCCAAAAACATCATAACCAAAATTTGATGATTATTTTAGAATCTCTTTCCTCCCTACTTTATAAATGTTCTAGATTTAGAACTACATTAGAATTATAACAAGCTAAGTACTTCACTTCTTGTCATTTATATATCTAGCATAGTTTTATTTTTCATACTTATACTATCTCAATAATATATTCTATGTATGCTTATATATGAGTTTAGCATATAATTTTCCTGTGATAGATATGATTATCACCCTTGTGCCATTTAATTTATGTATACCCATTTAATATTCTAGATATCTCTAATTTATATCATTTTAGAGTTAAAAATTTGGTGAACTTGACCTTTGAACATCAAACACTAGGTCACTTAGGGTTTTTTGATTATTTTACTTTATTGTAAATTTTAAATTTTTCATTTGGGAAGTAATGGAAAATGTTAGTGCAATTCCAAATGGAAGATAAAGATGCATTACTTACTCATATAAATAATAACAAGGGCTTCATGGATATATTTTTGTATGTTACAAGAGATGAAATAAGTAAACAAGATAAAACTAAGGCTACCTTACCTAGTAATGGTAAATCCTTAGAAGGTACTATAATGCATCCCACACTTATTAATCCACCTATATCTATTATGGGAATGAACTATGTATTTATACCTTTGTTCCATGAAATTATTATTCATAATCTATTATGTAATTATCATTTGTTTCAACACAAATACTAATTTTAATGGCCATTAATACTCAAAACATGTTTTCATCCCCATTAATGACTACTCAACTTGATAATCTAAATCCCATTGGGCCTATTGTTTAATGATTCCTTCAAGTTATAGAAACCTTGGAAGACATGATTAAAAACATTGAATAAAAAACTCTAAAATCCCCTCATGTTATAGATTCACAAGATGTGTTACATAACCCTATTGCACTTGAGATATCTTTGTACCCTTTTCCAACTGGATTTATTCCACCTAATTTCACATTTTTTGATGGAAAGCATGATCCTAAACAACATCTTTAGACATTTTATGTAGCATTCCTTGCCTATGCTTCTAATGATAAAATTTTGACCAAATTATTTCCAAGCAGCCTCAAGGACTATGCTTTAAGGTAGTTTTATGATTTACCTCTCCAATATATAAATTCATTCAAACCTGTTGTCTACCAGTTCTTAACATGCTTCGCCATTAATTTTTTTGAAAAGGTTTCCTATGCCCAAATTGATAAAATCAAACAAGGAACCAATGAACCTATCAATGCATATGTCTTGAGATATAAGACAATGCTAGCCAAAATGACCAATATTATGGCATACAAAGAATTGTAAGATATATTCAAGAAAAGTTTTCTTGCTCCTTTACATGATTCCATTTTTTTCAAGAATTTCAAATATTTTGATGACTTATTCCATGTTGTATAGGACCATAAAATGAAGCTTATGTCATTGAATAATCTCATGTATGTAGCAAACACACCAATTACATCGACATCTAGTACTAAGTTTAAAATTAAACCAAGTTATAAGTTAAAATATCATGAGCCTAAAAAGAAAATAACCACCATAGTTAACACAGTTGCACACTAGCCTAATTGTCTTTTATTATCTAATGTACCAAAGAGATAATTTATATGTTTGCCTGAGTCCCCATCTTCATTACTCCCATGATTACTAGAGTGTGAGCTTATAAATATCCCTCATCCTATCAAGGTTGATATGAGTTAAACTCTACCCAAAGGATACAATGTGAAAGCTTATTGTGATTTTCATCAAGGACTAGAACATTCTATGGACAAATACTTTACCTTGAAGTAAAAGATCCAAGATCTTATCGATGACCAAAAGCTTACATTTGAGGATCCTCCAAAGGAATTAGGTTCACAACCTGGTGATCACCATAAAAAAAAATATTTAACAATCTTTTGCAAGACCATTCTAAGAAGGAAACAAAAGTGAAAATGGCATATAATGCACATCCTCCTCCATCACATTATGTGCATCCACTAGATGGGATTATTGGTACTTACATTTGACATATACATCATATGGTTAAGAAACCTTATATTTATTTTTATGATAGTGAAATTAAGGATGATAAATCTGATATTTATTCTTTATACATTTGATTATACCTTGAAAAACACCCCATACATAGTGTTATGATTGATAATGGTGCAAGAAAAAATGTTTGCACCATGACATAACCTATGCACTTGGGTTATGCTCATCATGATTTACACCCCTCTACCATATCAGTTAGAGCATTCAATGGGACCTCTAAAAAGGTTATTAGAAATATTGACCTACCTTTATACGTCAGTCTTGCATATGTGGTTACTACCTTCTTAGTTTTCCCTTACACAAACATCTTTGATATGTTATTGGGAAGACCTTGGAGACACACTCTTCGATAATTACCTTCTATAATGCATGGGTGTGTTAAATACATTCATGCCAATCAGGTAATTAGAGTTTCTAGAATTATATATGAGCATCTTCTTGAAAAAAATAAACTTATACCTAAACAACTAGCTATCAAGCCTACTAAGGCTAATTCATCGTAAAAGGGTAAGCAACAAGGAATCCCTTTTACTAGGATGCCAATACTTGAGAGACCATTACAACATAGAAATACAATAAATTACATAAAATCCAAATCATCTACTTCACACCATGTTCAAATATATAGAGAACCTTAAAATATACATACTATTTCTATACTAAATAAACAAACAAGCACTCAATGATGGGTTCTAAGAACCCCTACTCCTATTACTCCTACTATTGTTTCATGACCACAAAGTCCTATTCTACACATGTATAGAACCATTGATATCATAGTGATAAATATTACACATATACATGATCCTCAACAACATAAATAGGGTATTAAAATAGATTCACAGTGGGAAGATATCTATGACCATCCATTATCTGACATCATAGGATGATCCTTCCTCTTCAAAAATTCCAAAAATTCCAAAAAAGTAAAAAACATTCAAAAAATCCAAAAACACTTTTGGCACTTACATGTTCTATTAGCTCCTTGGCATCCATGTGTTAGTTCCATGTTAATGGATATAATACTTAATTACTCATACATACACATGTGTCACGTCTCTACTTGAGTGTGATACATGCATACACAAATACATGATACATTCCTATTTAAGATGTTGGGCCTTCCTTATACTCATGTCATATGGACATTGGGCACATCTGTTTATTTGATATTGATACACACAAGTTATATGATTCAATGATCACTCTATATTATCATGTTTGAGTTTATATATGTACTTACACATGCCTATTATAAATGATTATATCTTACATAGGGTACTTGATATGCTATACACTTGACATACTTTTCATAACACATTGGATCCATGGGCTAATATACCATGTATATGTTGTTTTCTTATGCTTTAATTTATGCACTTCCTTGAGTGTCTTTCCTTGCTATTCTATTCCTTGTTAGAGCATTTAAATATGCTCCTTTAATTATGGCCCTCGTGCCTATGTATGCTTTCATTGAAATTTACATATGTCATTGTTTGTTATATGGAAATTTGACTAAGTCATGTCCCTTTGAGTGTGAAACATTTGAACATACCCCTTATTTGTGGTCTCCTTGGACCATTACCTTTTTAATTGATTTTGAGTGCTCTTGTGTGTGTGCATATTTGCTTATTGAGCTTGTACTATTACTATCTAGATATTTCCATGAGTTTTATCATGAATCTTTGGCCTAAATGTGATTACATTGATTCTCTATGGTTCATTGATACATTTACCTAGACATGTTACCCTATATATGATACACGGTTACATTCATAAATTATATAGTTATTTTATCCTTTTGATGTGAGGTAACTACCAGTTCCTATCTTTCCATCACCTCAAAGGTGGGAATATTAGTGGGGGTATGTCCTAGAGACATGTTATACACACTTGACTCAGTTTTTAGATTTAATGGAGGCATGATTTGGAAGCATGTTCTCCACACTCATTTAGTACATTGTACTTACAATAGTTTTTAGATTCAGTGGGGGCATGTGATTTGGGCATGGCTTCCACACACTCAAATTTATTAGATTTAATGGGGGAAAGTCATATGGGAATGGATTCATTATAATCATAGCTATTAGATTCAATGGGGACATGCTTTTGAAGCATGTTCTCCACACCTATTTAGTATTCAACATCTCTAGATTATAGTAGGGGCATGTTTTGGAAACACGTATTCCATATTGATACTTATATCAATTTTAGATTTCTCCACATATTGTGGGGACATGATTTGGAAGAATTTTATCCATACTTACCCAATTATCTAAATTCACAAAGCACACAATTATATGATTTGGATTCATAGTTGTGGCAGAATTATACACATTGGTGCTATTGTTATATATACTTTCAACATGAGACTTATCTAAAGTGCATATACAATGAAATATATGCCTAATATTTAAAAATTCAAATTAGTTTTAGATTCCAAAAATATTTTATGGACTATTACCATATCATAGAAATTTTTGTACTAATAGCTCGTAAAATTTTTATAGACTTTTATTGAGCCAATATACTGCAGTAGTTGGTTCAATTTTGGTACAGTTTAGGTGATCAAATCACTCAATCTTGTTAATATTTTAAGTTGGAATTGATCATCCAACCTCACTAGGTTATAAATATCATTGGGTTTCATGATTGAGATAATCTTAATTACCAGGTGGTAACTCACCTTTTGCTCCAAAGTTGGGGACATGTGCCTTCCAATCTCTCTCTCTCTCTCTCTCTATATATATATATATATATATATCTCCTTAGATATATGCACTTTAAATATTTATCTATATTTGTCCTAATATTAGTTTTAGATCCTTAAAATGATACATATTTGTCAAATTGACTTGCCAATAGGCAAGGAAGTTACATCAACACACAGGGGTACTCCTAAACCTTGCTCTTTTAATTTTAATCTATTTCAATTAATTTCAAGCCAGATTATATGCACTAATTTTACATTGTCACATGATTTTAGTTGCAAGTAAGTCACTTGAAAATCACTCAAGTTGAGAACATGCAAATATAATGTGTGTATACACCCCCAAGTATGCATTCCTTTCCTTTAAACTAGAAATTTCATTGCTAGATTAAAGGGGGCCAAATGCAGAATATAAACTCTTATAAACTCGATAAACTCAAACATTGGCTATTCCTCTCAGTTATTTAACTCTCTTGCTTTTGTAAGTCTCGTATATACTCTATATTTATGACACATGGACTATATCTCTTAGTCTAACTAGTATTATGTTGATGACCTAGGTCTTCTATCTTACCTAGAATGATTAAAATATACTTATCTTCCATCTCTAGAAGTCTAGAAACTATACCTACTTTCCTACTCACTAGACACTAATTTTTGAGATAGATGATAACATCAACATTATTATTCTATCCTAATTCAAGTGTCCAATGCCCTAAAATCATCTAATTTACAAATAGAACATATCCTAATGGTCAGCATAAGTGATTTAATGCAAGTTATTACTCCAAAGGATTGATATAAATATAAGATCAATTTTCATTCATTCCTCACCTAAAAACTATAAAAATATTAAAGATACCAAAGTAAATTATCAAAATCACTCTATCAAGTATTAAATTGATAAAAGCTTCACTATTTCCATACTAGTCATAGGCACAAAACATATATAACTCTAGAGTACTAAAGGAGTAATCTAAGAGCCCAATTTTTTAAGTTACAAGCTAGGTCACTATTCTAATTAGTTTTCACATATTATATGATTCACACATAATCCAAAACATAGGGGATAACTACATGAGTCTAAGGCCCTCTTTTGGAGTATTGTTTTTGTAGGTAGTGCCCACTAATAATGGGGTCTTTGGGGTAGCTTGTCACTATGTTTTCAATAACCCATTCTCCCCCAAGGTCACATTAAAGATGGAAAACTAGGGTTTTGCCATTTCACAAAGAGTGACGGCCCATGACCCATATATGAGTGCACCAAAGTGAAGGAAAATAAAAAACTAGAAGCATCTAAGTGGTTACATCCTATTTTAATATATATTTTATACATGACACTAGCATAGAACCCAAATAATAACATTGATGTAACCACCTTAAGCTAACATTACTATTCAGAGATCCAGAAGCATTAGAGCCAAAATTTGATGACTGTTCTATAATATCCTTCCCACCTGCTTTCCACCCATTCTAGATCTAGAACTACATTAACATTAGAACAAACTAAGTAATTCACTTCTTTATCATTTTTATATCTAGCATAATTTTACTTTCCATGTTTAAACTATCTCAACATAGTAAATTCAATGTATCCTTATATCCAATATTAACATCTAATTAGCTTGCTATAGATCTGATTATCACCCTTATGCCATTTCATTTTTGTATACCCCTTTAGTATTCTAGATAACCCCAATATAGATCATTTTAAGGTTAAACAACATGTTCATCCTATCACTTGTCCTTTATGCATTATTGAAATTAATAGATTAGACATGCCTCCTTTATGCATTATTAAAATTAATAGATTAGACATGCCTCCTTTATGCATTATTGAAATTAATAGATTAGACATGTCTCAACCAAAAGTGAATTCACTAAAAATATTGAACTAGGTGGTTATTTTGATTGTAAGATTAGACCATAATTTCTTGCATAAATCTTATAGAATACTCAAACATGCTTATTATATGGAACATACTACATTAGCCAATTAAGGTATCTAGTATGCCATGACCTAGTAAACAAAGACCTTGGGGAGTTGTTACCATATCCTGATTCCTTTTAGGAGAGGTGGAAGGGAAGAAGGGGGAATCCTCACCAGTTGAGATTTTTTACTCTCCCTCCTTTTTTCCCACCTAGAGTTGGTGTGGTTGTGCCAAATGGAACACCAACATGATCTTAAAATAAGATTGATCCATTTGGACTATTCCACTTTGGTCCTATCTAATTTTTTTGGTCATGTCCTCCCACCAAATAATGACTCTTTTCTCAAATTTAAAATTACCCAACAAGTCATCTTGCATATTTCATGAGTCTCATCTAAAGGAGTTCCAAAATAATAAAAAGCTAAATTTTATAACCATTATACATTAAAGGCTCATATGATTGAAAAACACCAAAATATCTAAATACATATTGAGAGAAAAATACCATTTTTTTCCAATTTAGAGTCTAAACATTCCTAATAGCCTTGAGCTAAGTCTACATACACCTCCAAGATCATAGGTCATTGTTGAATCAATAAATCACACCAAGATTGCACCAACGTTTATAATTTTATATAAATATTTCACACACCAACATAACATGGAATAACTACATGGATTTTGATCCCTCTTCAAAATATTGGTATGTAGGCAACACTCAACACAAGGGGTGTTGAGGTCTAGCACAATGTCAACCACTAACCCTCCTTTTTTTAAATTCTATTTATCATTCATGGTCTATTGATCTAGGGTTATATATGTGAATAATAAGGTAAACAATGGTTTTTGAAATATATCTAGAGCTTAGGTAGACTCAAATAGAGCATATAAGTGAAGCAAACTTGTCACATCAGTCATAGAGTGAGAACCCTCATTGGACATCGGTATGCCCTAAGGATAGAAACACATGGCACCCCTATATAATTATAATATTTTTATCATAGATATAAGTGAAACCCTCTTCTTCATTCATAACATCGTTATATATCCACACAATCAATTTCATAGTTGTACTTACAGTTTTACATTCATGATTTCTAGGTAAATTTTTCTTTCTAGCATTTTACCCTTTTAGCATATTTCCAAATATATCAAGTTAAAATTTAGTTTGTCATTTATTTCATATTGTTATCATTTTGATTTTATTAATTTTTTTTTAATTATACGATTATCATCTATTTACCAAAATTTGATAAATAATTAGCCTACACATATTTCATGGGTTGTTCATACTAATAAATATCAAAGAGTTTTCTATATATAAAAACAAATCCTAAGATCATAATAATTTTTCCAAGTCCTAAAAAAATTAAGAAATCAATTGGAACTTTTTTGAGACATTATCATAAAGGCATACAATTATAAAAACCCCTCAAAGAAGTAGCCTTGAAACCAAGTCTGAATACATACCCAAGTCAAAGTTTCATGGTGCCAAGTGTTAAAATCTAAACATTACATTACATTATATATTGATCATGATGTTTCACAAACATATCTAAGTGGGAGCACTGCATGTAATTTAAGCCCTTTTTGGAATTTTGGAATGTAGGCAACGCTTAATCACTACATAAAGAGTGGTTAGGGTTTTTTAAACCAACATACTAACCCATTTTTCAACGGTCATTTTGTGGTCAAAAGTGACATTAGGGTTTCAAAATAAGGAGAAAATACTAAAGGTGAGTGCACACATAATAAGTACTACGAGTGTAGGTACACAAAATTGAGGAATCATAGACCTACATAGTCTAAAAGGACACTACTGATAGAGGCATGATAGTGTCAATCGTCAAAAGGGTCTCACTATTATTGATAATGTCCAACCAAGATTTGAGTGACAATTTCATCATTTGAGTGGTGATGAATAATTTGCATAATATTTTCAAGATCAATGATGAATGTCATGAGATAAAAATTAAAAAAATAAGCCAAGCTTAGTGCTTTGTTAATTTCCAATCTTATAGGTTCTCAATATTTCAATTTATCAATTCATATCACATTAATATAAAATAAGTAAAACATTCTTGTGAACCTAATGTCAATTAGTAACTACACTTAAATTTTTTTGAAATAGAATTAGTAACTTAAATACTTGTACACCATCTTAAATATTATCCTAAAGGTTAAGAATACAGAGAATGCCAAGGAAACCACAATTGAGGAGTGAGATGAACTCTTGAATGATACTAATCCACATTTTATAGGTATATATCTTACAATAGGTGTTTAAAAAATTATTCCAATTAACACTATCCATATTTATACACCTATGGCTATACAAGTGATGCTCACACCAAGTGTGGGAGTAACACAACCTACTCATTGGGATTTATATGGTTCTCCCTTAAAAACATGATTTTTCACCTCCTAAGATTGATACTTATGTGACACTAACATCACCACATTAAAAAATTAATTACACCATGACCCAATTTAATCCCACAAACATCCTCTCATGAATAATTAGCTATTTAATCATTATTTAATTAGTTTATTAATTCCTAACAAATTACATGCATACATAATTAATAAAAATAAATAAATAAATAAAATCAACCAATTCCCTCATGAAATGGAAATAAAAAAAACCAACTCCCTCATAAAATGTAAATCAGATCATTGAAGTCCCTCATCAAATGGAAGTGAAATAAACCAATGCCCTCATTAAATGAAAATTACATCAGTTGACTCATTGATTAAATATCATCCATCCAAACTCAAAATTTCTAAATAAATCAAGATTAATCTCAACCATCCATTCTCCCATCCAAAAATATATACATTCATTTTTCATCCTTAATTCTCACATGAGGACAATTTTGGGGAAAAATCTAGAATTCTCTATTATCTTGGAAATAAAACAATCATTTTTCATAGGCACTTGCCACTAAAATCTTGCACAAATCCTTGAGAAACCATAATATATCTATCACATGAGAAAAGCCATTCAACGAAGGAGAAATTTTATTGATAGGTGAAGCTATTTGTTTTTCTCCTTTATTCACTCAATATGAGGTGATGTTTTTATTTAGATTAGGAACTAGTATTGTCTTAATTTTATTTCATAGCTCTAAATTTTAGCATATACATATTTGGCATGCCCAGTGGGACCCCTTTTTATCTATTGTGCTTTTTACTTATTTTGAGGTGATATTCTAACTTGGTTTATTATTTATTAGATGTACATGTATTCTTGAATTAGGTTTCAACCCTCTTAGTTTAAATTTATAATTTTATTTGCCAATTTTAGGTCTTCATTTCTATTTTTCTGAGTATTAACATTTTTGTGTTCTGCTTTGGGGTTCTTTCTCTTAGGAACAAATTTTTTGCCTCATAATTTGGCATTTCTATGTATTGTGCATGTGTTAAATAATATTTAGAATTTCTACTTAGAACATTGGCATTTTTGTGCTATAATTTGGTATTTCTATCTTACAATTTGGTGTTTCTATGTTTTGTGCAAGTACCAATCAATTTTTGGCATTTCCATCTTGACCTTTGGAATTTTTATACTAAAAATTGGAATTTATGTTATAATATGGATTTTTTTATTCTGATTACTGACTATTCTAAATAATGGTGTTTTTGTGCTAAACAAGGGCATTTTTGTTCTATGTTTCAACATTTTTATTATTAACATTTCTATATATATTACTAACATTTATATTCTAATTATCAACATTTTTTATGTGTGTTTTAACATTTTTTTATTATTTTTATAATTTGTAGGAAAAAACACATGATGAAAACCTAGACTTCAAAACTATTAACTTGTGTTGCGAAGCTATGTCAAAAAGAAGACCTGAAATTAGATAAACTAAAAATAAGCACTAAATCGTAAATTAAATAATCAAATAATTTTGTCTATTTATATTTATATTTTTTGTGTGTGGCCTAAATATATGTATACTCTTATCTCTATCCTTAATGTGATCTTGATAATCATAAATGGTTCAGTCACTTTTGTCTTCCTAGGCCTAATCTGTGTATGCTCTTTCCTCATGCCATAATGCGATATTGGAAATAAAAAATGGTTAGACCATTTTTTATTTTTTTTTAGGGGTTTAATGACTTTTATTTCATCAAAATAATTCACTAAAGTCTATGTTACAACATATTAACTTGGTATGGATGTCTTCATTAGTTAAGCTAAAAATCAATTTTACATGATTTCCATGAAGTGAGGTAGTTAACCACTAATACCCAGGCCTTAAAAAACACCCTTGCATCACAAATTTTGGCCTCATGTACCAAAATTTATATCAAGGAATCATATATATAACTTGTATAAACCTAGATTAGGAAACATCTAGCCACAATCATGTAGTGGTGTAAAAAAAAAACCATTCCTTAAGATTACCCACACTGTACCTTTGAGGTATATTTATGGGCCACTATACAATTTTAAATATACTTTATTAGAATATGGTGATATTTTGTGTGGGTTATTATCTTACCCATTTTTCAAACCACTCTAAAAATTAAACCCAAACAAAACCAATGGCACCAAAAATGAGATATCAAGCTAGACAAAACCAAGACCCTAACAATGAAAACCCTTTTAATCAAAATTGATTCCATTTTTATGGACATGATAGATTACATTAATGACTATTATAATTTTATAATTATAAACCATATAAAATAAAATAATTATTCTAATTATTTTTTTAGAATAAAACAAGGTAGAGCCCAAGTAGACTAGTTCCTATTTTAGAACAAAGATGACATCCTTATGCAACTCATAGAAATAGGAGTTAAGCTTCCTGTAAATTATAATCCTAAAAAATTTAGTAACATAATAAGTATTAGATATTAAACACATCTAAACCATAAACATGCTAATTCCAATAATCACATTGACTAAAACCAAGCAAATGTTGAATCCACTAATCAAAACCCTAATCCCAATGTCCCTCATATCGAATTTAATAAAGGGAAATAAGTTATAGCATAATAAATCTATCAAGATCAAAATTAAATTATGTTTGACCAACTCCAACAACTAATTCAACATGTCAAAAACTTACCCTTCCATATAAGTCATACAATATGCAAACCTTCAAAAAATCATCAACAATCTAATACCAATCAAGTTCCTGAGCCACCATAACCTAGCTTTATCGTACCTCCATCATATCCACTTAAGGGTACATATTTTTTCCAAGAGTGGAAAGCTATGAATAATTCTCTCCAAGGACTACATGAAGGAAACCAAATCAAAAAACACAAATTCAAGGAATTTTACCCCTATCCCTTTGATAAAGAAATGCCAAATGTACCCTTTGCCCCTTACATTAAACTACACAAGTTTGAAAAATAGAAGGGAAAGGGTGATCCGAGGGAAAATGTAAAATAATTTTTCATGTATTACCATTACATATAGTGACCACTATTTATTTATATTATTCCTTCAAAGTCTAGGAAACCAGGATTTGGAATGGTTTTTGTATCTTCCTAAGGGATCCATCACAACTTACACTCTAAAAGATTTGTAAAACACTTGTCCCTTATAATATCCTCATAATAATCACTAGGGGGTTTGTATCTAATAATGAAATATTATTTATTTGTGAAAACATGTATAGGTTCTCAGAGTCCCTATTCATGAAGACATAGTCTTTTTCATATTGGAACATAAGAGAATATTAAGATCATTAAACTTGGAGCTGCTCTTAGTCTAGAGGAACAAGAGATTTTGGTCACACTCTTAAAATAAATTTTAGATGTCTTTGCCTCATCCTATGTTTATATTATCAGATTGGATCCATCCCTTGTGATGTAATACCCTGTTGTACATTAAAATGCCAAAACATCCAAATAAAAACTAAGAAAGATGCACCCCAAGATGGCACTTCTCGTCAAAGAAGAAAAACAAAATATCTTGGATCCTTGGTTTATATGACCAATTTACTATTCTAAATGGATATCCAAAATCATTCTCATCAACAAGAAACCAACATGTATTCAAGTTCATATATTTCCATGTCATCAATAAGACATGCGCAAAAAATGATTTTCTTTTACTCAATATTAACATGCTCATCAAATCCACATTGGGACATGAAATTTTATCTCTCATGGATGGATTTTTAGGATATAATCATATCAAAATTTCATATGAAGATCAACACAAAATAACATTTACTACACCTTAGGGAACCTTTTGTTACCAAGTCATGACTTTTGGATTGAAAAATGTCAGTGAAACCTATCAAAGAGACATGACCCTTATCTTACCTAAAATGCTTCATGATATAGCTAAGGATTATGTGGATGCCATATTGGTTAAATCAAAATCCAAAGTATAAAATCCTACCATTTTATGACAAATTTTTAAAAGATAAGAGAATACAAGGTCCATTTGAATCTTAAAAAGTGTCTTTGGTGTCATATCAGTCATTTTTTTAGATTTATTATATCTATAATAGGTATTGAAGTTGATATAGTAAAATTTAAAGCCATCACATAAATGCCTCCTCCTCAAAACCTCAAATAACTATATAGTTTATAGAAAAAATCCAAGCAATCAGAAGATTCATCTCACAACTTACAGATAAATGTCATCCATTTAAGCATCTTTTGAAAAAGGACACTATTTTACATTGGAATTAAGGATGTAAATAGGATTTTGAATAACTTAAACAATATATTTCATATATAATAGTGCTAGTTCCACCTACTCTGGGGCAACCTATGTTACTTTACATCTCAATGACACAATTTTCCTTGGGAGCCATTTTGGCTCAACATGATGATCAAAGAACAAAAAGAGTTGTTTATTATCTAAGAATAACTTTGGTAGAATATGAAATTAATTAAAACCCAATCGAGAAGGAATGTATAGCTATTATTTTTTATTTTAAAAAACTACAACACTACACACTTAACAATAAAACAAAACTCATTTTCAAAGTTGATCATCTAAATTATCTTATATTAAAATCAGCTCTCACAGGTAGAATAGAATAGAAAAATAGGACATGTCACTCAATGAGTTCAACATCAATTATGTAAATAAAAAATATATAAAGGGACATGTCCTTGAAAATCATTTGGTAGAAGCACCACTATTAGACAATCAACCTTTGATAATTAGATTTATGGATGAGTCAATTTTATCTCTTAATGAGTTACTCGAATGGAATCTTTACTTTGATGGATCCTTCACCACTCATGGCTCAGGGGTAAGCATATTTTTATTGACACCAAAAAATGATCTCATCCCCAAAGCATTTATAATTGGTTTTCCTTACACTAACAACATCATTGAGTATGAAGCACTTTGTAGTCACACAAAATGTCACTTGAGTGCAATGAGTGTTATTTGAGACCACTCTACCCCTAGCTTAGCCCTATACCTATCTTAGAGCCTCTTTATATCCTTATCCAACTTTTGTGTGGGTCTAACCCATCCTTAGACATTACAAAAGGTAGTCCTAGACCTTCACCTAGGCATCCAATCAATTAGTGACCCATGTTCTACCACTTGGACACTAGCGCACCCCTTTGGACACTAGCACACTGTGTTAGTTACCAAGGGACCACACTAGTGTCCCTTACCTCTTTTTAACCAAAAAACCATATTTATATTTCTTAAGGCACCTTAGGGTCTGCTTAGACTCAAATCACATCCTGATAAGCATCATATCAGTATATATACATCACTTTTATCCCTTTACCCACTAGATGGAAATCACATGTAAGTAATCTTAAATAAAATAAGAAAAAATTATGAAAATCAAGGTCATTAATACCTATTATTCACTAAAAATCCATATAATCATATAAAACATTCTTAAGCTTAGATTTCTCAGATTTCTAGTCTTAATCACACTCAAAACACTCAAGCTAACACTCATACTATTATTCACTTGCACTTACACCAAACATTTAATGTGGGAGGACTACATCAAGATTGATCCCCTCTTGAGGTATTGGTATGTAGGAAACTCTCAATATCATGAGGTGTTGAGGTCACATCCAACCTATCCAACTAACATTACACTTTCTATACTTGTGCTCCTCAAATACCCTAATAACATGGAGGTCTAAACTTTGCTCCTAAATCAATAAAAAATAGGTCATAGGAAACAAATTAGGGTTCATCCACATAGACATAGGCATCTCAAAATTAGGTGAGGTTATTCCTATAATTTAACATAGTTTTTATCAAGAGGACACTAGTGCAACATGGAGGACATTAATGCAGTGTACTATTGTCTAGGGGACCATGATACTATCTAAGAGGAGTTTTGAGACCTATTTCCATTTTACAATACTTTGATCAACTTCTGCACCAATTTCTAGCCTCTAATTCATTCATCTCAGTTAGTTACATCTAAGTACATATTTGTGTGATTCATTTCTATTATTATAACAATCAAATTAGGTTAATTATTTTATAAATTAGTGGTTATATTTATTACATATTTATTTCTTAATTTTCATATTCTAGCACTTTAACAATTCTTCATAAATCCCTTAAAAGTTAAATCATTTGGTGAACCCAACTTACTTGAATAGTGCAAAAACCCTAGCCCTAGACTCCCTTTAGGGTTTATGTTTCCAACCTTATAGAACCCATAATTAGATTTCATACCTTTACGTCTTTTGATTTTTGTTTTGTCTAATCATGATAATAATGACAGAAGATGTTTATCACTTTTTTTATACAAAGTTTTCTAGCTTCTGTTGCATGCTTATTTCCTTTCATTTAGAATGAATTAAAGTAGACATAAACATATATGTACATGATGCTTTATATAATTTTAAATATATGTCATATCTCATTCTTTCTCTAGTATGCTATATTTATCTCATGTGAAATTAAATTAAGAATAAAATCCTTACACACACAGGATATATTACATAAGATAAAAAACACATTACCTAAAATTAAAAAATATCCTTTAGATGATTTTTGTTCTTTGGTTCACTTTGATTCCTTTCCCATCACTAATAGACATAAGATAACATCAATGGTTTTATTTATCACTCCTAGTTATCAACCCTATACATATAGCTACTATGTCACTTCTACTACTAGCTCTATGCTCATAGTAGACCCTACGGTTTGCGCTATGATGTCCACAAGTGGTCCCAAAGAATGGTAGGTTATCCAAACCATGGATATAAATTTTTCAATTAGAGTAGTGTTCCTTTAACCAAAATTTCTATTTTATAGCTCCTGCAACATTTTGACATGTACAAATATATTTTGTATGCAACACTCTATGATACTAAGGTACCTAGCATAATAGAGCCAACTTATGTTGCTTCTATAATCAATAATATGAAGTGGAATAAAGAGAATATATCATTAAAAAATTAATATCTCCCACCTCAACGCATCATATATCAACATATACCTATTTACATTGCATTAAGAATTAATAAGGTGTGTGTCAAATGAGTACTAGTTGATAAGGGATCATGGTTGAATATTTGTAATATCTTTTTTATTTGGCTTCTCAATATACATGCCAAGGATTTAGATCCTCTTGATATGAACATTCAAGGATTTGATAATATTCCATTCAAAGTTTTGGGTCAAATCACACTAAACCTTACATTGGGACCTATAACACTACCTACAACATCTCAAGTTATGCCTAATAATCTCAATTACAATATCTTTCTCAAGTGACATTGGATTCATGATATGCATGAAATTCCATAAAATTTACATGCATGGTTAAATTTTAGTTACAAAGGTTATATATACACATGAATTATGGATCAGGAACCATTCAAATATTGTGAACATATAGAGCTTTCATATAATTATATTCCTCACATCGATTTTGCTATGATACCTGTTGTACCCAACACCCCCCTTTTTCCATAAGGAAATGGGGACCCACCTTTTCAAAAATATGATCTTAATAGGGAATAATTTTTCATATGTCTATGCAAAATTTAGGAAATCTAAGACATTTCACCTTTTTGGCAGATGATATTGGCATTGTGTTCATTATGTTTATGACACTAACTTTTGTATTTTCAAATAAATTCTTTGAGTTCATAGTCTTTGGGATAGTTCATTTGACCTTATTGAAAAGTTATCTTTTTTAATGTTATGTTTCAACAAATTTTTGGTCTTATTTTATTTTTTAGAGAAATTATTGTAGACTTTTCATCCGAAACAATTCTCCCAAAAAAGTTTGGCCTATGGACTCTTTGCCGTAAGGAATTCTAGACTGCATGCACTTTCCACGAAATAAATTTCCCAATGGATTATCCCTTTGACCCTATCCAACTTATCCTTATGAACTTTTAGAATGACCTTATCCATATGAGAATACCTTGGGGGAATCTTATAAGTGCCCTTTAGCCTTTCTGTGAAGTAGATCCTTCAAGAATTTTATCATGGACAAATGTCTTACGAAGTGGACCCTTTGGACTGATGCCACCCTTTAGCATTTTGGAATTTCCATTTAAAGATTTCAAAATTTCCATTTTTCCTTTCCACCTACCTTTAATAACCCTTCCAACTAGCCCTTTGGCATTTTTGAATTGAACCATTTACCCCTTCTTGGCCACTTCTTTTAGGGCACATACCCTTCCAACTAGCCCAATGCAAATTTTGAACTGAACCATTTACCCCTTCTTGACCACTTCTTTTAGGGCACATACCCTTCGAGTTTTATGCCGCTTACCTTTCAGAATTTTGGAATTGCCATTTAGATATTTTTCAAGTGCCCTTTATATCTTACCAACCTACCCTTTAGAATTTGTGAAAGCATCCTTTGGATGAATTGTTGTGGCCTTTTCCCTGATAAAATCCCTTTAACACTTTTACAATTTCTCTTCTCCCTTTTTCTTTAGAACTTTTGCTCTGTGCCTTTGCCAATTCCTCCAGACATTTTATTTGACAAAAATAACCTTTCAAGAGAATTATTGTGGAAATTTTGTCTAAAATAAATCCCCCAAAGTAATTCCTTTAAGACCTTTTGAAATTACCCTTTTCCCCAGATCATTTCCTTTAGACTTTTTTTTTTCAAACATTTTGTCCGATGTAAAAGGACCAAAACAATTCCCCCTCGAAGGGCACATGCCCTTCAGACTTCTTGAACCTACCCTTCAGACATTTTGAAAGTGATGTTTTGGCCCTTTTAAAGTGACCACTTACCCTTCAGGAACTTTGAAGTGACCCTTAGTCATATGAAAGTGCCCTTCGAAGATCAAAGGTGCCCTTCAGCCCTCCAAAACTACCTATTGACCAAATTTGACTTTTAGGTCAAAGTAGGGAACCTATAGGTAAAAGATTGAATTTATAGGTCTATAAGGGGTGTAATATGGATGTAAAAAGGTTTTTTATAGGTCAGTTAAGGTTAATCAATGTTGTAATAACCTTGGTCATTAGTTTTCTTAGTCCCTTTAGTCATTTTGAATTATTTTAGGGGTCAAAAAGGTACATTTAATGAGATATTCATTAAGAAGTTTTAAGGTTAAAAAAGATGATTTAATTCCCCATGTGTCCATATAAGTCTTAAATAATTGACAAAATTGAAAGATGGTAGGTTATGTAGAAGAAAAGGTAGTTTTCTTGAAGGAAAAAAAGAGTTTGGCACTTGTATAGCCTCCTTGAGAAGTGTGCCATGTGGGAAATAGTTAAGAAGTACCTCTTAAGCTTCCCAATGCTCAATTACATGCTTTTTTTGATTTAAAAGTGTCATTTTTGAGTTAAAACCATTCAACTCTCTTTTCACCCTTCTTGGCAAGCAGAAGTGACTCTCAGGTTTTTGTTTAATACAAACAGCTCAGGATGTTTCAAGGAAAATGATTTTGGGACATTGTTTTAATATAAAATAAATTTATTTAAATATAAGGATTTTGAAAAATGGTGGTTTTTGCTTCATGAACCATCCTCATGAAGTTGACCTTTTAAACTTGCCTACTAATCTGTGTACCCTATGGGTTTTACCTTGGTTTGAGAAATTTCATATGAACCACTTATTGATTTTAATGTTATATGATGTTGAAATCATCCTTATGTGAATACCATGATTTTTTAAAATTTTAATGAGGTTTTGATATGCTAATAACCTTAGATTGTAAGAGGGTACACCATTCTATGTTATAGGCAGTCTACCATTCTTGTTATAGGTAGTCTTACACCATTTTCAAAATCTTCAAGGTTTAACCATGGTTTTTATGGGTTTTGATGATTTATGTTATTATCACTCTCTTATTTCCATTATCATCTCAATCTCATCTCTAAAGTAACATTTCATGAGTTGCAACCATGTACACTATGCTATTAGCTCCTTACCCAATTTCACTTATAACCATTGTTGAACCACATGTGAAAAATTTATTAGTATGTTAATGAAGGTGTTTTAAGGTATAAATATGTTTAAATTTGTTTTGGAGTAGGAATAAATAAGTTAGATCCTCCAAAGAGTGTGAGAAGAAGACTGTTGCAGTCATGTACCATATATAACACATAGTCTGCCATTAGAGTGTGCATATATAGGTGGTTGCAGGGGAGAATCACATTAAATTAAGGATTTTTGCTATTTTAAAATTATTAAATTATTATAAGCACAAATATAGTAAATTTGAAGGATTTTGAGTCTTTTCATGAGGTTTAAACTATACACATTGTCCACTTGCATTCACTGCCTATATTATGGAATAACCACCCAAAAGTAGCCTGATACAGAGAGTTGAGGAGTCATTATGTGATTTTGGAACAAGGAATTAAATTCAATTTTCAATTCCTTACATTTTAAATAAATACTAACACACATTTTTGAAGTGTTAGATGGCTTGGTAAGTTGAGAACACCTTCAGAAATAATATGACTAAGTTCAGGGATCAAATCCTTAATGTGCCAAAATAGAGGTCCATGAAGGTTTTGAGAATAAAATATGATAAGGATATGAGGATATTTGAATAATTATAGTTTATTAGCCTTGTAAACCTTATAAATAACATAGACTATGTAAATTTTGGAAGGAAAAGGATTAAGGGAAGATAGTTATAAGAAGGCTTAAAAAAACACTTTTATACACTAAGTTCAGGCAGTATTATCTATTGTTTTGGGTCAAGAAGAGAATTTTATAATAAAAAAGGTAAATTTTACATTTTTAAAACATATTATGAGGGTTTAAAATGATGCAAATAACACTTGTGAGCTAAAATATCATCAGAAGGAGATTATAAAATGTGTTTTAGACCTTCATATACATCTACAGTCTGTACACTGTAGAAATAGGCACCTTCATCTAGGTAAGTAGAAAGTGACCCAAAATTCATATAAAAGTGGTGTTTTAAGGTATTAATGGTGAAAAAAGTATTTATTGTGATAGATATTCCTCATTCTTCATATAAAACCTTCAAACAAGCTCAACCAATGCAAATCAATACCTATAGGGCTTCATCCTTCTTAATAAGTTGACTGAACAGGTAGGGAGTAATATTTGAGTCTCTTGATGAAGATAAGGCATATAGATGAATAAAATGAACCTAAATAAATTAAATATGTTTCTAGGGGAATAAGGAGGTATTAAACACTGCCTTTGAGGTCTAACCATACATCAATACCTACAGCCAACTAGATGACTATGATGCAATAGTAACCTAGCAGGGTATCTAGGTAATGATTTAAGCCTAATAAATAGGAGAAAATAGATCCAAGAAGGAATAAAATTGTCTTATGGGACTCTATATTGGTTTATATATCTTACTCTTAAACCCAAACAACTATGGAATCTGTAGGTGCCTTCCCAAGAAGCAAAAGACACAGTCAGACAGAGGTCACACTTAGTCCTAACTAGTCAAAGTATCAAGAATATGTGGGAAGGTAAAATTGGTAAAAAATATTAAAATAAATTATTATTAATAATTATGACCTCCATAAGCTCTTATAATGATCTATCAAGCAAGGGGAAGGCACTACCAAGTACAAAACATAGTTTTCATAAAAAACCTGCACAGTCTTTATACAAAAGTCTGTATTAAGTATTTGATGTTTTGAAAGGGAAAATGACCTAATAAAAGGCTAAGGTTTTTTTGAGATCATCATTTACACTTTAAAAATCCTATCTAATATATTTTTAGTCTATAAAAATAGGGTAAGTACCCTCTATTTTGTCTCAGACAGAGGGCACTTCCCTAGGTACACAAAAGCTACAACTTTGAGGAAGGAAGGTTAAATGATGGACCAAAAGCAAAGGGAACATTTAAAAAATGTGTGATGAGTTGGAATAAACCTAGGATATAATATAAAAATAATAAGGAAGATATGTATTTTAACAGGGTGTCCTAAGTGGCTAGATTTACAGTCAGACCTAGTGGACAGAATTAAGGCTTGGAAGCCAAATGGTATGCCATTCCTATTTATAGCTCTTAATGATCATTATAAATGAATGGAAAAAGTTATTAGGGTGAATTTATATGTGTTAAAACCTATATAATGTAGGTAATCTTAGTTGGAAGGTCTATCCCCCCAAGTTGTAGATAGGCAGGTTATGTAGGGTTCAAGCTTGATGCCCAAATGAGATGTCATCTACAAGTCTAACATGAGATGAGAATTATAATGAAATAAGGAATGTTTATGATGTCATTTTATATGTTTATAGGTCTATGTGATGTAATATAAATATAATTAATCCATATTTTAGCTCAAATACAACTCAAACCTACTAGGCAAGGTTTAGACCTAGTGGCCAAATGAAGAGTTAGTCACATTTATGGCATGAGATATGAATTTACATGAGCTAAAAGATGTTTGTGGGATTATGGAAGAGGTGGATAAGCTATTTTATGGAAGGAAACATCATGAATAAGCCACTCTTTGGGCTCAATATAACCTCAGACCTATAGGAAATAGATAAGAAAGCTCGGTAGGTTAACTTTGAGAGCTCATATCTCTCTTGATGATTTACATGGGAAACTAAGAGGTTTAGAGGAGTTAGTTTTGATCCTAAACAACCATTTTGTGGAGTTGGATCAAATGTTGGATGTGAAACCTTTATGAACCAACCTTAATAATAGAATGCACTTAAAACCCTCTTAAACCCTTGGTCTAGACTCAATGTAGAAAATGAAGGAGATAATACATCAAAATGGCATAGTTTTCCCAAAAAAAATATTGGATGTTGTTGAGGACTCAGTTAGGCTACTTCCCCCTAGGATGAATTGTATGGACTTGTACAAACATGGTAGAAATAGGGTATTTTGACCATGTTTTGTGTTCTGCAAGCTAAAGGAGGAGTTTAAAACTGAAATAAAATTTGGAGGGAAGATTTAGACTTTTTATAACTCCATATGGTCATTAAATTTCAATAAAAATATTCTAAGTGTCCAAACTAGGTGCTTCAACTTAGCCAGTCAAACTGGCATAGTCGACAAGCTAGGGAGAAGTGTGAAAACTTCAAATGAATGGTATTTTATGATGTATTTGGTGATTATAAGGCCATGGATGGTCTTGAAAGGTGTCATTAAATTATTACCATGTATTTTCATGAGAAATTGATGCCAATTTTGAGGCCAAATGTGTAGGGTGCATAGAAGAGCAATTTTATTGATCACAGATGATGATTGCTCCTTTCTAAGTGATTCTAGATGACTAAGCCTTCAACCAATGCATGGAGAGTCATGTATAATGTATATATACTTCATTCCAATCATTTTACTTGGTCTTAATTATATATAATCTATTAAAATAGGGATAATCATATAGGTAGTTTTAATGATCTAATCAAGGAGTTTTCATGCCACTTTTCATGAGGTTTATGATTTGGATTGACATTTTTACTTATTGAACTTGAATGGTTCATCATATACCCTATTCAAATGCAAAATTCACTAATTTCATTATCTTGAAAATTGTCCTTGTGACCCTTAAACTTCTCTTCTCCTCCCTCTCTCAAGTTCTATAAGAACTAGCCATTTTAGTATTGTATAGGATGCTCCATCTGAGTATGGTGAAACCCTACTCATTTGTATAAATTTTTATAAATAATATTACTTATTTTTACCTCCTCCATGAATATTATTATTGTGTTCATTTTTAATGTTTGATTTTGCATAAGTGAAGACTATGAATTCCTTAACATGTTATTTCATTCTATCATCTATTTGCAGTTGGAAAGCTTCTTATTGCAAGGCATGTGAAGTGTTCTAGGAAATGTATAAGATTTAGTGAGTTATCCTATTAATTAGTTCCCTCATAGGCCTCTTTTCTAGTCCTCCTAGATTTTCACATTCATCCATAACCTCATAATGTAACATTGATGTGAGAAGATGAACATTGGAGAAGTGTATGTTCAATTTGTCCTTTGATTTCAAGTGTAACATGAATATGGTTGGATGTCATAATGTTATTTGGTGTATCACCTCCCTTAGATTAGTTTGATTTCAGTTATACTTCTCCCTTTTCACCCCCCAAGTTAAGTGTAGTTGCAATCTAAAGTGGTACATCAAGGGAGCTAGCCATATCTAGAGATTCACCTCATTCCTTAGACTACCCACAAGATTAGAGGTGATTCCATTATGCTACTTGGATGAGGAGAGATTTTTCATCTCCTCAAAGGGTGCAAATCCAAGTGAAAACACCACCCTTCAGGAATTTCATAAGTGCCCTTCAACATTTACAAATTAGATCCTTCAAGATTTTTATCATGGATAAAATGCCCTATGAAGTGGACCCTTCATATCAAAAGTACCCTTTGGGGAAATTGAGAGTGCCCTCTAGACCTTTGAAATAGACCTTCAAAATAATTAATCTATGAATATTGACCTAAAATCACCTTTTCAACATTATACTCCTAAGTGTTTCATTATGGATAACAATATTAAAATTGTGCCATACTTAGCTAAATAAAGACAAAATATTTCCTATTTGATAAATACTAAGGAGCCCACCAACCCAAGCTAAAAATTTGAAAAATGAATGTTGCATATTTATATCACATGAATAGGTATTCAATATAGGAAACTATATAGATGATATGCAACCATTGAAGCCATCATTTACATTAGGGTTAACTTGTAATTGAAGCATATTCATTTCTAGCAGAGACTGAGAGCCCTAGTTCATCATGTGAGTATAATAATGACTAAGCTAAGAGCTGAAGTGATTATATAATACATAGAATATCAAAGGAAATCATAGTGGTCCAGGACACCTAGCTATAGCTTCCTCATTTAGGACATTTTAAGAAACAAATCCCCCATCTGCATTCTCAATCAAGGATTCTATAGAGTTTAAGGACACTATCTTCGATGTGAAGGTATTCCAAGATAAGTATCATAACTACTCACAACTTTAGGATGCTATTGATTTAGTTGATATGCTTTCATTAGATGATGAGATAATACTAGTAGAAGGGCTATTCATCTAGGACCGTATAGCCTACAAACATCAAAGGTTGTATTTTGTTACAACTTAACCAGAAGTTATGCCATGCATAGACCTTCTAAGGGATTTGTTATTTTTAGGCAAAATATCATAGGATGATTATCTACTACATTATCATGGAGATACAATAGTCGAATGCTTATCTGGAAGTGATTTTCAAAGGTATCTATCTATCGACATATCAAACACTTATTGTGATAAACACATTTGGGTGAAATTCAAGGTAGAAACCTCAATCCCAAAGGTGCTCTCCTCATGGTTTCTCTTAGACCAGTCTATCACTTGGTAAAGGACAAAGTTAAAGGGAATGATTCCAATTCACAAATTTAGAATTGGAATCTGGATAGGTATATCTCTACTTAATATATTATATGGTATACCCAACATCTATTTTGTAAATTTAGATTAGGTGCCATTACTACATATGATGCTATCAGACGATGCTACCTATGCCTTGGGAGAAGTCATCAGTTTGAGATTGAGAGTGAAAATTCTACACAAGGATAAATGTTCCACCCCCATGGGATATTTTTATAAGATATCCTATTTGGTGGACGTAGTCATGAGAACTTGTTATAATGACTTGGGTAATCTATGGCTCCAATCATAGATTGCACAAAAAATAGAATCTATGACCATTTCTAGTTCATCCATATATACACTTATGACAAATATATGATCAAGATATGTAAAGACATTTACCCCTAGGTGTGGTAAGCCATTCATGGCTTGCCTATGCCTCATCTTGGAGAAAATATTCTAAATAATTTGAGTAGAAAAGGAGATTTTTCCTATATCTAGACTTTACAGTCATCATGGTCTAGGGAAATAAGGTTGAACCTCTATGTCTCCCAAGGTATGTACCCAATAAGTTGGCCAAGCAGGGGATCACTTTCTATTTTTAGAACAACATCAAAAAGGATTTAGCCAGTTAAAAAAAGGGTTTATTCTTTAGAAGCTTGATTTTAATTGGTATAATGACATATACTATGAGGAAACATCTTGGAGATGTTAGAATAAAGCAAAATTGTTATGGCTTTCCCACAATGGCATGCAGAGATTAGGACCCCCACGAGTGAATCCAATAACATATATGTGGGTTTAACATTCCTTAATACCACCAACCCTATTGTTATGACTTTATTTTTATGAATAATAAAATAGATGAAGTGATGGAATGAGCACAAATTATTGGGCTTGAGGAGGATCATTTGAGGATGTTCTAAATCGAACCTAGTATCTCCACTAGGGAACTAGATAACTGAAGGGGTCCTTTTAAAGGATGGTAACATTCAGAATTTTGGAGAGGCTAGTCTGAAGAACATGAAACTTCTTCATACTAAGGACTTCCATTCAAATTGAAACTAAAATTAATAAAGAGAGAACACAGGATCCCTGAGCTTATTAAACAAAGAGGAGGAGAAAGAGGAGATCCTATTAGTTTGGACTCTAATGAAGAGGGAGACAATATGTAAAAAATACCTACTAATAACATAGGTCAAGTTCTTATGGATACCCCCAGTGTATCTACAATGTCATCTATTGGGGTAACTACTTCACAAGTAGCAACATCCACCTCGTAGGGCTCTCTCATTCAAAGAAACACCCCTTTGGTCTATTCTAAGAAGCCCAAGACTCTTAAAAGCAACCCAATGATGCATGCATCTAAAATATTACCTCCAAGTTCACACCCATCAAGGGAAGATGAAGTGGTCATCACAGATAATTTAGATGAAAAGGTTGAGCTAGAAATAGCCAAGGCTATGAGTCTTTAGGTTGACCCCATTTAACTTAATATTTAGGGTACATAGACCTTCTTTAGTTTACCTTTGAATTCAATTTATATCATTGATTAGATACCTATCTCTTCTGTGGAAGTCCCCATTCCCTTTATTGCAATCACCCCCTTATTTCCTTCTACCTCTGCACCCATTCCTTCCATTCACACAACCACCATTGATCCTTCCATTATCTAACACACCATTTACCATGGCTATTCCATTTATAACTATTGGTACTTCTACTTTGAGACTTCATAAAAATAAGAAGGAAACTAGGAAAGTATAAATCACTCTAGCCACCCCTCAACTTTATGTCCTATCTACATAGATCACCCTTCCATTTCCTACTTCCACTTCTACAAAAAAACCATAGTAACTAGCACAAGCAAGGGAAGGAATACCAAGCCTCACATAGTTTTAGTCCACCCACTCCCTTAAGTTAGAGGAGTGGAGTGGTAAAAAATAATATGGCCTTTCTTGTTTGATGTTTTGACAAAAGTTGGTAAGGAACAAAAGAAAGATGAAGAGGATGCTGATAAAGAAATTGTTATTACAATTGGTGATACACCCCTCAACATTCTACCTTGGGGCATGGATTTCAGGTGTCAAATTCTAAGCTATAAGGTCATTGAGCTCCCCTATGTGTCTGATTTATTTGACCCTAAAATTGGTTAAATACATAGAGTGAAGAAGAGAAAATTCAAAGATGACCAG
This sequence comes from Torreya grandis, assembly GCA_037957365.1. Classification (NCBI taxonomy): domain Eukaryota; kingdom Viridiplantae; phylum Streptophyta; class Pinopsida; order Cupressales; family Taxaceae; genus Torreya; species Torreya grandis. The sequence goes on along the minus strand of JARHVA010003347.1, from coordinate 258,070 downwards.
GGTGTAAACATTATCTTTGAAGAATGATAGTTGGTGTTCTCCCTCACTAAGAGGTAGAATAGGTAGCCAAGATAGTCTATGTATAAATAGAATATTTTAGACTTGGATCAAGACACAAAGATGATGTGGTGGATAACCATGAAGGTATAGAGTTATCTCCATAGGAGATAGAATAGGAGGTGCAATAATTGTGAGCATAGATTGAGTATCTCAAAGAAAAATCTAGCACAATGCATATTACTACAAGTATCAAAGCTAAGGTTTATGAGGATGAATATAAATGTTATAATTATTTATAACCCATGGAATTTATGAAGGTTGAGATAGCACCTCATGTGAACCAAGTGAATCAACTCTATATCTCTTTGGTTTAGGATAGTGCCAAGCTTAAAATGCTAGTTGTCTACATGGGAAACTCACTACATAACCATCTTGACTTAATGACCACATTTGAGGTATCTAATGCCATAAATATAGTTGTCATCAGGCATGAGGAGGTGAAGTAGTGGTTGAAAGCAATTGTTGCTTTAATTCTAGAGTACTAGGCATATGAGACTGAGCTCCTCCAAATTTTGAAAGAACTAAAATTGTCTAAAGCAAGGGATTCTATAGGCAAATTAATTAGTAGAATCAATTTTGATAAAATTATCTAGGAAGCCACCAAGAACTTCAATAAAATCATATAAGGCTTATGGAAAGAATAGAAGTAGAGTTAAGCAAATCTAGGAGGAAGGTGACCAAAGTTGATATTTTTAGGAGTAAGTTCCAGCCGACTAAGGATGAACATTCATGACTCCTCAGGCAAACCAAGAGACTCCATTGACCTTCTTTGCTTAAATTAGACATCATTCATTGATAAAATGAGGTATCACACAAAGTATATTAGGATAATGAGGTGAAAAAGAAGCAAGCTTCTGGTAGTGTTAATACATCTTCCACTTCTAGTTAGACTTCCACTCCTACTTAAGGCCATGCAACACTTAAAACCACACAACCTTAGCCTTATGCATGTTAAACTCTTGAGATGGTGTGTATATTTAGATTCTCCTTTTAAAATAGATAAATCATTGTAAAATTTACTTTGTATTTTCTTGTACATGCACACGTTACATTCTTTTGTAAATTCAATTTGTCTATTTATAGCCTTTTTTTAGTTTTTATTAGACGGTTTTATACTGTAGTTAGAAATACACATTCTAATTGCCACATGTAAAATTCATGCATAGGCTTAGATGATGAGGTGACCCCTTCCCCAAGATCTATAAATATAATTATATCCACCAAATCTTTTTTGGTTTAGAGAATTTTGAATACAAGAGCAACGAGTAATTTTGATCGTTAACAAATCTGTTTATGTATTTTCTTTCCCATTTCATGTTATTAGTTGTTATTTCTATGGTATTTTTCTTCAATAATATTTAGTGTGCTAAAGCTATAAATAGATTCTTTACAATTTTGATTAATATGTTGAATCTAGATGTGAAATAACTATTGAAAATTGGTGAATGTATTGATTAAATAGTCAAGTTAGATTGAATCATATTTCTCGGTGTGTACTAGTGTTTTCTTGGTGTAGTTTTTTGAGTGTGTACTATAGATACCTTAGATAATTCATTAGCCTAAGTCATAATATCCTGATTGAAGGGTGTGAAACAAATACCCTAATAGGAACAACCTTTAATTAAGGCTAGTGAACTTTTTGTATCTCCTTTTCCTTAAAATATTTAACTACATCTATTTATATGTGTACAATTGCTGCTAACAATAGGTGTTGGTTTTAAAAAATATAGGTTTGTCTAGAAACCAACCAAGGAAGTACTTTTTGAGACCCACACAAATTTCTTTTTGTCCCTACCTTACCCTCTTTTTTGTGTTTTGTTATTAAGATCTACCCACTCTATACTAGAGGCCAGCCATCCATCCAACTCACGTAGGAATTAACCCTATTAGAAAACCACACCTCCATCCAAAAAACCTTGTTAATAACCTACATACCCTATTCACTATTACATCAACAAGTTTATAAAGACCACATACCTACAAATCATGCCTTGGAGTAGATTTTACCTCCATTGAGATCCTAAAATTTTAGAGGCTACCTCATTATAATTGTGGTGTGCATAAAACTCACATCAATAGTTTAACTGGTGTTAGAAGGAGGGCCTAAATTTAATCCCATTAATATTGGTTAGTCCTTGCATAGAGTTACACTAGAGTCATCTAAGAGAGTGACCAAATATAATTCCCAAGATGGTTTATTAATATCACCCTTGGCAGCCATAAGAGATCTAGAGCTATGCTGATAACTCCAGTCTAAAAAAATCCACCTCCACTAGGGCATCCTTTACCTATAAGGAACCCATTACCTATTAATCAACCTAGGTATTAGTAACAACCTTGGTTAGTTGGATTTACCATTGCCATTCTAGGAGTCATGCATGATCTACCCTAAAACCCTAAGAAATATCTACATTCTTTTTCTCCTTCTAGAGTAAGGACAACAAAAAACATATTAAAGTTGTTAAAGCTATGCTAAAATTAATGAATGTAGTCAAGGAGGATATTTCATGTTTATTTTTCCCTTTCACTTTGATGGATGATGCTTATGATTGGTATTTGAATCTAACCAAAAACTCTATTACCTCCTGGGTGGAGTTTAAGCATCTTTTCTTGCATAGTTTAGACTGGTCACCAATCTAGGATTGGTATATCAACACTTACATAGTATGAAGAGAGAGCCTAATGAGCCCATTCATGCTTTCAACACAAGGTGGAAAAAGATGTACAATTGGTTGACTCTAGTATAGAAACCACAGGCAACATTGGCATTGGAAATGTATAAGAATGCTTTAGATCCCATCACTACTATATTTTTGAGATGAGAAGTTATTGACAACACTCTGGCATTAATATTTGAAGAAGCCATTAACATCAATAGATAACTCAACCCACAAACACCTAGGGTACCTAACATCAACAATGGGCTCCCAACACTTAATATAAAACCGTACATGAAGAAAAATGTGCCTGCATACAACCAGAATTAGTTATATGCACTACTCCACTAACACATATGACATAGTTGATTGTTGGATATATGAAAAATCATGTGACAGGCTAGATCTACTAGTAGAACTAGTAAGCACCTACACTTCCTACTACTATATTATAGGGTATTGATTCCACAAAGGCTAAATAGGTTTTATTCAGAAGATGGTTAAGAAATTGAGTAATGACTTTTTGAATATGCAATGAAATATGGGAAACTAAAACACTAGGTTCCAAAGATATAACTAGCCATTTAATAGGCATACAAATAATATGGAACAATTTGGCAGACTCTCAAAAATCAACATTACTAAAATAGATCTCCCTAATTGGTGTAAGATACATAATATGCCCTAGCATGGTGAGCTTGATTATGTAAAGTTTTGCACAATGTTTGAGATCTTTTAGAGGGAAGTAACTAGGTAGGATTAGATGAATAATCCACCAAAATATCATTAGGATCCTGGATCTACTATCACAACCATGTTTTTTAAGATTCACAAATTTCCCTTCTTGGGAGAAGATGACAACAAACCAAAAGATAGTTTAGAAGTTCTTCATGATTTCCAGTAGTTCCAGAGAGAGACATATAACTTGATGAACAAATAGTTGCTTACTATATTAACTCCTCCAAACACCATAACAATTTTACCTAATCCCAAAGTAGACAACAATCCACCCCATCCAAAAGGGAATGATTTACTTCTAAGTAAAGAGGAATATAATATATTTAGAAGATACAAAATCATGGAAGATATGAAGAAAATCAAGGCAAATATCATGCTTCATGAGTTATCCCAAATCACTAAACAAAAAGAGATACTATGGAAGTCTATCATTGGAAATATCCATGTGGAGAAAATTAGAACAACTTTAGACAAATAAAAAGAATCAAATGTAGCTGATACCAATGTCATCTACAAAAGCAAACCTGAAGTGCCATAATTCTTGCTAATAATCAGAGTGTTTAGTAAGAATATTCACAACTATTTAGTCAATTCTAGAGCATCTGAAACTGTTATGCCTACTTCTATATGTAAAAATCTTGGTCTTACTCCCAACCCTTCAAAGAGATCAATCTCTTAGCTAGATAAAATGGTAGTACTAGTAGTGGGAGAACTGAATAATGTAAACATTCAAGTAGCATTATAACCAAGAGTAAGATGACTATCGATATCATGGTAGTGGACATACTAAAGGGCTAAAAATTATTACTGAGTAAAGACTAGTCCAAAATGCTTAATGGGTACTTTCCATAGACTTCTCACACATCTAGCTTCCATGGAGATGAGTTATAAATCAGATTAGAATTAATAGATATCCAAGAATGAAATATCCCACCATGGAATACAATGCCAAGAATGAAGAGGTAAATGATGATTCTCTCTCATGGAACATTTATACTTTTACCACTCATAATTTAGTATAGAACCAACAACCTAAATGTACAAATTAACTTTGGACATTGCATTTTGATGAATCCAAATCTAAGAAAGGATTAGGTGTGGGAATTAAACTAATTTATCCTCAAGGTAAGAAGTTCTTGGTCACTTATATATTTTAGTATCCCTATATGAATAACAAAGCCGAGTATGAGGATCTAATCTTAGGATTATATTTTTCAATTAAGAACAATGTAAAATAGTTAAAAATGCTTCAGGACTTAGATCTAATAGTCCACCAAATAAGAAACAAATACCAGTGCAAATTATCTTACTTGAAGAGGTATAAGAATAGATCATGGGATTTAATTGAAATATTTGAAGCTTTCAACATAGTATCACTCCTGACATAATAAAATTAGGGAACCGATTCACTCATTGTAGTTGCTACCAATCTTGAGCCACTGTAGGAGTCTGAGGTAAAGAGATTTTACATTGAGTTGGTTCTCTATCCATTTATTCTAAATAATTTATAATTTTTTTAGGTCTTCAGTGCTGATCAACAGATTATCCAATTCTTACTAATTTAGGCGATTTCAAATCCCAAATTATTGATGACAAGGACATTAACCATTTTTATCAAAAAGAGACAAATAAAAAGGGTATTCTCTAGCTTAAGGAGAATCAAATACCAGTTGGCTTAGTTTCCTTGGAAAGGTCTTTTGACTTGGATCTTCAGGCACAATAACTCAGATAACCTAAGGTTGATGAATCCAACTTCAAGAGGGAAAATTTAGGAGATGAAAATAATCCATGTTATGTCAATATTGGTCTTAGATTTACTCTTGAAGAAAGGTAGTGAATGAGGGATTTAATTTCTCAGTACAAGGATGTTATCACCTAGACATAAGAGGATGTAAAGGTGTACACCACTCACACAATTAATTTGAAGCAAGATCATAAACCATTCAGATAGAGGCAAATGTCAGTGAACCGTATTCTAGATCCTCTTATTTAGAAGGAAAAAGAGAAGTTATTAAGTGCCAAAATCATCTTCCCCATATAAAATTCCACTTGGGTGGAAAATTTGGTCCTAGTAAGGATGAATAATGGTGAAATTAGACTATGCATGGACTTCAAAAATCTGAATAGGGCTTCTAAAAAGGACAATTATCCTCTACCTTCTCTAGATGAGGTAATACAAATAGTGAGTGGTTCTGAGATGATGTCTTTTTTGGATGGATTTTAAGGCTATAACCAAGTACTAGTGAAATCCAAGGATATAATGAAGACTATTCTTACCATAAAATGGGGAACTAATGTGTACAAAAGGATGCCATTTGGCCTAATTAATGCAAGATCTACTTTTGAATGCACCATGGATCATACCTTCAAGGGAATGACCAAGAAATGTATAATTATTTATATGGATGATCTCACAATATTTTTAAAGAATATAAAGGATCATAGAGCTCAACTATAGTCTATATTTGAATGATGCAGAAGATTTGACATTTCATTAAATTCAAGGAAAAACATATTTGGGGTAACTAAAGGAAAACTATTGGGACACATCATCACTAAAGATGGGATCACCATTGCTCCAGAAAGAATCAAGATAATCTCAAGGATTTAGTAGCCAAATAGTAATAAGGATCTAAAATCATTCTTTATAAAAATCAACTTCATCAGGCAGTTTATCTCAGGGTTCATAGAAATTGTCAAGCCCCTAAATGCCATGCTTAAGCAGGATGCTAAAATAGAATGGAAAACTAAAGCCAAAAAGTATTTCAAAGACATTAAATATGCCATAACTTAGGCTCTAGTATTGATTAGTTTAGACTTCACAAAGGATTTATATATATTCATTCACCTCAGAACATACCATTGCAAAAAAAAGACAAAACTAAACATCTGATAGCCTTAATAAGTACAAATCTAAAGGATGTAGAGCTCAAATATTTGATGATTGAAAATAAATTTTTTACTCTGGTCAAGGTAGTGAAGAAATTTCAACATTATATCTTGAGGAACAAAACCATTGCCATTGTACCTAATCCTAATATTAAGCTCACCTTATCATAGAATGAGTTGGGTGAACATCAAGGTAAATGAATGGCTAATCTCCAAGAGTTTGACAGAGAGATCAGGACTACAAAGACCATCAAATGATAAGGCATTGTTCAACTCTTGACTGAAATGGATCCCTGAATCACCATTGAAAAGGTATGTACAATAAGAGTTTCTAAAGGGGAATGGTATATTGATATAATCTAGTATTTACTTATATGAACCTGCCCCCCAGATCTTAGTAGAGAAAGAAGGAGAGCCTTGAGGCTCAAAGTTACTCATTTGATGTTCAAGAAAGGAGTCCTCTAAAGAAGTAACTATGAAGGTATATATCTTAGATGTGAATATGCAGAGGAGGCTAAAGAAATCTTAGAAAATTCACATCAAAAGATAGGTAGTGGTTACTCAATTAGAAACACCAAAACCCATAAAATCTTGAGGTTAGGATACTTTTGGCCAACTATTTTCAAGGATGCTCATATGCATGTCAAGAATTGCCATGAATTACAAAAAATGGCCAAAAGGGAGGTTTACGCAACCATGCCTCTATATCCAATTGTTTAAGGAAGGCCTTTGCATAGTGGGGCTTAGAATTAATTGGTGTAATCAACCTAAATTCTTCAACCAATCATACATTTGTGCTTATGGTTACAAATTAGTGTACTAGATAGATAGAAGCAGTTTCCACAAAGGATAGTAGAGCATAGGATATGATTAAATTTTTGGAGGAACACATCACTACCAGATTTAGCATGCCCATCTCTTTGGTATGTGATAAAAGACCAACATTTATATCAATATAGTTCACTAAGTGGGCACACAAAAATTAGATTATAGTTAGGTCAACTTCTAACCACTACCCTAAGGGGAATGGATTAGCTGAGTCAATGAATACAAATCTGATTGAGGAAATCAAGAATTTAGTAAGGGACAAGCCTAGAGACTGGCACAATCTACTAAAGTATGCTCTTTGGGTAGATTGAATGAGATATAAACAAGCCTTAAAAGTTTCACCCTACCTGTAGGTATATGGATGTGGACTAGTTTTTCCCATCACATTGAAGCTGCCCACCTATAAATTCATATAAGATTACATGGAACTAAATGATAAAGTGGAATCAAGATTGATAGATATAATAAAAATGGAATATTCTAGGACTGATGCTTTGTAGACATTCAAAAAACACCATGATGTAGTTAAAAGGTGGTTTGATAAAAGAGTAAAAGTCAAAGCATTTAGAATTTTAGATCTGGTGTTACTATGGGACAAAGCCCATGAAAAGAAAGGGTAACATGACAAGTTTGCTCCATTATAGATCAAACCATATTAGATTTTAGAGATCTTGGGCAATAACACATTTTGTCTAAAAGATCTCCAAGGCAATGAGCTCATATATCCAATTAATGGACAGTTCTTAAAGCATTACTTCATAGTTATTCCATCTACAGATATTATTAATTGAGAGGATTTATATGAGTTTAAACATATGAATAGATTAGATTTCCATGTTTTTTATAATATATTTTTAGTGCTTTATAGATTAGTGTCTTGTTTTTTAGATTAATCTTTCTTGCTTTTAGTATTTTGTTTTCTTAAAATAGATTTGAAGGTTTTCTTAGATTAGTTTATATTAGTCATCTTTATTTTCTTCTTTGGCATTTAAAATTGTGCTTGCTATCATTATTTTTAAAAGCTAGAATCTAAAACAAATGACTTATGAAAATGGGAAAATTAAGATTTTGACACTTTGGGGACTAATTTGTAGATTAGGTATATTTCTGTGTTTATGAGTATTTAATATGAAGGTAGGTAATCATGGCTTATTCTAAATGGTGTCACAATCAAATGATTTTACCAAGAATGTGGAAGTTGCTTTCAAAGTGCTTCATACAAATTTAGAATTTTTTTTGGTTTTATTGGACCAAATGCACTCATCACATTGAATACTTGTTGGAAATGATAATTCTAGGTCTAGATTTGGCTGATAGGGATGTTTTAGTTATGATTTGTTTTCTAATTATACTAGCTCATTGGGGTTTTTTCTTCTCTCTTTCTTACTAATGTGAAAAAAAAAAAAAGAATCAATGAGTTCAAAGAGTAAAAATAAATCCAAAGAAAATAAAAGGGGCTCACATGATGAAATAAGGTCAATGTATCATGTATCATGATCAAAAAAAAATATTGGAATAAGAAGAGAAGGATCCCAAGGTATCTCTATCCAGGCTATGGATGCCTAGTTGGTAGCAGATCAATACTTGAGATTCCCTTATTTTATGATTTAATAAATACTAGAGTGAAACCTGTAGCCCCATCGAAGCCTTTGAAAAACTCATCACAATAGGGTTTAAATGAACTACACATTTTGACACACAAAGATCAAAGAAAATTAGAAAACAAGTATGTTGTGTGAATCTACTTAGGAGTGTCTTTAATGTTTCTAATTTAAGTACTCTTTATGACACACTTCATGATTGATTTAGGATTACAAACTAGAGTTATAGGTTCTTGAATACTCAGCAGTATTCCTCCTATAAGTCTCCATTTGTTGTACTCAACACCCCTCTTTTTTCATAAGGAAATGGGGACCCACCTTTTTGAAAATATAATCTTAATAGTGAATAATTTTTCATATGTCTATGCAAGATTTGGTAAATCTAAGACATTTCACTTTTTAGGTGGATGATATTGGCATTGTGTTCATTGTGTTTATGAGACCTTATGTGCTTGTAGATAAATTCTTTGGGTTCATAGTGTTCAAGCTATTTTTTTTAGATTTATTGCAAAGTTATCTTTTTGGATGTTATGTTTCAAGAAATTTTTGGTCTTATTTTATTTTTCAAATAATTTTTTTTGGAATTTTCATCTGACAAAATTCTCTTGAAAGAATTTGGCTTATGGACTCTTTGCCTTAAGGAATTCTAGACCACATGCACTTTCCCTGAAATAAATTTCTTGATGGATTATCCCTTTGACCCTATCTAACTTCTCTTTCAAAACTTTCAGAATGACCCTTAGCCATATGAGAGTATCTTTCAAGAATTTTGGAAGTGCCCTTTAGCCTTTCTATGAAGTAGATCCTTCAAAAATTTTGTCATGGACAAATGTATTATGAAGTGGACCCGTCAGACTGATGCCACCCTTTGTATTTTGGAATTACCCTTAAAAGATTTCAAAATTTCCCTTCACCCTTTTGACCTACCCTTTAGAACCCTACCAAAATTAAACCATTTACCCCTTCTTGACCACTTTTTTTTAGGGCACATACCCTTTAGGTTTTGTGCAACTTACCCTTTGACATTTTGGAATTTCCCTTCGCCCTTTTTCTTCAAAAATTTTGTTCTGTGCCTTTGCAAATTTCTTTAGATATTTTTTCTAATGAAAATGACCCTCTAGGAGAATTATTGTAGACATTTTGTCTAAAATAGTTTTCCTAAAGTAATTCCTTTAGGACTTTTTGAAAGGACCCTTTGCCCTAGATCATTTCCTTTAGACTTATTATTTCAGACATTTTGTTTGATGCAAAAGGATAGAAAAAATTCCCCCCCAAAGGTCACATGCCCTTCGAACTTCTTGAACCTACCCTTTGGATATTTTGAAAGTGACCTTTCAATCCTTTTGAAGTGACCACTTACCCTTTGAGATCTTTGAAGTGACCCTTAGCCATATGAAAGTTCCCTTTAGAGATCAAAAGTGCACTTCAACCCTCCAAAACTATCCTTCAAGAATTTTAAAAGTGCCCTTCTACATTTACAAAGTAGATCCTTCAATACTTTCATCATGGAAAAAATTCCGTACAAAGTGGACCCTTCAAATCAAAAGTACCCTTCAGGGAAATTGGGATTGTCCTCCAAACCTTTGAAATAGCCCTCTAAAATAATTAGTCTATGGATATTGACCTAAAAGTAAATTTTTGACATTATAATCCTAAGTGTTTTATTACAAATAAAACTATTAAAATGGTGCCATACTTAGCCAAGTAAAGACAAAATATTTCCTATTTGATAAATACTAAGGACCCCCACCAACCCAAGCTAACAAATTTGAAAAGTGAACATTACATATTTATATCACACAAACTGGTTTTCAATGCAAAATCCTATATAGGCAATATGTAGCCATTAAATCCATCATTTACATCCAAGTTAACTTATAATCGAATCATATTCATTTCTAGCAGTGATCAAGAGCCTAGTTCATCTTACAAGTATAATAATGAATAAGTTAAGAGTCAAAGTGATTACACAATATGTAACATATCAAAGGAAATCACAGTAGTCTAAAACATGTAGCTATGGATTCCTCATCCAGGACATTCTAAGGAATAAATCTCCCCATCTAAATTCTCAATCAAGGATTGTACAAAATTTAAGGTCACTATCTTCAATGTGAAGGTATTTTAAGATAAGTATATTAACTACTCAAAACTCTGGAATGCTATTTATTCAGTTGATATGTTTTCATTAGATGATAAGATAATACTAGAAAAAAGGTTATTCATCCAAGAATTTCTAGCCTAAAAATGTTAAAGGTTGTATTTTTCATAGTAGCTAAACTAGAAGTTATGTTGTGCATAGGCCTTCTCAAAATTTGTTCTTTTTAGGAAAAATATCATAGGATGCTTATCTACTACATTATTATGGGGATGTAGTGGTTAGATGCATCTCTGGAAGTGATTTTCAAAGGCATATATCTCTCAACATACCAACACTTATTATGATAAACACACTTGGGTGCATTTCAAAGTAAAAACATCAATCCCAAAGGTACTCTTCTCATGGTTTCTCTTAGACTAGTATATCACCTAGTAAGGGATGAAGCCGAAGGGAGTGATTCCTATCGATAAATTTAGAATGGGAATATGGATAGGTATGGATGTACTCAATAGATTATATGTTATGCCAAACATCCATTTTGTAAATTTAGATTAGGTGCCATTACTACATATGATGATATTTCATGATGTTACCTATACCCTAGGGGAAGTCATCAGTTTGAGATTGAGAGAGAAAATTCTACATAAGGATAAACATCCCACCCCTATGGGATATTTTTATATGATGTCCTATTTGTTGGACATAGTCATGAGAACCTATTATAAGGACTTGGGAAATTTATGGAATACAACCATAGATTGCATAAAAAATAGAATCTGTGACCACTTCTAGTTCATGCATATATATGCTTACCATAAACATATGGTTAGGATATGCAAAGATGTTTACCCACAGGTGTGGTAAGCCATTCATGGATTGCCTATGCATCATCTTGGAGAAAATATTGTAAATAATTTGAGAAAAAAAAGAGATTTTTTCTTGTATCTAGACTTTATAGTCATCATGGTCTAGGGAAATAAGGTTGAGCCTTTATGTATCCTAAGGTATGTACCTGTTAAGTTGGCCGAGCAAGAGATCACTTTCCAATTGTGGAATAACTTTGAGGAGGATTTAGCCAAGATGAAAAAGGGATTATTCTTTGTAATATTTATTTCAATTGGTAGAATGACATATACTATGAGGAAACATCTTGGATATGTTAGAACAAAATAGAATCATCATGGCTTTCTCATAATGACATGCAATGATTAGTACCCCCATAGGTGAATCTAGCAACATATCCATGGGTTTAACATTCCTTACTTTCATCAACCCTATTTTTATGAATTTGTTTTTATGAATACTAAAATAGATGAAGAAATGATAGAATGAGAACATATTTCTAAGCTCTACGAGGATCATTTGAGGATGATCCAAACTGAATCTAGTATCTCCATTAGGGAACTAGACAGTCAAAGGGATATTTTCAAAGGATGGTAACATTCAAACTTTTGGAGAGGATAGTCTAAAGATTAGGAAGCTTCCTCATCCCAAGGAGTTCCATTAAAATTGAAACTAAAATTGGTAAAAAGAGAACCTGAGCTCTTGAGCCTAGTACACAAAGAGGAGGAAAAAGAGGAGATCCTATCATTTTGGACTCTGATGAAGAGGGAGACAAGATGCAAGAAATACCTGATACCATCATGGGTCAAGTTCTTATGGTTAACCTTAGTTTATCTATGGTGTCATCTATTGGGGTAGCTACTTCACAAGTAGCAACATCTACCTCTCAGGGCTCTCCCATTCAAGGAAATACCCCTTTGGTCTATTATATGAAGCCCAAGACTCCTACATGCAACCCAATGATGCATGCATCTCAAAGCTTGCCTCTAAGTTCACAACCATCAAGGGAGGATGAAGTGGTCATCACAAATGATTCAGATGAAGAGGTTGAGTTGGAGATAACCAAGGCCATAAGTCTTCAGGTTGACCCCATTGAGCTTCATCTTCAAGGTACATAGACCTTCTCTAGTTTCCCTTTGAATTTAATTTCTATCATTGATCAGATACATATCTCTTCTATGAAAGTCCCCATTCCCTCTACTACATCCACCCCTTGTTTACTTCCACCTCTATGCACATTCTTTCCATTTCCACAACCACCATTGATCCCTCTATTATCACTACCACACCATTTTCCATGGCTATTCCCTTTGTACCTATTAGTACTTATAATATGAGACTTCACAAAAAGAAGAAGGCAATGAGGAAATTAAAAATTACTTTGGCCACCCCCAACTTCATGTCCAATCTACATAGCTCTCCCTTCCACTTCTCACTTCCACTTCTATAAAATAAACCACAGTAACTAGCACAAGTAAAGGAAGGTCAAACCTCACATAGTTGTAGTCCATCCACTCACTCAAGTTGAAGGAATGGACTATTCAAAAATAATATGGCTTTCCTTTCTTGATGTCTTGAAAAAGGCTAGTAAGAAATAAAATAAAGATGAAAAAGATTCCAAGAAATAAATTATTGTTACAACTGATGCTACACCCCTCAACATTCCACCTTGGGCCATGGATTTGAGGAGTTAAATTTTGAGCTATAAGGTCATCGATCTCTCCTATGTTTCTACTTTGTTTGATCCCCTAATCTGTTCAATACAAAGAATAAAGAAGAGAAAATTTGAAGATAACTAGGATGCAATCATCATCCTTGAAGAACAACAATTAGTGTTCTCCCTCACTAATAGGTAGAATAGGTAGCCAGGATGGTTTGTGTATGAAGATAATGTTTTATAATTTGCTCAAGAAAATAAGGATATTGTGGTGGAGATCCATGAAGGCATGGAGTTAATTTGATAAGATCAAGAAGAGGAGGTGCATGAATTACGATCACAGGTTAAACAACTAAAAGAATAATCTAGCATAGTGCATATTCCTACAAGTATCAAAGATAAGGTTTGGGTGGCCACATATAAATGTTAAAATTATTTAGAGGCCATGGAGTTTATGAAAGTTGAGATGGCACCTCATGTGAACCAAGCAAATCCACTCTGTAGCTTTTTGGTTCAGGATAGTGCCAAGATTAAAATGTCAGTTGTCTATATGAGCAACTTGTTATATAGACATCTTGACTTAATGACCACATTCAAGGCATTTCATGCCCTAAATCTAGTTATCATCAGGCATGAGGAGGTAAATTAGTGGTTGAAATCAATTTTATATTTAATTTTTAGAGTACTAGGCACATGAGGCTGAGCTCCTCTAAATTTTGAATGAACTAAAATTGTCTAAAGCAATAAATTCTACAAAAAATAAATTAGTAGAATAAATTTTGATAAAATTATTCAAGAGGCCACTAAGAAATTTAAGCAAAGCATATAAGGATTGGAAGTGGAAAGAATAGAATTAGAGTTAAGCAAAGTTAGGAGGAAGGTGACCAAAGTTGAGATTTTTAGGAGTATGTTCTAGCTGACTAAAGATGAACATGCACGACTCCTCAGGCAAACCAAGAAACTCTACCAACCTTATTTAATTAACTTAGACATCATTACCCAATAGCATGGGGTAGGGAATAAAGTATATTAGGATAATGAGGTAAAAAAAAGCATACTTTTGGTAGTGTTGCTACATCTTCAGCTTCTACTTTAACTTCCACTCCTACTAAAGCCCATGTGACACTTTAGACCACACAACCTTAGCCTTATGCATGTATAAATATTGTAGTGGTACATATATTTAGATTCTAATTTTATAATAGACAAATCACTATAAAATTGAATTATCATTTTATTGTACATGCACACATTAAATTCTTTTGTAAAGTCAATTTGTCTATTTATAGCCTTTTTAACTTTTCTTAGATGGTTTTATACCGCAATTATAACTACACGTTCTAAACACCACATGTAAAATTAATACATAGGCTTGGATAATGAGGAAATCCCTTCCCTAAGGTTTATAAATATAATTGTATCCCCCAACTCTTTTTTGGGTTAGAGAATTTTAAATACAAGAGCAGTGAGCAATTTTGATCATCAACAAATGTGTTTGCATATTTTCTTTCCCATTTCGTGTTATTAGTTATTATTTCTAAATTTATTTGATTTAATAATATTTAGTGTGATAAATCTACAAATATATTATTGACTACTTTGATTAATATTCTGATCCTAGATGTGCAATAGCTATTGAATATTGATGAATGTATTGATTAAAATAGTCAAGTTAGATTGAATCATATTTCTAGGTGTGTACTTGTGTTTTCTTGGTGTAGTTTTTTGAGTGTGTGCTATAGATACCTTAGACAATTCATTAGCTCAATCCATAATATTTGGATTGATGGGTGTATAAAAACTACCCTAATATAAACAACCTTTGTTTAAGGCTAGTGAACTTCCTGCATCTCCTTTTCCTTAGACTCTTTAGCTACATCTATTTGCATGTGTGCAATTACTGCTAGCAACATGCATTAGTTTAAGAAAATATAGGTCTGTCCGAAAACCAACCAAGGAAGTACTTCTTGAGAACCATGGAGATTTATTTTCCACCTTACCTTACCCTCTTTTTTGTGTTTTGTTATTAAGATCTACCCACTCTAGATTAGAGGCCAACCATCCATCCAACTCACATAACAATTCACCCTGTTAGAAAAACACACCTCCATCAAAAAAACCTTGTTAACAACCTACATACCCTATCCAATATTCCATCAATAGGTTGTCAAAGATTGAATACCTAAAATTCATGCCTTGGAGTGGAGTTTACCTCCATTGAGATCCTAAACCATTAGAGGCTACCTTTTTATGACTGTTATGTGCATAAAACTTGCATCAACAATACCTCCATAGTCTACTACATAGAGATCACATATAACTCCCTCAGACACCTCAAAAGTACATGATAATAGATTTACTTCTCCACTTGTATTGAAATATTTCCAAAAAATGGGTTACACATGATAAGGCCTCAAAAAACATGAACATGGAATTCTTAATCCTATTGAGGCATATGATTAAAAAGGTAGGCATGGAATTGGATATAAGGATAACACATCTAATGCTAAGTCTTCTCACCATGCTTCTTAGCATATTGTGTTTTGTCTACCCATTACAAAAATAGATAATATATAAAATCATGTCTTTGTACTCTCACTTGTATACCTCGATCTCATTGATGATACTATCTCTCTAGATTTACCTACTTATGATAAATTTTTCTAACAATGAAACTCACTTAGAATTCTTAGGGGCATATGAGGATATCCCTTCCTTTTATCACAAAAATAGGTTTCCTCATTCCAAAAATAGCTAGACATACTTTGATGAGTGTTCAGATATTTTAGATAATATCCCACCTAACATAGATGACACCATACTTACAATACCTTACACTATCGATCGATCTACATTACTAAACAAAGAGATAGTCAATTTTAATTATGGCATAGACATTGATCCTCTCATCATATTATTGGATGTTACTTTACATAATGAAGAAGATACAGATATTTAATATAATTTAAAATACTTCCCTAAATTTTTTGCATAGGCTTATTCTGATTTGCCCAACATCAATCCTTCAACCACAGTACATAGGATTATGCTATCCTGATGTAAATCTAGTTAAACAATAAATTTGGAAAATGCATCCCAAGGTGGCTCTTCTAGTCAAAGATGAGTTACAATGGATTATTGACGTTGGTTTCATTTAACTAATTACTCACACCCAATGGATTACTAACATTGTACTAGTTGTTAAGCCTAACATATAAATCTGATGTTGTTGTGATTATAGAGACTTAAACAAAACATGTCCTAAGGATGACTTTCCTCTACCCAATATTTCTATGATAGTAAAATCCACAATAGGATATGAGATGCTATTTTTCATGGATGGTTTTTCTAGTTATAATCAAATCAAGATAGCTAAGGAGGATCAAGAAAAAATTTCTTTTTCCACACCATTGGGGAAATTTCTTCTATATTGTCATGCTTTTTGGACTAAATAACACAAGAATGACATACCAACACACCATGACCCATATTTTTTATGATCTCATTCATGAGATAATTGAAGACTATTTCAATGAATTAAAAAATTAAAAGAGAGACAACACCATGTAATAGATTTATGATATATTTTCGAATGGTTGAGATAAAACAATGTATGACTAAATCCCAATAAATGTGTCTTTGGGGTTTCATTTGTTAAAATTTTGGGATTTATAACATCTAAATTTAGTATCAAGTTCAATCCAAATAAATTCAAATTCATAATGGACATGCTTCCTAAAAAATTAAAGAAAATTCAATCTTTATAGGTAAAAATCTAGGTGATATGCCACTTTATGGCATAGCTGTAAGATAAGACTTAGTCATTCACAAGATTACTTAAGAAGGATATAAAATTTGAATGGGATATCACATGTAAAGAAATATTTGATGCACTCAAATAATACTTTTTGAACCCACCTATCCTAGTACCACCAATACCTAACAAACCACTTCTTCTTTACCTCTTAATGATAGATCACACACTCGATGCACTCTTGACACAATATAATGATCAACATAAGGAGTGAGCTATTTACTAAATCAGTCATACAATTTTTGGTTATGAAATAAATTTTTAGAGAATATAAAAACTATGTTTAACACTCATATTTACTACCCAAAAGCTTTGACACTATATGATCAATAATGAAACACATGTTATTACGAAAGCAGATCTTTTAAAGTTTTTTACATCCAAACTACATCTCTTAGTACATATCACAAAATGGGTAATTTTAATCATGGAATTTGACTTAGATATTATGTTATAAAAATAAATCAAGGGCCAGATAATTGTAGATCAATTGGTAGGAACACCACTATTAGACACCAAACCTATAGATGATGATTTTCTAGATGACTTCACAAATTATAATACTATAATCACTCAAACCTTGCACCTGATAAATTGGAAGATGGTTTAGTGAGACAATGAGAAAATCCCCAAGGTTGTGGGACCTTTGTGCTCCTTGGGATGAACCTCTCAAGAAAGCTAGATTCTTTTTTTCTAAATGCATTGATTTAAGACCAACATGCAAAACTAAAGATCAAAAAGGTAAAACTATGCTAATATAAACCTAAGATTTTAAAGGAAAAGAGAGGGAGAAGGTAAGAGAGTGATAAAATAAATAAAGGGTGATTTACCAAGAATGGATCAAGTGCCCCTACTGCCTTAATGAACACACTACAAATTTTTGATAACAATACAATATCACACAAAATCCACTAGGGACACTCTAAATGCATAAGTATTTTGTATAGAGGTGCAAAAACATAATGTAAAATTGAGATGGATGAAGGTTATCCATAGGAAAGGCCTAAATAAAGCTAGGTGTACATAAAATATGACCTAAAAGTGAGTTCCATGTTCCACATAGAGTTGATGGGAATGAATAACAATGAGAGGGGTGAACATTACCCACAAACAAAGATCAACAAACACAAATAACATATAAAATACAAGAATAATGAAGGGAGGTGAAATAAAATTTCATTAAAGTGAAAATTTTAGCCATCAGAGTTGCTTATTAAGGGTAATTTTTTTTAGCATTTCTATGATAAAAAATTCCTCCTTTTACAATGATAAATATGCCTGCTTAGATAGGAAATTGGAGAGCTCAAGGTCATTACTCAATCTCACCCACTATTGTGGCTGTTAAAATATTCAATGATGATCAGGGAAGTAGTTGATATATTTTTAGAAGTGGTGTGTCCATGATTTTCATTTGATAAGTAATGTCAGATGTCAATAACTGCTTTTGCATTGAAGTCCATAGACTTGGGCTCAAATCAATACACTATTCTAGCTACAACATTGAATAATTTTTAATCATACATTTATAACATTTTAAATTAATATAATTGAAAATAGGGATAAATTAGGTTTATAACATAACAAGAGGCATCAAAAATAGAGTTTCAAATTAAAATATATGGCTAAATCACTAACATGCAATCATGTGTAACTGTATCAACACCTTCAGAACATGGAAACATAGAAAATCACATAGCAAGTTATGAGCAAAACCCATCATATCTTATATTTACATAAATATATTAAAAATATGATCAAAAGAGTATTTTTAGTTTTATTAAATGATCAAATTAACCCTTTTGCATTTCCCTTTGAGTGTCTTATGATCAAAACTTGGCTAAGTGATAAATATTCTCAAGAGGGTCACTTCACACCATCATATATTTTCATTGAAAACTCCAATAGTTATAAAAATAAATGCATTACTTTTTCATGCCATTAGGGTACTATTATACAAATTTTAAATAAATTTGGACTTAATTTGTTTCTACACAATTGGGATTCAAAAGTGCTCATTGGGCATATTTCTCAACTAGAAGATGTAGAAAGTGACCAAGTAAAAGAATAACACATATCTAATTTTGATGGTTGCATATTTCACACATGATATTATATATATGTGCACTATATTTCCCATTTAAATATAATGACATTTTTTTATATTTTTTTAATTAATAAGGCGGCAAAACTTTATTTATCATAGAAAAACAAAGTACAAAGCCACAAAAGGCCGAAGCCCCAGAAAAACCAAGAAAATACTAGAAAAAGTCTAACAAAAACCATCACATACCTCCATCAGTACTGTCGACACTCAGAATCCTCTCCATATTCTAGCTAACCTCCTTGGGCAACTGTGCCTAACCATCCACCTTTTGACCCTCCGTATCCTTCGATGCCCACTTGGCCAGACAATCAGCCACCCTATTCCATTCCCTCAGAACATGGTCAAAAGACACTAAATCCATGAGCGAGCTAATCTATAATATTTGATACACCACTATGGAAAGTTGCCAGCTAACATCTATAATTTTTCTCTCTTAGATCATATTAATCATGATCTATGAATCGGCTTCACATATCACCCATCTCCAACCTAGCTCATAAGCTCTCCTCAAGGCATACAAAATATCAAGTCCTTCCATCCTATTAACCATTTTCTCCCCCATATGAGTCAAGAGAATAAAAACAATAGATCCAGAGGAGTCTCTACCTATCCCACTGATTCCACCTGGGCCCAGGTTACCCCTGGAGGAGCCATCAGTGTTTATTTTCAAAAAACTCTCGAGAGGGGGCGTCCATCTCCCACTCCTCTAAATTCACTTCTTACCACCTCCACCTCTCATAACGCAAGTAAAGGTAGGGGAAATACCCTATATACCAAACCTATCAACCAACTTGGCATCCCCCTTTGCTAGAGGCAAGATGACCTCACTCTTAGCTTCTATAGTTTCCTGGACCATTCTAATAATTTGACTCCAAACCTGCTGAACTCCCAATTTTACATCATTAAAAATTTTGTGGTTTCTTTCCAACCATACCTACCATAACAAAAAAATTGGACCAGCATACCAGGTGTCTTGCAAGAAATGAGCATCAGAGGGCGGTCTACCCGATTTTAACCAAAACTCAGCAAGGGAGGAGGCGTGCACACACTAACACCTCCACGCATCCCACCAAGCATGCCATAATTGGCAAGTGAAAGGGTAGCTAAAAAATAAATGTGGTGAGTCCTCCTCCTCACCACCACACAGAACTTAGCGTGAAGGACTGACAAATACCTTCTTATGAATGTTTTCCCAAGTTAGGCAGTGGTTCCAGACTAGAGTCCAAGTAAAACAATTACAATTCAGCCACAAGAAGCTACTCCACACTCTTTTACACCAAGGAACCTCCCTCCCCTCCATGAATTTATGCGTAACCAACTCTTGGTAGCTCGATGAAACAATATATTTCCCCTTAGGGTTCAGGGACCAAGCCAGTTCATTGACTCCTCTGAGAGCACATCAATTATGCCCATCAAGGATTAAGTACAGCTCCATGCACTCCACATCCATATCCATAATTAGCCATTCCTCAGGATGCTTTCATCTTGCTTCCATCAACTAGCCATGAAGAAGGAAGGTTTTAAAGTCGCTAACCTTATTCCACCCGGCTTCGCTGAACCTCTGTGAAAGAACTTCCAAATGGGGATACTGAGTAACTATGGGGGGATAGCCATCCCAAGAGTCATGCCAGAATCTGCCTCCATCCCCCCCTTGCAAATCTAGAAAAGACCTCTCTTGATCAGAGTAACTCCTTTCTTAAGAGTCTCCCAAATCACCGACCCATTCCTAGACAAACTGTACCTTGGGAGATCCTTTAAGGGGATCCCAAAAAAATACTTATGGGACAACATTTTGGACCAAATCTAGTCTTTTTCAACACACCATCTCTAGTACAACTTAGATTTCAGGGCCATACCTGCAAGCACATAATATCTAAGCCCCAGGCCACCTAACCTTTTTGGGCTGCAAACAACCTCCCATCTGATGAGACTCCACTTCATCAAAGACAAATTACCAGCCCACAAGAACTATCTAGCCAAGGAATCAAGGTCCTTAACAAAGCTACCAGGCGCCACCTGTAGCATGCACCTATAAAGAGGAAGGGCCTGCACCACTGACTGAATCAATTAGACTCGACCAACAAAAGACAACCACCTATGGGTCCAATGATTCACCTTGGCCCTGAATTTATTTAGAATCAGCTACCATGATTCCTTGGACTGTCTCCCTAAAGTTATAGGGGTCCCAAGATACAATAACGTGAGGCTTCTGATTTGAAACTGGAGGATATCAACCACTCTACTGGATGGTTAGAGGCATGTTGAAGAAATAAATGGAAGACTTGTCCTCATTAATAACCTATCCCAAGGCATTTAGGTAAGCATCTAGGCTACTGCGAATGTTACCTGCCTCCCTTATGGTAGCCCTGCCCATCAAAGCCACATCATCCACAAACTGAAAGTGAGAGAGAATAGGAAGACCACCTCCCCAGCTCTAACCTTGGATAACGCCATCCCTGGTGTTCCTTCTTATTAGCCAACCTAGACCCTCTGCCAAGAGAAGAAATAAGTAGGGGGATAAAGGGTCTCCTTGCCGCAAACCACATGTGGCCCCAAAAAGATTAGAATGCTCCCTGCTTACCAGAATAGAGAATGAAGTCAAAGTTACATAGCTCATAACCCACCTAATCCATTCTTCTCCAAATCCAAAAGCATCTAAAACCCTCTGAAGAAAGGACCACCTCACCCTATCATATGCCTTGGATATGTCCAGTTTGATAAACAAAGCCTTCTCCCTAGACTTGGTCATAGAATGGATAGCCTCAGTAGCCACCACAATCCCATCCAAAATCTGATGGCCCTCTACAAAGCCGCTTTGCTCCTCAGAAATCAGCACTGCCAACCACTTATTTAACCTTTCGGCAATCAACTTCGATATAATTTTGTAAATTACGTTACAAAGGGAGATGGGCTGAAAATGACTAAAGCGATCAGCCCCCTCCCTCTTGGGGATAAGGTCCAGGAAAGTAGAATTCAGGGCCCACAACATTTGCTTGTTGTTCTATGATTCCTAAACCACTGCCAGTAAATCATCTTTTGTAATCTCCTAGAATTCCTAATAAAACTCAATCGAGAAGCCATCCAGACTTGGAGCCTTTCCCTTCTTCATCAAAAAAACAATTTTCTTCAGTTCCTCCCATGTTATTGGTCTCATCAACTGTTCCTTCATATCCCATGAAACAATAAAAGGAATATAAGATAATATCAGATCCTCTGTAACCACATCCCTCTGTCCATCTTCTTTAAAGAAAGAACTAAAATACTGATTAGCCTCCTTAAAAATACCTCTTGTAGAAGAAACCACCTCCCCCTATCCATCACCAAAGAAGTGATCGCATTACCATGTTGTCGGGCTCTGACTGAATTAAAGAAGAAAGCGATGTTCTTGTCACCCTCTTGTAGCCATTCTATCATTGCCTTTTGCTTCCAAAATATTTCCTCTCTCAACTCCCATTCCTCCAAATTATTGATAGCCCTCGCTTCCTCCTTCAGCAAAAACTTAGACAGTCCCTCCTCCCTAATCAATCTAGTAATGTTATTCAGCTCTGACTGCGCCTCCTTCTTCTCTTGAAAGATGTTATCGAAGCACTTCTTGTTCCACCATTGGATCTAGTATTTTACAAATTGGAGGAGCTTATTAAACACATATATTTTAGTACCAATCGTAGGTCTCCCTACTCTCCACCAATCAACAACTCATCCAAACAGGTCCTAGTCTCTTAGCCACATAAGTTGGAACTTGAAAGGTGGCCTTTGTTGCCAATGAGTAGAAGAGATGGTAAGCTTGATAGGCCAGTGATCTGAGCCCCTCTAGTCTAAAATCTCAAAGCTTAAAGACCACATGCCTCCCACCCAAAAATAAGAAGTCATAAATTGGTCAATGTGCTTAGCAATGCAGCTGTCTCCCATCCTTCTATTGTTCCAAGTGAACCAACCATTACTTGGTTTGATATCCACTAGATTGAGTTCTAAAATTTTATCTCTAAGCAAGATAGAAGATGGCTCCAATCTAGCATTGCCTCCCCTCTTTTACAAAAGATCCAAGATCACATTAAAATCCCCAGCCATGATCCATGGTAGGTAAGGAAAATCATTGCAAACCAGCTGAATGTTATTCCAAACAAGAAGCTTACCTTGAAAATTAGTGGGGGCATAGAAATTTGACAGAAGAACATACTCCCCTAACTCCATGCATAAGGATACCATAGATAATGAAGATCTGAAGGTGATCCAAGACACTAGTTTAACCTTGCATGGATTCCAGAGACAAGCCACACCCCCCGCTGCCCCCTGGGACCCAATGCATTGGCATACACCTTGCCTCTAAAGCTTAGGTGCAATACCCATCATGTACTCCACTAACACCTTGGTTTCTTGAAGAAAGAGAATATCTAGATAGTGATTCCTTACTAATTCCCCAATAACTTTTTATTTAGGACCACTATTCAAGCCCCTAACATTCCAAGAGATCGTAATCATTACGAAGGAGGCAAGAAGTGGGCATCTAAGGTCTTGACCGACCCAGATTCAACCAAATTCTCCCCAATCATCTTAATCCTCTCCATGTCCTTCTTCCACCCTAGTTTCATGCTTTTCTTTGTAACTCCCTTCTTTCCCTCCTTCTAAAGAATTCCTAGGTAAGGAGGAGCCTTCCCTTTCCTATCTGCCTCTAAATCCCCTAGCTAAATCGGGCTATCACCAACCTCTGCATCCTAAACCAAGTTAACAGTTGGTTTAACTAAATTCTGCACTCCAAGCTACCCATCCAAGTTCATAGGTAAATTACCATCCTCTGGAGGTGTTATGTGAGAAATGGAAGAGCTACCAGCCATTCCCAACTCCACCACCAGCTGCTCTCCACTGATTAAACCTGGGGTAACCTCCTATTGGCCCAACACATCCAATATATTGAACTTGTTAAATGAATCCTCTTCTTGTTTCTCCATTAAGGACCTCTTATGACCTTTGCTTCTACTCTAAGCCTTTACCTATATGAAACCCTTAGGGTTCTTACCTACACTAGCACCACCCTTCTTCACTTTGTCAGCAGGCATATCACTACTCGGTGGAGGTGGGGGTGAAGGTTGCTGTTCGTCCATTTTAGCCTTCGAGCATCTTCTCAATAGGTATCCATATTCATGAGAGAGGTAAAATTTAAAGGGGAGGGTTTCATAGTCCAATTGCTACACCCAGGAATATGAGCTTGCACACATCTCCACTACATTTGACAAAGGCCTGCTCAAGTCAATTTCTACACAAATTCGAGCAAATGTCATGACTTTTTTACCTAAGGTTTGTGAAGACAATCCTACTGGCTTTCCTAGCATAGAGGCTATCATTTGTAGAACATCTTCCTAGAAACATTCATTCAGCATTCGAGGGAGGCAAACCCATACTGGGACCCTCTATGGTAATTCCTCAGTTGGGTTAAAACCAACATGCCATGGTTTCACAAAAAGCCCTACCTAATTATAGAAGTATGGCCTGCCTTCAAAAACCCTATTTTTATTAGCCAAGCAAATGAAAGTAACCATAAAGAAGTTATTTTCTAGCAGCATAACTTCCATCTCGCCCTCTGGCTCCCATACTCTTCGAGCCCAGCTCTCCAAAAATGGGAGAGAGACTCTCAGTCCCAGAAATTTGCAGTATAGTGAATGTGTGGTATAATACTCCACATCTTTAGCTATCATATCAAATGGGATAACAAGCTTTGGTATTTCCTTACAACTCTCTAAGCAGCCATTGATCTTTGTGATCCTAGAACCCCCTACTACGCTAGTGTCTAGCACCCCTGGAGTCTGACTAAAAATTAGATTCTCCATCATCCTAGCCTCCTGCCCCTGTGAATAGCTGCCTACCACTTCACTGAAACTCATTTCCCCCCTAATTTTATTTGGTTCCTTCTGTGCCATACTCACACTTCACTAGAGTCTTCCCTCAGCCTGTGCAGACCCCTTCTTCACTTTACTCTTTCCGTACCCACACGCACCTGTGCACAGTAACAGAAAACGCAGCTACAAGCTAGGGCATGACTGCCCTAGCTTGGCGATGAGTTAAAGAGCTCGTCCATTCAGTTATCAAATTCAATGACATTTTTATATTCACCATGAGTAATTTTAACAATATTTTACCTCCTTTAACACTACAAAAATGATCTTGAAATGTGCACACTAGATAGATCTGAAAACTAGAAACACAAGTTGATGAAGTAAAAATCAACTCAAAAGCTAATTTTTGATCCTGCACATTTTACACATTGGAATGATTTTTTTGTGAATTTATTGACCCACATATTTTGAACATATTTTCCTACCATCGTGAGAAATTTTAAGGTGATTAGACTTAATTTGGTCCTATGAAATTATATTTGAAAAGTGCTATGCAGGCTGATTTGGCAATTGGAAAGATAAAAATCTATGCACTGGGTAGTTTTCATGACTACAATATTTTCAAGTGAAGAATAATTATTTATAACCACCTTCACCATTTTATTCCCCTTATATTTGACTATCATAATTCAAGTTTTAAATAGAAAAAAATGTGTTTTAGCCTTGAAAATTGCTCCTAAAAAGTGTTGTACAAGTTGATTTGGTATAGAGAGCTCTACTCCTTTCACAAGAGATTAAGGTGACTTGAAGAGTCAAAAAATACCACTTATAACATATGGAAAATTTTCTTTAATGGTTCTATATGTGAATTAGGTGCTAGAGTAAGAATTGTTTTTATTAACCCATTTGGGCACACAATACCACTTGCTTATCGATTAAGTTTTTCATGCACAAATAATATCATAGAATACAAGGCCCTTATCCTCAATCTCTAAGCATATAAGGCTCTCAAAATAAATTTTATTAAGCTCTATGAGGATTCATAATTTGTCTTTAATTAGGTTAAAAATTTCTACCAAACCAACAAAGAATATCTAATTTCCTATAAGAATATGGTTCAATGTCTACAACTATAATTTGAATACTTTTCTATCAAAAATATTCCTTGTAAAGATAATCATCACATCGATGCAATGGATAGTGTGGCATCATTAGCACCCATTGACATAAATTATGACCAAGCTATATTCACTATCAAATTATTACAATCACCATTAGTATCTCATATAGACCTCATAACTCTAATAGTTTTAGCCACCATGTGTAGTACAATAACATCTAAATGGTTTTATGATATATATAATTTTTGCACAAGTCTATTACATCTAATACTCTCACTAGGAATTATAAGTGAAAATTATAGAGAAATTCCCTCCATTACATCATCATTGGTGGGAACTTATTTAATAAATCTTTTGATGGAAACTTACTCTGATGTCTAACAACTGAGGGGGATAAAGTGGCCATAAAACAAGTGTACGACAAAAAATGTGGTGGCCATTTTAGTGGTAAAGCAATGTGACAAAAATTACTTTAATAGGGATATTATTAAACCACCATGGAATAATAATGTCAAGAATATGATATATTATGCGATAAATGTCAATGACATGGCAACTTACATCATGTTCCTTCACAATAATTATAACCCATTGTCTCCCCATGGCCATTCATATTATGGGGCTTTGATCTAATTGGTAAAATTATAATCAATAGGGGATCACAAATTCATTATCATAGTTATAGAATAATTTACAAAGTGGGTTGGGTCTATTCCATTACAATCCACAAAGGGAGAAGATATATGCCATTTTCTCATGACCACCACTATTTCCCATTTTGGCTTACTAGTGACCATAATTATAGATAGTGGAAATTATTTTAAGAATAAAAAAGTGAAGTAATTTTGTGTTAAATATAATATCTAACACACATTTTCTTATCCATACTACCCATTGGGAAATGGTCACGCAAAAACTAAAAATAAGATAATTAACAACATCCCTAATAAAATAGTTACCAATTTTGGTGACGATTGACACAATCAACTTATTTATGCATGATGGGCCTACCGCACTAGTATTCACACATCGATATGAGCTACTCCTAATTCATTAATATATGGAACTAAAATAGTTATCTCACTAGAATTAGAAGTTCCATCCTTAAGAGTATCCCTCAAAAGACTTATTAAAAATGACTAATACAAAGAGAGACGTCTCCATGAATTAGAAAATTTGGATCACAATTGCATACATGTTGCATAACACCTTAGAACATACCAAAAAATAATCCAACATGCCTACAATAGCCATGTTCACAACAAATAATTTGAATTAAATGATCTCATCCTAAAAGAGAACCTCATAAAATTCAATGCAAAAGAAGAAACCAAAAGAAAGTTCAAACCAAATTAGCTTGGACCCTACTAAATAATCAAAAAGATCATCCCACAGGTATACCTTCTATGTTCACTTGATGATAAGGTAGTAAATAATCCACTAAACATAATGTATATATGGAGATTCTATACATAAACAAGTCACATTTTACTTGTACATAGTTTCATTCTCATGTTTCTTGTACATAGCTTATACTCAAAAAAAAAAAAGCTCAAAATATAAAAAACATTCAAATATTTATCACACAATATAGAATTTTAGATTGTATGTATTTCCATGTTTAAATTCCTTATATTTTCGAGATAATACATATGGTAGTTATCTTAGTATAGTCAATTTTTATCATACATACATACATCACTTATGCTCTTTGAGTGTTTATAGATTCTTATATGACTCAAGTCCATCATATTAATATAGATTAGCTACTATGTACCTACTAGGGGAAACTACAAAAATACATAGATTCAACATTGATATATTCATCGATTGGCGGTATCCTATACACAACATCCACTTTCTAAAGTTACATCATTCTATACTACACTAATTTTTCCTAAGTACAATTACCATAGACTCAAATTATGTACATCTTTGATTTTATATAGATTTTTACCACATGTTCATGCATGCTTTCATTTCTAGCTTTCCTAGTTTTAGATTTGATTGTGCATCTTTTATTTTAGATATATTTGAGGGCATTTGAATATGCCATTTTTTTGTGGATCTATGCCAATTATTTACATTATATGTATGCTTTGTACATGTTCCCATGTCCTTATGTGTACCTTCTTGATTACATATTCAAATATTTGAACATGTCCTTCCATGTGGATCTAAGCCAACCTTGCTTGATCTTTACATATGTGGACATTTAAACATGTCCTTATATGTATTTCTTTATCAACTTTAGTGATATGTGGTCATGTCCCTTATATTGTGGACACTTGGCCTAATTTTCATGCCTCATGTATGTTGTATGTATGATTTCATGTATGTGTCATGGCCATTGCACTTGTCTCTTGCATGTTAATTTCACACACTCAATTCTAAATGCCATGAGGGACATCATGCATCTCCCCTTTCTCCTTGGGTGTTGTGGATCATAATCCACATTTTGATATTTTGGAGTAATAAGTGTTTGGTTATGGGCATGTTAAACAAAGTTTGGTAGTTATTTCAGCCTCATCTTTTCCCTCGGGTCTCCCTTATTCACTTTTGGTTAAGTCTCAGTTTCCTTCCATGGCTGCCATGTGACACCCCAATGCTCACTTATCATGAAAAAGTTTTTGATTCACCCAGGAGTAGCACTAGATCTCCACTTTTTTACCTAAGGCTCATCCAAGGCATATTTATTTTTATCAGAGCTTATGGGAGTACCATTGGCTGATGGAGTAATGAATGAAGCCCACTATGTGCTTAAAATAGAAGGAAACAATCATGCTTCAAGGATTTTAACTTAAATGTAATAGTTTATGATACTTTGTAAGATGTCAAATTATAAACAGGATTTTGAAAGGAACAATTAGTTTTTAGCATGCCATGTGTCACATACCATGTCAAATTATTTTAGCCTCCTCTTTTCCTTCAACTTACCCTTCTTTATTTTTGACTAAGTCTAGTTTCCTTCCATGGATTTAATGTGACAACCCAATGCTCATTTATCATGAAAAAGTTCTTGATTCACCTAGGAGTAGCACCAACTCTCCACATGGTGCCCTAAGGCTCATCTAAGGCATATGCATTTTTATCAAAGCTTATAGGAGTGACATTAGCTAATGGAGTAATGAGTGAGGCCCACTATGTGGTTACAATAGAAGGAAGAAATCATGTTTCAAGGATTTTAACTTAAATGTATCAATTTGTAATGCTTCATGGGATGTCAAATTATAAACAAGATTCTAAAAGGAATAATTAATCCATATCATGCCATGTGTCACCATGGTGCTTATCTAAGGCACAAATCTCTATTATCAAAACTTCAAGCTACACCATTAGCTGAAAGGAAGGTGCTCCATGCATGACACTTGGAGAAAATCTACTAGATCCAAAAGGTACCATGTGGCATCATCCTAAGATCTCATAGATGAATTATCCATTATAATTCAAAGCCATAGGCTATGTGTAAAAATCCCTTATCTTATGGATAAGTCCATTCAAATATGAGCCATGTGCCCTAATATGATCTAGTAGTATGTGAGATGATGCCATAAATATTGAGCACAACCCAAGTGTATTTCAAGATGCCATGTGCTTCCTTTAAATATGCCTTAGATCAATATTGAAGCTCCCAAGCTAAAATATCTAATACTTATGAGAACCTTCTAAGATTGACATGTGGAATCACCTAGACTATCTGATCAAAGACTTGATGGTGTATAACTATTTGAGGCCCCTTTTGAGATCCAAAAGTGTCCCTCTAAAGGATACTTATCATACCCACACCACTCCTATCTAAAAAACTAAAGGATTTATTTAATAAATCATCAAGATGATGCATGTCCCCACTGGGCCCATGAGATGATAACACATGTCATCCCCACAAGGTTGCATCTAAGATTGACAAATTACCTTTGAGAGTGATGCATGGCTCACATCTGAGCCCTATGTTTCATACAAAGTTACTAATAGTTGTCAGTAAGGTTCCTAAGAGAAATAAAAAGGAAATGTGTGTCTAAGTAAGATTGTGATGTTCCACAATAGAGACACCTATCCAAGCAAAGTCCTGATTCCTTATGAGAATGATAAGTGATACCCACACAATTGATCAAATTAAAGGGCCCTGTTTCTAATAGGATTTCTAGAGGTAGTTTTAGAGATAGAAAAGTGTCACTATGGTGATACCTCTAAGCATCATGGGGAATCATGAGGTGAGGAGGTTGTGTCATTTATAGGATATTGAAGACCAATTACAACCATGAGCTAGAGTTCCTTATTCAGTTGTAATGACATCATCATAAGAGTGCCAAGATTTTTAGGTGTCATTTCCCTAAGAGACCACTATGACTATATAAGTAGAGTTATTTTATTTTGTAAAGGGATAGTAAATGATTAATTATTTTTGGTATTATCAGAGAGCATCCATTTGTAATAGTCTAGTTTTTAGAATAAATGTAGTAGAAATTACCATTTTTCATTATATGACCTTAGCAGGTGCCCCTCATAGATCAAAATGAATATTGTATACTCTACCCTCAAGGCCTTTTATATTTTATTCTCCACCTAACAATGAAGAGGATGTGGTGTTATGTGTCAAACTAAGTGGAGAGTTATTTCTATTTGTTATTTCCTTTCTTTACTTCTATAGTATTGGTTCTTGTTCATGTTATAAACTTTAAGTCATGCATATGATCCATTTAAAGTCTATGATATTTGAGGATTCAAGCTATTTTATGCAATTGTAGGTCCATACTTTAAATATTTTAGTGCATCACCTTAGTTAGTTGATTTTAGTTTTATTTGTATTTCCTTCTTATCCCTTTTCACCCCCCAAATCAATTCAAAGAGCTAGCTTCTAAAACCTTGAAGTTTGCTTTACAGACTGTATTTGAGTACCACATCTATAAATATTACCATAAAAGGCTATTCACCTAGAGTGAGAGTTTTAAGCATCAAAAAATTATTCTTTTTTGGCATGCTCGGTGGGACCCAAAACTACTAGTTTACCTAATTAGAAGCTAGAGTTCATGAGCCATAGGCCCATTACAAGGTCACAAACAAAAAATAATCCAAGCTTGCTAACACCACCTCTGGTATCCCTAACTTGCCAAAGGACCACATGATCTACAATGATACAACAACCATAATAGATGTCCATCTAAGGATAATTGAGGAACTTTGTGGCATGGAATAATGGTATCCCACTTATCCCTCTAGTATCCTCAACTATGTGGGATCCTATTCTAGCTAATGCATTGAAGGCACTCCCTAAATTCTTAGGGGAAGATTTAAAAAGTGTGATAGAACATCTTCAAGATGTTTCAAATGTCTATACTATGTATTATGCCACATAACATAACATAGCTCTAAGGCTAATAGCCACCTCTTTTAAAGGGAAAACTCTTGATTGGTGTTAGTCCTTTATACCTAACTCCATCACCACCTAGGATGACATGGGAAATAGGTTCTTTGAGTGATTCAATGGGAATGTAGATCGATCATCTTTCCTACAACAACTAATCACTATCAAAATAGCCCCATAAGAGGCTATTATTGATTTTAATACTAGGTTTGATAAGACCTGGTAAAGGATCCTAATAGATCTTAACCACCCATAGGTATGGCTATTTTTTTTTATCTCAAAGACTTTAACTTAGACATAACTATCATGATTTAGTCTCTTAGATGCCAAACACTACCAGATGCATGTGAGCTAATAATTAGAGTTGAGAATAACTTGATAGATGCTAGGAATCTTCCTCCTCAATCACCAATGCCAATGTTCCCAGAGATATTGATGCCACCACAAGAAGTCTTGATCACCTCACAAGTACCGTCTTCGATGTATGTATATCCACCTACTCAGGTAAGCACATCCTCTTCATCCTTGCTGGCCATGGAGATAAATAACATGAAGAGCATCCTATGAAACTTATCTAATGAGATAATAAATCTCACAAGGTAGCATACCATGCAACCAAAACCCCCTTTCCAAAATTACCAGGAAAGAAAAGTGCCACACCAATCAAACTAGTACTAAGAAAGGTAGAGGTTGAATCACCAAGCACCAAATCATCAAGCACCCAATCATCAGATATGAATTACACATTAAATTGTTCTAGTGCCTAATCCATTGCAAATGGTCATGTTAAGTGCAAATAAAAAATTGGTCACAGGAAAAAATAACTTGGTAGACAATTCTAATTCATGGTGCTTCCCATGTAATAATGCACACATACCCTAGAATTTCCCATACCCCAAAATTGCCCAAGAGGCAATTTACAACACAAGGTCACTAAATAAATTGTTTTGGTGCCTAATCCATTGCAAATGGTCATGCTAAGTGCAAACAAAAAATTGGTCACAGGACAAAATAACTTGGTAGACAATTCTAATTCATGGTGCTTCCCATGTAATAATGCATACATACCCTAGAATTGCCCATACCCCATAATTTCCCAAGAGGAAATTTACAACACAAGGTCACTAAATAAAGAAGGTAAGGGAATGAACTTGATTAATCCTCCTATAGACACAAATCCTAGAGAGTGGAGAATGTTGTCTTAATGACATAAATGTAGGGAATGTCTCTAGAGCAAGAAGAGTAGATAGCCTCAAAACATGCACTTTTCTCCTAGGTAGAGGGTGAGGATGCAGTCTATGCAAGCAAGATCCTAGTATCAAAGGTCCCATGAGTCCAATAAGACTACTTCACCTAATCTAAGAAGAGAATAGAGGAGACCCAAGAAGCCTTCACAAGGCCTAAGGTGACTTTTGAAAAAGGCCCAGGACCCCAACCACGACCTCAAACATATCAAAAGTGGAGCAAAATAACATAAAATAATCCAAGGGACCTCGAGGTCTAACTGCAAGGGTCATATAACATGTTGTAATAATTAAAGAAGGTTCTAGCCAATGTCTCCTTATCTATCCCCAATCAAAAATCCATGCTGAAAGAAGCGTTGGAAGATCAAGAGAAACCTACGTGGGCCATTCCAATTGTAGAGCTAACACAAGTTAAAGAAAAAGAGGCTAATATTAGTACATAATCTCATGTGCCATCTATGTTCATCAAATATTAGGTATGAGTAAGTAAGATGAGACCTACCCCATTCTATTTGACTCTCATTGTATGAAAGAAATTCCATGATTGATTTTGGCACTAGCACCATAGTAATACCCAAGAAGATTATGGATGCACTACACCTATGATATGAACCCTTGGACAAAGGGGTGATGTAACTAGATAGGAAGAAGGTTTAGACCATTAGTGTCATCAAATATCTTCCCTTGACCTTGTACTCTTGTTCAAGCATGATAGTTCCCTAGGAAGTTATGGTGATTGACATCCTACTAGTCTTTAGACTATGCCTATCAAGGGGTTTCACCACCAAAATAGGTGGATACTTGTCTTTGGACTGGTCTCATATGATCTTGAGGACCAAATATGGCTTGAAGCTGAAGGTACTATCTAAAAATTTGCATCTCAAACACATAGTTGATGATGTTATGTTAAATTTTGAATCAACACACACTTCTTTCTCTAAGAAAGAGATGTATCACATATAAATACTCAAAGAGGAAGGAGTGGCTAATAATAGGATCTCAAAGGAAGAAGTCCTTGTTAGTGACTTCATTGAGAATTATCATTTCATGAATTTTGATGCCACTAGCCTCAGGACCTATGTAATCCATGATGTAAATCTTGCCATCACTGAGGTCATGAAGAATAAGGAAGATCAAAGCAAAGAACCTGAAGGTGAGTCTAATTTTTGAACCCTACATGTTGATCGAACAAAATACAAAACTGGCTTTGGATCCATTATCTAATTAGTATCTCCATTCAGAAAAGAGACCCTCTGAGCCTTCCATTTCCAATTTTCCTACATGAATAATGAATCCAAATACGAAGTGATAGTCCTTGGCCTTGGCTTCACTAAACACATATACATGAAGCAACTAAAAGTATTTAGAGATTCTAAATTAGTGGTGAGATAAGTAAGAGGGGTCATGGCTATGAATAATGTCTGTATGAGATCCTAATGCCACCAAATATGGGATTTGATTGAAAAATTCAAATCCTTCAACATTCAAATCATCCCTAGGACCATGAAGGTAGAGACAGATAAGATGGTGATAATTGGTTCCCAATTTGATCTGGTGATAATTATTTTCACCAATGAGTAAGTAGTGCAAGTGATCATTAGACCCATCATTCTAGATAGTGATCAAAACTGACAAGTGTTTGAAAATGGTGCTAAAATCATTATGTTTCTCTAATAGTCATACAAATTTATAGAGCAGTTGTATCCAAAGATCGAATAAGCCTACGAGGATCAGATCATACAACTAAAATCCAATAAGTTGCCAAAGGGGATGATCACCCTAGAGAACCTTTTTGATTATAATGATGCAAGGAATGACAAATAGAAGTCTGCCATAGATAAAAATGACTACTCTAACCTTGATATCAAAGAAGGGAGGAAACTAAAAGTTGGGAAGGAAGTTTCCAAAAAGGACAAGGAAAGAATGGTGTCTTTATACAATAAATATGAAGGATTTATGGCTTGGGCATATGATGACCTAAAAGGGTGTGACCATGATGTAATACAACATACCATTGATCTAGTCAAGGTATCCAAGCTTGTTCGATAAAAATAAAGGCCAGTTAACCCAAAAATTGAGTCCCTTATAGATCAAGAACTAAGGAAATTTATTGAATCTAGAATTATATACCCAATCAAGCATTCAACTTAGGTATCCAACCTAGTTTTGACAAGGAAGAAAACTAGAGAAATCTAGCTATGTATAGACTTCTAGGATTTGAATAAAGCATATCTAAATGATAATTATCCCCTTTCTTCTATGGAATAGATCCTATAAATAGTAGCAGGTGTAGAAATGTTTTCCCTACTAGATGGATTCTCAAGGTATAACCAGGGATGAGTTAATGAAGAGGATCAACATAAGACCACTTTCACCATAAAGTAGGGAACCTTTATGTATACAAAGATGCCTTTTGATCTCTCCAATACAAGATCCACCTTCCAAAGAGACATGGACATAGCCTTTAAATTCCTAATCAACAAGATCATCCTCATATACTTGGATGATCTCATTATATTCTCCAAGAAGAAGGAAGACTACTTTTATCATTTGGAGAAGGTTTTTTAAAAATACCAAGAGTTTGGGGTGTCTTTTAACCCCAAGAAATGTGCTTTCAGAGTCCCACAAGGTAATATACTTAGATACATAGTGTCCAAGGAAGGGATCACCATTGATCAAGAAAGAGTAAATGCCATCAGGGAACTAACCTTACTGATAAATAAGAAAGGGGTCAAATATTTATTGGAAAAGATCAATTTCATTAACATGTTCATATTCAACTTTGAAGGATTGGTAAGATCAATCAAATTGATGCTGAAGAAAGATAAACTCTTCAAATAGACCATAAAAGGAAGATAAATGTTTGACAAAATTAAAGAAGCAATATCAACTACCCCTATGCTAGTCAATCCCAACTTCTCCAAATATTTAATCATGTATGTCTATGGGGGTAAACATAGCCTAGCAATTGTGTTAAGTCAAAAGGAAGAAAAAGGGAGAAATGAGCATCCAATCACTTTCTATTTAAGAACGTTGAATAGGTATGAGTTTAAATATAATTTCATTGAAAAACAAGATTTTTACATTATCAAAGGCCTCAAAAAATTCAATCACTTTGTGGTGGGAAGTAAAATTATGGTGTACATGGTGCATTATAGCATCAGGTAATATATAATAGAAGGAGAGATCATAGAAAAGAGGGTCAATTAGATCACTAAGATCATAGAATATAATTTTGAAGTTAGGCTAACTAAATTGATCCAAGGATGAGGGCTTTGTGAGTATCTAGTCTAATGAGCAGGTGCCCTAATAGAAGAACAAGACACACCAAAAAAAGTTTTAGTAAATCAATATGAAAACAATGAATCCCAGGATATTGATAGGACCCACTTCATCCAAACCAAATTATATCTTAATAAACTCCCCACACATAAAAGGTGATTCTACAAATTGTAAAGGGCCAAGTACAAGCTAGTCTAGGGAGTCCTATTCAAGAGGAACTTTGATGGAGATTTGCTCTGATGTATCAAATAACACCAAGCTGAGAAGATCCTCTGGGATATGCACTTCACCCATATAGGTGGTCATTTCTCAACAAAGACCACCATGACCAAGATCATGTGTGTAGGATACTATTGGCCAACCATGTTTATATATTACCATTAGGTAGTTAAGAAATGCCAACATTGTCAATTCTTCACATGCAAGCAAAAAGAATTCAGCCATGTCATTAAATGCAATTGTGACTGATGAAGCCTTTTCATAGTAGGGTTTGGATTTCATTAGGATGATTAATCCCATTTCTAATTTAGGCTATAAATGGATACTTATAGCTATTTATTACTTCACTAGGTGGACTGAAGTAGCCTTGATGAAGGAGGCAATTGAGAATGTGATCTTAATTTTTTTAGGAGCTAGTAACAAGGTTTGACACATCAAAAATGATCATTTTTGATAATAATAAATCTTTACTCAACTTCATGATTACAACATTTTCACTCTAAAATGGAATTTTCCTAAATTTTTTGTCTAACTACTACTCGTAAGGGAACGGGTTGGTTGAATCAACAAACAAGAATCTCATTAAGCTATTTAAAAGGATGGGCATTGAAAACAAAAGGGAGTGGTGTATGCATGTAAAAATATGCCTATGGGATGAATGAATTACTCTCAACAAAATCCTTAAGACATCCCCATATGAACTAGTATATGGGAAGAATTTTTTCATGCACATAGAAATGAATATTCCTACCTTATAGCTTTTGAAATCTATTGAGATAGTACAGAATGGAGTGATGGATGTTAGGCTGGTAGAATTTATTAACCTCTAGGAGGTGAGAGAATTAGCTAGTGATGTTAAGGTCACTTGATATCAGGTGTTCAAGTGATGGTTTGACAAGAAACTATCTGACCTAGGCTTCAAACTAGGGGACTTGGTTTTAAAGTATGATGAAAGGGCCATAAAACTAGGCCAACATGTAAAATTTGAATCCCTATAGAGGGGACCCTTTTACATCATTGGTGATCGGCAGGGTAACACTTTTGAGTTGGAGGATCAAGAAGGAAATGCTTTAGAGATTTTAGTTAATGGGATCCACTTAAAAGACTTCAACTAATCTAACTGATCCTGCCATGTACATAGTTAGTTCCCCTTTTATTGTGCATTTCCCTTTCTTTGTTATTGTTTCCCTTTTCCTATTGTTTCCTTTTGAAATAAGTGCCATTG
The DNA here is from genome assembly GCA_037957365.1 of Torreya grandis. Taxonomy (NCBI): domain Eukaryota; kingdom Viridiplantae; phylum Streptophyta; class Pinopsida; order Cupressales; family Taxaceae; genus Torreya; species Torreya grandis. The sequence continues at coordinate 220,497 of JARHVA010003347.1, read as the reverse complement.
GCATAATTTTTTCATCTTAGCTGAGGGAGTAAGAGTGGATGTCTTTGAAGGATGCTCTTCAAAACTTGTAAGTTTTTTATTCCTTACCATTTTTGCATTTTGCTTTGATTGGTCTGGAAAACCAAAATTTTGGGTTCTTCCATCTATAGATAGATCCCCATACAGGTCACCAAGAACTATGGATCATAATCCACATTATGATATTTTTGAGTAGTTAGAATTTGGTCACAAGTGTACTCAACAAAGTTTGGTAGTTATTTTGACCTCCTCTTTTCCTTTGGGTTCCCCTTATTCATTTTTGTCTAAGTCTTAGTTTCCTTCCATGGTTGCCACTTAAAAACCTAGTGCTCACTTATCATGAAGAAGTTCTCAATTTGCCCAAGAGTAGCACCATATCTCCACATGGCACTCCAAAACTCATCCAAGGTAGATTTATTTTTGTTAGAGCTTAAAGGATCACCATTGGCTAATGGATTAATGAGCAGGGCCCACTATGTGGTTATAACAAAAGGAAGCAATCATGTTTTAAGGATGTCAACTTAAATTTAATAGTTTGTGATGCCTCATGAGATGTTAAATTATAGTCAAGATTCTAAAAGGAACACTTAATTTGATGCATGCCATGTGTCACCATGGCACTTATTTGAGGCACAAATCTCTAATTTTATAACTTTAAACTAAACCATTGGCTAAAAAGAAGCCACTCCACACATGACACTTGGAGAAAATCTAATAGACCCAAAAGATATCATGCAAGATCATGCTAAGATCTTGAAGATGAATTAGACATTATAATTCAAAGCCATTAGATATGTGTAAAAATACCTCATCCTACAAGTAAGTCCATTCGAATATGAGCCACCACATGTCCTAGTATGATCCAATAGTCTGTGAGAAGATGTTACATGTCCTGAGAATAACCCAAGCATCTTCTGAGATGCCACATGCTTCCTTCAAATGTGGCTTAGATCAACATGAAATCTCTAAAGCTGATAGATCCAAGACTCAAGAAAGCCTTTCAATATTGACATGTGGAACTTCTCAGACCATTCAATATAAGACTTGATGGTATATATCTATTTGAGGCCCCTTTAGATAGACACACGTTTCTTTCCAAAGGGTACATGTCATACTCATATTGCTCCCATCTAAAAATCTGAAAGGATCCTCTAAGAGCCTATTGAGATCATGCATGTCCCCACTGGGCCCATGAGATGATGACACATTTCATCCTTGTAAGTATGCATTTAGGATCAACATATTGCCTTCGAGAGCAATGTTTGGCTCCTTATTGATCTACACGTTTAATACAAATTTGTTGATAGCTATTAGTAAGGTTACTAAGATAAATCAAAAGGTGATGTGTGTCTAAGAAAGATTACAATGGCCTTGAGAGAGACACTTGTCCAAGTAAGGTCCTGATTGCTTATGAGAGTGATAAGCAACACCCCCATAGCTAATCAAATTAAAGGGCCATGTTCCTAATAGGATTTATAGAATTAGTTTCAAAGATAGACATGTGTCACCACGGTGCTCATTTTAAGCATCATGAGGTGAGGAAGTTGTACCATATTTGGGATTTTTAAGACCAATTTCACCCATGAGCTGGAGTTACTCATTCAATTATAATAACATCATCATGAGTGCAAGTACTAGGATTTTTAGGTGTCATTTCCCCAAGAGACCATTGTGCCTATATAAGCAGAGCTCTTTCCTTTTGTAAAGGGATAATAAATGATTAATTATTTTTTCTATTATAAGAGATAAACCATTTTTAATAGTCTAGTTTTTAAAATATAAGTATTAGTAGTTACCATTTTTCATTCTATGACCTTAGTAGGTGCCCCTCACAAGTCAAATTAAATAATGTATACTGTGTCCTCAAGGACTTTTATATTTTGTTCTCCATATAACAATGAAGAATATTTGGTGTTCTATGTCAAACTGAGTGGAAATTTATTTTTATTTTTTATTTTCTTTCTCTACTTCTATAGTATTGGTTCTTGTTCATGTTATAGACTTTAATTTATGCATATGCTCTTTAATAGTCTATGATATTCAAGGATTCAAGCTATTTAATGAAATTTTAGGTCCATACTTTAAATATCTTGATACATCACCTTAATTATTTGATTTTAGTTTTAGTTTTATTTCTTTCTTATCCCTTTTCATTCCCCCAAACCAATTTGAATTACCAGCTTCTAAAACCCCATATGTTGCTTTACAGACCATATTTAAGTCCCACACTTGTAGAGCTTCCCATATAAGGTTTTTCACCTAAAGTAAGAGTTTTAGGCATCAATAGGTGCCTTGATGGAAATCATTCCCCATCCAAATACTCAAATAAGATCCATATTTTTTGTCCATACACATGATTACATTATTATATCTATCTTGATAACCATGTGAATGCTAGATCTAACATATATTGTACATTATCAACTTATGCTAAGATTATTTTACATTATAATTTCATGTATATAAATTATATTGGTTTATCACGCACATATCATATATGCTCAAGATAACATACAAGTTGCATAACTTTTATTTTGAGGATAATTATTGCATAGCTTCAAAAACTCCCTTTAAAAGATGGGGAATTCACATAGGTTTGTCATAGAGATTAGGCCTCTTGGGTGTACTCAAAATATACTTTTTATCATGAAAAGACATATTACAAAGCACAAAGTTCATAAAACATAGTGGAAACTAATCAAATATAGATCAATTATAGTTTGGCACATAAACAATACAGAAGGACACTAGTGTGGCCTAGTGGACACTAGTACGGTGTACTATTATCCAAGGGACCATGCTACTATCCAATATATCTAAAAATAGGAAAATATAGATTAGCCATAATGGTACAAAAATTACAGTTTAAGTTTGTACAATATCAACCATATATTATTAGTTATGCTCAATTTATTCTCAATTTTGCACTTCATCATACCAGTTTACTTAGATTAGGGGCATTATGCATGGCATGATCACTTCCATTTAGTTTAAAATATACTTAGATAAATATTACCATAACTCTATCTAGAATCCATATGTATAGATATCATATTTTGGGGCATGTACATGATAGATTATTTTTATATGCTCACTTTTTCACCAGTTGATTAGATAGAATGGAAAACTCCATGTCATTCTCTATAATATTAATCTAGACACCATTTGCATAAAATTTTCACTATATTTATGCCTTATTCCATTTGTGGTGGTTAGAATTATTGAGTAGTCCCTGAGATACATACTTGAGTGACCAAGAGTCACTTGAGCCACTTTTCATTACAGTTTTTTTGAGTGGCCCTAGAGCCATCCCATATAGCTTTAGTTACATCAAAAGCTTTAGTTACATTGCATAATTTTAGTTACATATTCATCTACTATACATGGGTAGGAAATGATGGAGTCATAGCCAACTTGAGTTATTGAGCTACCTACATAAGAGGGTTGGGCAATCTATTAGTCCAATTCAAGTTATTCATAGTTCATGATCCACTAAGTAAGGGTAGACAGTGATGGAGTCAAGGAAAGATTGAGTTCTTGATCCACCCACACATGAATATTGAGCAAGTCATCAGCTCAATCCAAGTTATTCAATGTTTGATCACTAATTAAACACACATAGAATGTCACCAAGTTCTTGCATTAGCTTGCATACCTAGTGAAGTGACACATAGTGGAACATGTTTTACATGCTCAGACCTAGATTCAAAGGATTAGCCTCTTAGGTAAGTCTAGGTATGCTTATTTTTCCTTTATCCTAGTCATTTCACTTTTTTGCATTTCTAGAATAAGGAGGAGTGGTGTAAATGTAGTCACATAAAATGTCACTTGAGTGTAATGAGTGTTATTTGAGATGACACTACCCCTAGCTTATCTATAAACCTATCTTAGGGCCTCTTTTGATCCATATCCAACTTTATTATAGGTCTAACCCATCCTTAGACATTTCAAAAGTAGTCTTAGACATTTCCTAGGCATCCAGGCCCTTAGTTCCCCAAGTTTTGCTACCTGGACATTAAGACACCCATTTGGACACTAGCATACTATTCTAGTGTCCCTTACCTATTTTTAACCCCAATAGACAAATTTATAGTTCTCAAGGCACCCTAAGGTTGGATTAGACTCAAATCACATATCAAAAAGCACCAAATCAATATATATATATATGTATATGTATATATATACATACATATATATGTATATATATGTATGTATATATATATATATATATATACATACATACATACATACATATATATATATATATATATATATATATATATATATATATATATATATATATATATATATATATATATATATATATATATATATATATATATATATACACACACACACACACACACACACACACACATATATATATATATGTATATATATACATATATATTTTATCCCTTTACCCACTAGATGGAAATTATATGTACTCATGAATAAACTCAAAAAAAGTTGTACAAATCAAGGTCATTAATCCATATTCTACCCTAATTATGCATATAACTATTTATAACATTCATAATCTTAGATTACTCAGATTTCCAATCTCAAACATAATCAAAACATTCAATCTGACACTCATACTAGCATTCACTTGTACTTGCACCAAACACTTAGGTGGGAGGACTACATTGGGCTTGATCCCATCTCGAGGTATTGGTATATAGGAAACTATCAACATAGAGGGTGTTTAGGTCACATCTAATCTATCCAACTAACATTAGACTTTTGTTACTTGTGCTCCTCAAATACCCTAACAACATGAAGGTCTAGGGTTCACTCTCAAATCAATTAAAAACATGTCACAAGTAGTGAATCAAGGTTCATCCACACAAACATAGGTATCTTATACTCAAGAAAGGTTATTCCTAAAATTTCATATAGTTTTCAATAAGAGGACACTAATGTGTTATGGTGGACACTAATGTAATACACTACTATCTAGGGGATCACACTACTATCCATGAGGAGTTATAAAACATGTTTCTAGTTTAAAACACTCTGATTAGTGTCTCTACCCATTTATAGCCTCTAATTCATTTATCTCAGTCAATATCTAGCTAAGTACATACTTGTGTGATTCATTTATATTATTAGAATAATTAGATTAGGTCAATTATTATACAAATTAATGGATGCATTTATTGCATAGTTATTCCTTAATTTTCATATTCTATGCCTTTCACAATATAGGGTTTACATTACATAAATCCCTTGAAATTTAAATGACACTCATATCGGGCCTCAAACTAGTAATATAGTGGGACATTTAGAACTTCTCAGTCTTTGGTGATTATCAACTTATAATCAGACAAGTCAATGATGAGTGCCAAGACAAGGATGAAAAACTCAGCCCTTATAAAAATATGGTTAACAACTTAAAACAATACTTTGTGAACATAAAATTTGAACATGTACCTCATGCAAGAAATAAATCTATAGATGCCATGGCTACCATGACTGCTCTCCTTGAGATGCCAAAGGATACCTAACAATGTTAGTTTTTGGTTGAATAAATAATGATCCTCACATATGATGTCATAGAATCTGAAATGGCATGTGAGGATTTTGATCTCAATTCACCTTGGTATCACAAAATCTATGCTTATCTCCATGGACACATCCTCTCTCTTGATCTTTCACATAATAAAGGAAAATCCTTCATCTAAATCACCTCTTGATTCAACATCCTTGGTAACACCATCTATGGTAGGGGCTATGACAGTACCTTATTAAGGTGTTTACATTTAGAATAATCCAACTTAGAGATTAAGGAATTTCATGTTTGAATATGTGAATTATACACCAATGTCATGGTCCTAACAAAGAAACTACTTAGAACAATAAACTACTGGACTACCATGGAAAAATATGCTTGTTAATATGTCAAAAAATGTATAGCCTAATAGAATCATGGAGACCTCATTTATACACCTTCTCAAACATTACAACAATCACAAATCCATGGCCCTTATCTACTTAGGGGCTTGATCTCATTGGTAAGATACATCTTTCTTCATCTAATGGCCTCAAACACATCATCATAGCCATTGATTACTTTACCAAATGGGTAAAATCCATCCCCCTCACATACATAATTAGTAAAAAATATTCAAGTTCATCTTTAATCACCTCATTTATCATTATGATATTCATTCAATCATCAATATTAACAATGGTAAGTCATTTAAATTAAAAACATTTAAATCTTGCTATAATTAGTTCCATATCAAACATAAGTGGTCCATATCCTATTATCCCCAAGGTAATGGTCAGGCTGAAGCTTCTAGTAAAAACCTCACTAAAATCATCAAAAATATTATCAATAATGTTGGTAAGGATTTTCATATTCAAATATAACCTACCTTATGGGTTTATTGTACCAAGTTACACACTCCCATAGGGGAAACACCTTATTCCCTAATCTTTGGAGTTGAAGCCATCTTACCCATTGAAGTTGAGGTAACCTCTTTGTACATTTCCCTACAAGATCTGATTGATTATGAAGAATATAAAGTTGTGTTATCATGAGTTGTAACTTATTGATGAAAATGGATCAATTCACTAGACATCTAAAGGCATATCAAAACATGTTACAAAGAAGCTACAATGAACACAAAATTTAGAAGGAAAAAAATAGAAGAGTAAAAAACCCAAAAAACCATTTTGTTTTATTTGTAGTCTTATTAAAATCCTTGTTCAAAATTTAAACAAATCATTGTATCTTTATTAGGATATATCATTCCCAATACAACCCCCTTGCATACATCATTGCTTGGGGAAAATCAATGCTATCATTATTATCGATCCCCAAACTATTAGGTTTTTAAATTGATAAGGGACAAAACATAATTTATTTTTTAAAAGTTTGTGTGTGTTCTTATTAATCACTTATTTGTTTGTTTGTTTGTTTTATTATTTATTGTGTCTATTTCAGTCCTACTACACATTAAAACAATGTCTTCATGATTCTCTATATCATGGTGCATCATGTCATATACTATAGTAAATATTAAGTTTTCCAAACATTTAAAATTTAATGCAAGATTTGTAACATTCATCATCATCATCATCACACTCTTATTCCTAAACATTAATTCTAACTAACTATTCATAATTAGACAACCACCTTCTACATATTAATCCCCTACCCTCAAATTTTACCCTAATTATTCCATTTCAACCCATACTCTCATTTCAAGAGATCATCCATGTAGTTCATCCCCACATACCCTCTTGAGGGAGTATCTCCTAACCATCATGCCACTAAAGGTACACTTGTATACCCGTCTTCTTTTTATCCATTCTTTGAAAATTCATTGCTTCTTCTATTCACAACACCCTTTCAAAGAGGGAAAATGTAGACACCCTAGTTCCATAACCCTAATTTTGTTACCATTTTATCATCATCTAATCCATTATCAATTAATTTTCCCTAATATGACAAAACCCACACTAACATCACCACATTAATCAATTAATTACACCATAACCTAATTTAATCTTGATAACATCCCATCATAAATAATTAGCTAATTAATTCCTAAATAATTCCATGCACACATAATTAATAAAAAAATAAAAAAATAAATCAAATAAACTAACTCCTCCATTAAATGGAAATAAAATCAACCAACTCCCTCATCAAATGGAAATCAAATAACTAACTCCCTCATCAAATAAAATTCAAATCAACCAACTCCCTCATTAAATAGAAATCAAATAAATTGACTCATTAATTAAATATTATCCATCCAAAATCAAAATTTATAAATAAATCAATATTAATCTCAATTGTCCATTCTCCCATTAAAAAATCTATAATTTCACCCTCCATCCTTCATTCTCACATGAGGATGACTTTGGGAAAAAATATGGAAATTCTCTATTAACTTGGAAATAAAGCAATCATTCTTCATAGGCACATGATACCAAAATATTACACGAATTGTTGAGGAAGCACAATATATATTACACAAAAAAATCCACTCAACAGAGGAGATCTTCATTTGGTAGGCAAAGGTAATCATTTTTTTCCTTTAATCACTCAATTTGAGGTTGTGTTTTGATTTAGAGTAAGAACTAGTATTGTTATTAGTTTTATTTCATGGCTATAAATTATAGCATATACACTAAGCTTACACCTTTAAATTATAAAGGTGATCCAAAGCAACATCTTAGAGCCTTCCATGAAACATGTCTAGATTATGCATCTACTGATAGGTTATTAACCAAGCTTTTTCCTAAGAGCCTTAATGACTATGCCTCATGAGGGTTTTATGACCTTTCTCTTCAATCGATATATTATTTAAATTATTTGGTTGACCAATTCCTGACTCACTTTTCTATCAATTTAATGATAAGGTCTTTCTATTCTCAAATTACCAAACTGAAGAAAAGACCTAATGAGCTCACTAGTGACTATGTGTTTCATTATAAGGAAATGCTTTCAAAAATGAAAAATATTATGACTAATAATTTTAGACACTCCTTTTTATCCATTTCTATGTCTAAACGAACACTAGAGTGACTTCTTGCAAACAATGCAAGTTAATAATTTATAATTTATAATTTAGGATTTATAGGTGATAATTTTAATAAACTTTTAATTCCTTAAAATTTATGGATCTTAATAATTAAATTTACTATTGTTTAATCTTCATATGAATTTCTTTCTTTTTTCTAAGCCATTCCTACCTTTTCTAACTTTCCTAACTCACTGACATCACTGGGCTCTATTGCTTTATCTATAAAGGAAGCTCTAAGTCTATAATCTTATCAATTATTCTCTCATCCTAATGATGGTTTATGAAGTGTGAACCAAAACATTATTAAAAATTATTTACATAGTTTTAACTATAAATCCAAACATACTCAACACATGGACTATGAAAATACCACTGCTTTAATTAATGTAAGTTAAGCCTGGAAATCACTAGAATAAACTGATTCATTAGTGCACATCACATGTATCTTCCAAACCAAAATGATGTATTCATAACTAGGGCAATGCACTACACACAATCATCATCTTCCTCTAATTTATCTTCGATCAAGTTGCAACCTATAAAATTTACCTTTTTGATCATGTGTAAGGGATAACTTGTCAAAATTCAAAAATGGTAATTAACTTGATCCAGATTGCTTAATTAGTTAAACCCAATTAAATGCATAGGTGAAAATCCCATGGTTAATTAATTGTATAATTTTTATTTTTGGAAATTCTTAAATCTAGATTGATGATATCATAATGACATCACACAAATATTTGAGATGATGTCACCATCATGATGTCATCTTTTATGAGTTTTCAAGTACTCATAAAATATCAAATAAATATCTGTATTTGTGATCCATTCCTATTAATTGAAAATATTAATGTCTTATCCCCTTCCTAACCTAAGCATGGTTAAACTTAACCTAAGCACACTTGAGTTAGATTTAGTTTAGAAGGCTATAAATATAAGGCCGCACCCGTTCTTCAAACAATATTTTTTGTTTAATGTTACCATGCAAGAATTAGTTCAAAGGAGCTCTTTTGTGTAATGTTATAATGTTCAATTGTTGAGAGACAAAGATTTATTATAATGTTAAAATGCACAAATATTGATATATTATTACAACATGCCAAAACCAAGACAAATATTGCCAAGGTGACAAGGAGAAATGATGAAAGGGACACCATTGTTAAGTACTCATTGAGCACATAATCAAGCACATTCCTCCATGGCCAACATACAACTCTTATTCACAAGGAAGGTAAAGAATAATTGTTTTATCTTCCATTGTTTGTTACTTATATTGTTCTCTTGCTCTTTGAGTGGTTTGGCTTGAGGTTTTAGATTTTTTAGTGTGTTTTTATTAGTTTTTATCATATTAACACTTGATTAACTCCTGTCATAGATTCCTATGTCACATAATGGCATTATTGATGGGATGACACACCCTATATGCATAATGGAAGCATCTTTGGACCTTCTTGGAGCCAATAAGCATTCATTTTAGGCCTTATTTACTTACTTTTTATTTAACTTTTTCATGTTTGGCCTTTGAATACAAAATTATGAATTCGTGACTAAAAAATTACAAATTTGGCAAGATAAACTACAAAATAGTTGAGCTAAACCATGAAATCATCCCAAGAAATAACAAAATTTCCTCTTTTTGAATTCAACTCAGTGTATCTATGAATGTGGAGTATACTTTTGTGAAATCATCAAGGAAAATCATGAATTCATTATATGGTTTTTATTATTTTTCTTTGTTTTATGCAAAACTATGAATTTATAGAGTTTAATTGTGAAATCATCCATTTTCATTACAAAATTGTTCTTTTATTCTCTATGTTTTCATGGGTTTCTTGACTATTTGTGAATTTGGGACACTTATTAGTGAAATCGAACAATAGAATCATGAAATAATTTATTCTATTTTGGTATTTTTCTTAAAGGTTTGAGATAATTGAGAAATCACATAAGAAAGTTATGAAATTATAGAACCAAGTTGTGAAATCACAAAGTTACAAAATTGCAAACTTGAGTTGCAAAATTATAGATCTGAGTTGCAAAATCATAGAGTTGTGAAATTGCTTACATGAGTTTCAAAATTATAGACTTGAATTGTGAAATTACAGATCTAAGTTGTAAAATCATAGATATTTGAAATTATAGGCTTGAGTTTCAAAATGCTGGACTTGAGTTGTGAAATTGTAGAACAAAGTTGCAAGATAATTTTGAAATAGTGAAATCATTCACTGTAAGTTTCTACTTTTCTATGTTTTAATATGCCTAAACAATTTCATAGTCATAGTTTATTGCATAACTATTAAATCATTATAGAGAGTTAAATTTATGTTTTATTAAGATAACTTTAGGATTTTCACCTTGGATTAAAGCAAAAATTAATCCATTAACCTTATTTGTAGAAAATTGAGCTAAGAAAGAAGAAGTTTAAGTGTTTTTGAATCATTTTTTCATTTAAAAAGTCAAAATTTCACAAAAAAGGTTAAAATTCTTTCACATTTGGTTAACATGGTTAAAGTCACTTAACAATTTACCTTTTAGCATTTTCAAGATTTTTGAAAGTGCAAACACAGCCAAAGGGCCAAAATTTCAAATATATTTCAATTTGGTGCTATTAAAAAGACGTTACATTTTAGTTAGATTTGTTAAGGGCATTTTCAATTCTTGTTTGTTCTTTAGATAATTTCAATTTCAAAGATTAGATTCTTTATTTTGGAAAACAAGAACTATAACATGTATGCACTCCCCCAATTCCCTTTAGGGAACTTGAGGGACCAAAAGTGCTTAGTTTATTGAATTTGCTTATTAAGGCTTGTCAGAAAGAATGCTGTGTATGCTCTCCCCAAGATTTGATGATTTGGGTGATTCAAAAGTGACCTCTAAAGTCTTTTAATTTTTAATTTTTTATACATTTGGCTTGTGGGCAGGAGTTCATCACTTCCCCATGAGTTATTTAGAGGTACCTTGACTTGGGGATTCATCTCCCAATATCGTAATAACTACTCCATGGAGGGGTATATAAATTAGGGCACATGATACTGGGATTACTAGGGGGTTGAGTAGCTAACCTTTCTAATCTTGATAAAAACATAGGCCAAGTTTTTCTAAACATCAGACGCTATTAAGAAGTATATGGCTAGAATTTCTATGCAAAGGAATAAACCCTTGTAGAGTAAGCTAGTAGGTATGAGCCCAATTGACATGATTATGCTATTGTGTTAGCCACACTTGGGACCATCTAGTGAATTTGAAACTTATATATTTTTTAGTCAACCCCACATACCATGAAATTTATTTCCAAATGTCGAGTGTTACTCACTCTAATTTTATGCCATGTAACAATGATTAAGAGATAGAGGGGGCATAAAAACTCTACCTATACTTATTCTTTAATTTTTTGGATTAAACACTTAATTCCTCACAAGCATTGGTATATCGGTGGATGTTTTGGAAAAATATACACACACTCATGTACGTTATAGGGATATGATAAAACATTCATGCTACTTATAGTTTCACTAATTTACATGTGTGTTTTCAGACTAAGAATTGTTTATTTGTTCAAAACGAGTCATAACCATCACATGTTTTCCAAAGAGGTGTTATTTTATCCATTTGGTGTCACACTTTTGCCTTAGATTTTTTATCCCAAATGTGTGTGTCACTTGTTTAAATGGGGTGTTGTTACATTGCTCATTTCATCCCAAATATTTGCCTTGGGTTTTTGAATCCAAAACCATTGTGATACCATTTGAGTGAGGAGACGTTGTTATGCTACCTATGTTATTCCAAAAACATTGCCTTGTTTCAAAGTAAGTTCAAAACTATGTTGTCTTTGGTATAAAAATAGTGCTGTTATGCTATCCATTTGGGTCTAGGATGTTCTCCATTTGACAAATCTAAGTCTTTTAAACCAAGTTTAGAATTTGTCTTGCAAAGTTCAGATTCAAAATTGATTGGTCTACACCTATGTCTTACTTAATTTTGGTTCGGGTGTTTACCTCATACCTTTGAATTGTGTAACTTGGACTAATCACTTACTTGCTTTAAATACTCTTTTACCTAGATAAAGGAATTCATTTTATTTGTATGTGCCTCGAGTCAATTTGTTACCTTAAACTAAGGTCAAAACCTACTTTTTAAGTATAACTCTAAGCACGGTTAGTTTACATTGGAGCCTTGATTATCACTTTGGATTGAATGATTAAATCATCACTCTTACTTTGTTTACTTAATATTTACTTTCCTAATTAGTTTTAGGCATATGCCTAGAGTGAATGATTCATACTAAGGCCAAGTTTGTTTTAAAATCCATGTGCCAAGATTTAGTCAAAGTGTTTCAAACTATTTGCCTTAGAGTTAGATTAATTATAAGTTTTTACCTTGACCTAGTTTATTTCAAAGTCTAGATTTGTGCCTTCTTACCAAAGACTTAGCATTGCCTTAAAGTTTCTTGATTGAGTTCACACCTTTCAAAGTCTAGCTTTGTGACTTGTTACCAAAACCTAGCATTGCCTTAAAGTTTTTAGATATAGTTCATTCCTTTTTAAGTATAGCTTTGTGTATTTTGACCAAAGACCTAACACTTTTCATTTTAGACCTATATTATATTTGTTCAAAACACTTTTACAAGACCAAGATTTAAATTTTCCTTTTGTTGACCATTTGTGTGCAAGACCTTAGAGTATTGAAGATATTTGAGACCAATTTTTCATTGATAGTTTTTGAGAAGAGATCCATTATAGGCCAAGTTTAAACCATTTTAAATAATATATGGAGTATCTATTCTAAGTCCCATTGTGTTTCAAACTAAGACCTATTCCTAGACTAATGCCACTTTCAAAATTAAGCCTAGACTAAGACCATTTTCATAGACCAAGACCACCATCTTTGGGATAATTTACAAACCCAACCATACAAATTATCATATGCCAATACTACCATTATTTTGGCCAATTAAAGTACCAAGTCTACCCTTTCAATGATAATGGTAGCCGATCCCCTACTTATGTTGATAATCCTCCTTTGGCCTGCACTAGCAACCAAGCTCTACAACACCTAAGGATTACCTTTCCAAGCCCTTGTCCTTTGGCATATATTAGAAATCAAGATTCATATCACCAATTCATTACCATTTTAAGCCCTCCTCTTTTATCATAAGTTAACAACCAAGCTCCATAACACACATTTATTACCATTTTAGACCCTCATCCTTTGGACTGTATTAGCAACTAAGCTCTGTAGTGCCTAAATTATTACCATTCTAAGCCCTTGTCCTTTGGCTTGAATTAGTAACTAAGCTTCAAAACACCCTTTTATTACTATTCTAGGCCCTTTCAAATCTTATAGCTCATTAACCCAACAAATTTTCATAATTGTGACTAAATAGATCAAAATTACCATCCTAAACTTGCAACCAGTATTTGTTAAGCCCATATTAGATGAGCCTATTTATAAAGAGATCATTATTGAACCATAGGTCATTATTCATTCATTTTAAAAATTCCCTCACTTTAGAAAATCCAAGATGGTCATCAAGCCACAATAGAGCCAATCATTACCTCTCTAAGAATTGTATTTTAAAGACCAAAATGTGTTCAAAATTGATATTTTACAACCAAGTATAAGCCAAGGCCAAGATAACTAACCACTCCATGATGTTTTTATTAAAACACCTATTTGTGATGAGTTAACCTATGTTGAATCACCCTTTTAACCTTTACCTTTGGTTGAGGAATCTTACTTTGACAAGACAATCTTTGTTGAGTCACCCCCTAATGATTATATCATTATCTTGACCATTGCCCTATTTTTAAGGAACCTCACTTTGACAAACCAATCTCTGTGGAGTTTCTTTTTGACCTTTTCCTTTTTGTTGAGAAGACTCACTTTGATGAGCTAGTCTTTGTGGAGTCCTTATTAGCTAATCCTATTTATGAAGAGCCCATTGTTCAACCCTAGACCATTTCTCATTCAATACCAAATATTAGGCATAATACATTTATCGCAACACTAGATGAAGAATCAAGATTAAATTTAGGTTCTATTTTATAACCGATATTAGATTTAACATCAAAATTAGAATAAACATTAGCCTCAACATCAAATTTAGAGTCCCTTGAGTTAGACTCAGATTCAAAATTAGAATACATTCATGGCTATTACAAAATTGGTTACACATGTCTTGTAAATCAATTTGAATACATTTGTGATCCTTTCATAGTTTTTGAGGATGATCACTTCAGCATAAACACAAGTTATCCTATTATATTCTAAGAGGATTGTGCTACCTATTACCATTCCATTACCATTTCAATTTCCATTAACACTAACCAACATAGCCATTATATTGACATTGCACCTCCAAAAAGTGTTGATTGGGATCGAGAGAATCACACATTGTTGATCTGCATCCATGGTGACATATAATTTGTAGAATATTAGGGGGACCAAGACCAAATTAATGTATAATAAGAATAATCTCCTAGTGAAACATTTTCATAGGTAATAGGGGAAATCAAATTTCAAACTCAACATCTTCTAGTGAAACCTTATTTGAGGCACTAGAAGACAATCAAAGTCAAAAGTCAACATTCCTTAGTGAAAACTTTTTGGAGGCACTATAAGATAATCAAGACAACTTTATTAAAGATAAAATTAGTACAATTTAAAATCTATATAATGATTAGATGGTAGCATCTCTCAAGCCCAAACAACAAAAAAATATGGTGGTCTTATCGAGTGCATATTCAAAAGTCTTTGGCCCCACCACAACCAAAATTATGTCAAATTTGGAATAAAAGACATTATGTGTGCTTAAAAATATTGATCTTCATTTATTTTCCAACCATTATAAATTCCATTATGATCCATCTCTCCATTTACAAATTAAACCTTTTATGCACTATTTATTTGTAATTAGCATCCCTTGTCATACTTTCCTTTATAGAGGATATGCAAACATATTGTCTCAAATTTTTGAGGAAACATAATAAATGACCAACAAATATCACAACAACATTATTAGAGTCCAAATCAGTAGCATGTTCTTAAGAGAGAAACTATTTCAAAGGGGTGTGGGATAGTAATTTATATAATTTACTATCTTGGTTTTATCATATGATAATAAAGATGAACATATCAACATCAATAGGAATAATATAACCATACCTTTACCATTATTTTCCATTTGCCTTGACCTTTGACTTGACTTGCCCTTTGCCTTGCCTTATTATCCTTTTGTACCTTGCCATACTTTTGAATTATAGTGACTTGAGGTCTATTTAGACTATGTAGGTAGTGATCAATTTAAATTGAGGTTAGCTTGGTCACCCCTTTTAATTCTTTCACCATTTTGTGATCAATTTTAGTGAACACTCTTGCCATTTTGTGATCACTTTAAGTAATGCTCTCACCATTTGGTGAGTAATTTAATTAACACTCTCACCATTTTATGAGAAATCTAAGCCAATGTTATCTCCATTTTTTGAGTGATATATTTTTAATATATAGTGAGTTAAGATAAACTAAAAATTCTAAAAACATTCAATTTTTTTACAAACCTAAAAATTGGAAATGGCTTATAATCTTCCAGAGAGATATAAAGCCCCAAAATCCCAAAAACATTGTTCTAGTCTTGAACCTAGTCACCAACCATCGATATCCCTACTGGGGAAAATCTATTTTAGTTCTAATCCATTCCAATTCAATTGTGGGGTGTGACCTTCCCTTTGCTTGTATCTTTGGTTAGGGGCATTTTCTAATTCACACTTTTAGTCTAGGATCATAGATTTCACCCTATTGGGGTAAATCAAAGCATGCAACATATACTAGGATATCTTATTATTGCATGTAATTTCATTTCATAAATCCTTGTTTGGGGGCACTACCCATTTATTATTCCATTAAGCCTTCACATGTAGGTATTGACTTGGTTGATGATAAAATGATTTTTGTTGCTTTTATTATGGAGCTTTGTGTGTGTTTGCTTAGTTGTTTGTTTGTTTGTTTGCCTATTTATTTGATTTAATTTTGTGCCTTGACTCAGTGTATATGTGTTCATTAGGTGATTCCATGTGCATTTTAATTAAGTCCATACATATTCATATGTCAACACTATCATCATGATTTTTATCATTGGCGCATAGTTTTCAATTATTTATTGGATTGAGAGTAAGACCTTATGCACATTAGAACCAAGTCATCATGGTGTTTTATATCATGGTTCATACCATCACATGCTACAAAAAAAATTAATTCATTGGATATTACAAGCGATGGTGCTACATAAACTTCTCCTTGTTCACTTTTTAAAATCCTCCCATACTCTTTGATCAAATCAACCCATTTACCATTTTGGTTGCATCAATGCTAATAAGGATGAACATCTCTACATTGGCAAGTATAATTCAATCATTCACATAGATCAATTCTTATATTATATTTTATTCCTCATTCCATTTTCTCCTACTTCTAGGTGAATTACATTAGCCTGAGGTCTATTTGGACTATGTAGGCAATGCTTGGATACATGACATATCTCAGGTCAACCTAACCACCATTTTTCTTCCAATCATTTTTTTCACCACTTTATGCATCCTCATGTGCCTGGTTATTTGTGGATTCTTAATTCATTATACCATCATGATTATGTTTGTGCTTGCTCATATTTAATCTTTGTGATAGATTATATCCTTGAGTTATGCTTGCTAATTCACCCTATTGGGGCACAACCAAAAATTAGTATTCAATACAAGTCATCAAAATGATTATAACCACCTTTGGGAAAATCATTATTCTAACCCATATACCCTATTAGGTTACATGCTTGTGCCACTAATTATAATCACATTTGGGCAAATTTTTATCTCAGCCTCCATTCCTAATTTTAACTACCTTTAAGAAACAAGGTATTTTAATCAAAGCATGCAAGCATTAGCTCAATTGGATTAATTTTATCCACAGGTTAATTTAATTCTTATTCTTTCTTATTTTTTAAGGATTGTACATCAATTGTATGTGTTAGCTACTCCCTCGAGGGGGAATCATAGGCTTCCCAAACTTTGTTTGGAGTATCATTCCTCAATCATTATTTTATTTTTATTCTTAAATTTTTTTTCAATCTTTGAAAATATGTTACTATGCCTATGTATTATAGTGCCTTCTCAAATAGGGGCAAACTGTAGACACTCCTTTTTTTCCACTTCCATGTCTAAATGAATACTAGAGTGACTTCTTATAAGTAATACAAATTAATCCTAAAAATCATTGGAATGCTCTGAATCATCAATGTACTTCAAGTGCATCGTATAAACCACATCAATGTATCCATAATAGGGAAATTCAATTCAAATAATCACCATATTCTCTTAATTCATCTTTAGTCAAGTTGCAACCTAGAAAATTGACCTTTTCAACCATGTGTGAGGGACAACTTGTCAAAATTTATAAATGATAATTAACTTGATTAGGATTACTTAATTGGTTAAACCTAATTAAATGCATAGGTGAAAATACCAGATAATTAATAATTGAATTTTTATTTTTATAAATTCAAAAATCTAGATTGATGATATCATAATGACATCACATAAATATCTGAGATGATATCACCATCATGACATCATCTTTTGTGAGTTATCAATCACTCAAAAAATATCAAACAAATATTTAGATTTGTGAGCCATGCTTATTAATTAAAAATATTAATGGCTTGTACCCTCCCTAACCTAACCATGGTTAAAATAAACCTAACCACACTTGAGTTAGGGTTAGTTTATATGGCTATAAATACAAGGCCTCACCCATTCTTCAAACAAGCTTTTCTATTTAATGTTGCCATGCATGAATTCATTCAAGGAAGATATTTTGCGTAATGTTATAATGTTCAATTTTTGAGAGAAAAATCTTTATTTTAATTTTATAATGCAAAAATATTGATAGAATACTACATCATGCCAAAGCCAAACCAAACATTGCCAAGGTGGTAAGGAGAAATGATGCAAGGAGCACCAATATCAAAGACACTTTGAGCACACGACTGAGCACATTCCTCTATGGCTAACATATAACTTTTTCTCATAATTAAGGTAAATAATACTTTTTTTGTATGCCATTTTTATTTACTTTTATTTTTATCTTGCTCCTAGAGTGGTTAGGATAGAGGTGTTAGATTTCTTAATATGTTTTTATTGGTTTTTATCATAATAACACTCGACTAACTCTCATCTTATATTGCTATCTCAAAATAAGTAATTACAATACATATTCAAGTAAATCCTACTTTAACTTATTTGCAAGTATATAATGTTCAAACATTTCCAATATTTTGATGACATGTGCTACAAACTTAAATACCATGAGGTTAAGCTAATTTCCATGAACAAGCTAAAATATGGGACTAACCCTCATACAACTTATAATTCCTAGTTTAAAATTAAACACATTTGAAATCCAAGGTTAATGATGCTAAGGATGAGTATAAAACAACAATCAATGTAGTTTCATAACCTACTAATATGCTTGACCTATTGGCTCCTCAAAGGAGGAAATTTACATGACTATCAAAACCTCCTCATAAGGTGTTATAAAAGTTATTCCGGTGAAACATCATATATATTTATATACAAATGGATGTTTATATGAAAAAGTCACAACCTAAGGGGTTTTATATCAATGCATATTATGATTGTCTTGATGTGAAATACATCCAACTAAATAGATGCTTTGACTTGAGACATAAAGCTACAATATTTAATCGTGAACAACACTATTGAGATCAAAGATGTTAATACACATATGAATTATTTATTTCCACAACCCAATACAAATATTAAGACATATCCATTTCCAAATCATAACACACAATAAACTAAGACTAATCCTAAGGTACCTATGACTTACAATGTGCATCCTCGTCTGACTTCTTATGCTACCAAAATTGACGAGGCTTATCTTATAGATGGTTTTAATGGTACACTAATAGGTACATAAATAAAAATAACTAAAATCACATTTTATGATCATGATATTATTGATGATGATTATACAAATTAACCTTTATTCATACATGATTTTATTGACTCACATTTTATATGCAATGTTATGTTGGATAATATGTAAAGTGAAAACATATACACTATACCATTGCTTATTATTATTGGGTACACACATATAAAAGTTATGGGTATGACTATTATAGTAAAAATATTTGATGGAAAATAAAAAAAACCTCTCTGAGGTATTATGTTATCACTTATGGCAGGGTGTATAGCTTTTAGTAATTTATTCTTAGAATTTATGTACTAAATATGGTATTGCACATATCTTATGTATTTATGGCAGGGTGTATAGCTTTTAGTAATTTATTCTTAGTTTTTTACAATACCTGGGAATTTGACATGCTATTATGAACCCATAAATACATAAGATATGTGCAATACCATATTTAGTACATAAATTCTTGAATTATATTTATAGAAACCAAGTAGTTACAATTCTAGGAATTTCATATGAGTATCTCATCTAGTTTGAGATAATTCATTAAACACATCCACAATAACCTATTGTACAACCTAGATATGTTCATATTATGAAGGAAAATCAAAGATAGGTGATTTATTTTCCTTGAAAACTAATCCTCCAACATCAGTTACATCACTGATCTATTAAATTCTAAAAAAATGTTACCTATTCCATCACGTCATTAGATATTTTTATAGAAATATTGTGATCATTTTCACAAAGAACATGAGACATTATCCTAACATATAAAAAATTCCACATGTTAATATGGATACTATATCTATGCAAAATTTACATGATCATGTTGACTTTGATGATAATGTTGAATGTTTTATTATGCATGATTACTTATTCAATTCAAACAATGTTATACATGTTCCTCTTTGACCATGATGTATACATTCACACCAATTGATCAGAATATACACATGAACATACCATTGATGAGATAATAATTTGGAACATGTTCAAATTTATATATATATATATATATATATATATATATATATATATATATATATATATATATATATATATAAAAGAAAAAAAAATCAAATTCTCCAAAAATTACAAAACTAGTTTCTATGCATGACATGCTTTGTTGGTACACATGATTGATTTATTATATTTATCATATTCATGGTGAAAATTATATATCCATTATCTATGCATGCATTTTTCATAGTATACATGAGTGGGATATATAACATGTAGGCTACATATGATACATGAAAATATATATGCATGAAATTATTTACACCCAAGGGTAAACTTTATACATTATGGGAATATTTTCACACTTATAAAATTGTATCTTTCTATACTATTCCATCAATCATAGTATATCATTACACATGACTTGTGTTTTACCCTGATTTGGATTAATGGGTGAGATAAATATAGTTAAGATATAACTTTGAAATGTAATTTAGATCAATATATATTGCATTCAAGCATACATATAAATCTAAAATACTGAGGTTGATAATTATAATTTGACAAGTTGCATATGCTAAATATATAAAGTACTAAGGAGATCAAGATACTTAACTTTTTTAGATGATTGTCTAACTGTGAATGTATTTTAGAAGTGAAAATCATGGACAAACAAGCTTATGGTTGGTTCACTTTCAAAATTGATTTGATATCTACATTAGGTTGCTTCCATAGGATCAAGTCAATATCACCAATCAATACTAACTTGCTAGTTGGTACTGACCTATACTGAAATATGGCATAATGATTACATGGTTAATTGTGATTACCTTTACTTGTTATGTGTTTGTGATCCCAAACCTTGATGATGCACACAACTCCAAAACTTAGTCTCATTTACCTTGGAACCCTAGGTGTGCTTACGATGGATAAAAACATAAAAAATAGGGGAAAGTATAATGGGATGAGATAACCCCAATCATTCACATATAATGATTGATTGTTGCCACACATTATTCTCCCACCTTGTGTGATTGTGAAATTGTTCTTATTTTTTATATGTATACAACTAATGATGTGGATTTGGTACTTAAAAATGCTTTATTTAAATTTAGTTTTGAGTTATTTAGACTTGGATTATGACTTATCATAGTGATAGGCTTGGAAATTGGGAAGAACAGGGCATATTTTCTTAGTGTGCAATAGTGCATATCAGATAAGTGCCCAATCCTTTTTAAATGAGACCTTGATTTATTCATATATGGATCTAATTGAATAATTATTCACACCATTGGCATGCTAAGCTAATGGGTTGAAGCTAAATATGGATTTGAATTTATAAAATAGTCATTGATAGAAGTGGGTCGGTACTGACTAAATCATGCCAATATCGATTGGTGATACTAATCATATCTAGTGGAATTGACTTGTGTATAGGCATACCAAATGAAAAGTCTAGAGATGTATGTGTAGGATATTTATTAGGATTGAAATTGAAAATGATAATACTGTGGGTGTATAATATTATAACAAAATTATTGACTTATAAGATAACATGTAAGTGTGAGAAGATGTAAAATTAGGACCTTGTGTGAGTGGACAAATCATGTGTAGTAATTGTGTGTGGAGATTGTCATTATCAAGTATCAGAGACCATATTTTAGTATCTATAAATGAACCCATTTTATTATAATAATGAAAATTATAAAGTAAAAGGATATAATTTACCTAAGTGTATACAAACACTTTACCTTTGGGAGATGGTTCCAAATGTACAACTTAACTCCATGCAAATCTACAAATAAAATGAAGTGGTCAATGTCCATATGTGAAATCTAAAATCTAAAATTGAAAATTTGAAAAAGTTTTAAGAGTAGGGAATGAGTAAACCTATATTTGAGTAAACCATGTTTCCATAAAAATTGTTAGACATGATGCTTACTTGTTGAAGAAGTGGAAAATTGTGCTTACTTGTTGAATCATATGGAGAGTTGGGGTGATCATGCCCCAAACTTGTGTAACTATACAGGATCTTGGGATGGGAAGGTAACATGCCCCAACCCTCATGAATGTAGGGAAAAATATGTAATCTACTAATCAAAATCACTATGTAGGAAAAGGAGAGAAACATTAGGATATATTTTCTCAAGGAAGTAACTACCCAGATAAATGAGAGAACCATTAAGCCAGGATCACTTAAATAAAATGAATCAACCACTACATATGGTTTATAAATTCAATTGTAATGTTTTTCTCTAGTTTGATCAAGTTCAATTCAGGTAAAAACAAAATTCATGATCAAAATGGAATGAATAATGTTCATGCCCCCATCATGACCACATGTTTGATTATGTAATTTCACTTAATGTAGAATAAAATGAATGATCAAAAGATAATGGACCATGTCCATACCCCCATCATGACAACATATTTGATAAGTGAAAAATGGAATGAAAACCATTTTAAAATCAAATGTACGATGATTATATGTATGTGGATGAGTAATATAATTCCCCCTTGAATTTGAACCAACTAATATATAATGTTATGCATCTATATCTTGAATTTGAGAATATGTATCTCAAATGTATGTGTATATGGAGACTTGCAATCTTTTTCTTGTAAAATTTTGTGTATATGCAACTAAATATGTATGAATCGATGTTCAAGTGTATGTAAAGTATGCATGGTTATGCCCCAAATTTGTATAAATATGTCAATATATATCATGCAACTGAACAAATTTAATATCTAAACCAACTAAATCTTTGAAATCTCTAAAATCTGTACTCTGATATGATTTTATCTTCATGAAAGATTATGTCTATATTACAAGCCCACTATAATGTCCCTCTTTTGAGATGAGGTATGTATCTTGTCAGTCAATCATCTCAAAAGAAGAGTTAACTATGTCATGTCATGTATATAAATATAACATCATTTAATATCATTTGGTCATGTGGAGAATATGTCATCATAATAATGCATATATCAAAAAAGGCTTGTATGTAACATATGGAATGTAGGTCATGTATGGATAAATATATTAATTAACTACATAATATATGGATCTATGAATAATACCACATAGTAAAAGTGCATGACATATATCATGGAGCCAATCAATGCTAGCAATCTTAACAAGCACAAGTGTTAGTGTCACACATAAGGTCAAGGGCAACATACAATGAACATATAATGTAATAATAAACAAGGCCAAGGGCCACATGCAAGGAAACATCAAAATGTTTAAAAAAAGGGACATCAAGGATGTCACATCAATAAAGGCCAAATGATATACACAATAGTCAAGCACACAATATCCTCCCATGTAAAATAGTACCATAATCAATGGAGCACAAAATAATGAACTAATCTACACCAACCATTTATATCAATGTCATATCACAATATAATTGCACACTATGTACATAATTCTATAAGAATTAGTAATTAAAAAGGTATGTGTAATAAATATAAGTATCTCAACATGGTAAAAAGGTCATAGAAATATATAACCTATAATAGTGAAATAAGATGCCCCTAATATTAGCATGGCCACTTGGTAGAGGAAAAATCAACATCTATTTGTCTATATGTAACATGTATGTCATACATAGCAATTAGATACTATGAAATGCATGTGCATACATAAAGAATATTCCACATATCAAAAACATGATACATAACATATTTAAATAGTGTAAACTAACAATCATGTCATGCTCAAGTCCTAAATATAGATTATTTAATATTTAAACGTTTTTGTATTTTTTATATTTTAAAAATATTTGAATTTTGGGCTCATGAATATGAAAAAGTCATCCTCATCAAGATTAAAGTTGATATATCATGGATTTTATTTGAGATTATGTAATCAAATTGCTTCCTTCTTCTTCTTCTTCTTCTTCTGGTTGTATCTTTCTATATTAGTTGATTGATCACAATATATTATTATTCATGAATTGATGTTACTTATAATTTATAGAGTTATATTTCCTATGGATATTATGATTTATATACTAGATAATGACATTTATTGATTATGTAGACTAACATTACTTGCTCTTATTTACTTAATATAGATGATTAAGGCATTATAGGATAATTGATGTGTGTTATATTATGTTTTCTTTGATTCCATTACCTTTGTCTTATCACATACTATGTCACTACATGTTAAATTATCCTCTACTTTGAGTCATGTCCATATTGGGTCAAATTCATGTTGTGTCTTGAGTACATGTGTAGTTCATGATATGTGTGTGTATGTGGTTATATATATGACTATTTATGAGCTTGGTTCCGTGATATATATCTCACATAATTTTATTTTGTGTGATGCCATGTTTTATATCATGTATAAAATATAATTATTATTTATATGTGCCTAATTGATATATCTAATTGACATGACACTTGTATGCCATTTTCCTTAGATTACATATCTCATTTGTGCTTGAATGATCAAAATTTTATATGATGTCATATCTTATTATATTTGTATACATAATTTACATTATAATAATTTTATATATATCACATAGTGCACATAAATATTTATTTTAAGATGAATGATTTATAGGATTCATCCCTTATATAAAAAGGTGTGCATACAACATGCTTGTCTTATTTATTCATGCCATGATAGATAGATAGTTCACACTTTGGTTTAGATTATATGATTTATATGGGACAAATTAAACATATTAAAACATTTATGAGGCATATGTGGGAAATTCTAGAGGATTATGAGGAACAATTGGGATATACTATGATATTTTGAGATAAATTATGGGTCAAATTAAGTAGATTCAGATGGAATTCAATGACATAATGAAAAACAAATCTTGGCACTCTATATCACTTTGAGGTACAAATGGATCATATTTTGGACACGAATGTTGTTCATGCAAACACTTATATATTTTTATGTTGTGGATAAATGGGTAAATATGGTATTACATAATAACTTTGGGTCTATATTTCATTTGTAATAGTTGATCCTCTTACATACAAACTTGTTTTAGAGTTCAAACTTTACATACAAAATTGGTTTTGGGGTTCCAAAAAATAATTATCATGATATTTGAGGTAGTAAAATTGATATTTCTACATTTCTCAACTTCTATCACTCTTTTGTCCAATGGTGGTTGAGTCATTAACACTCTTCAACACATGGTTTTAGTGTTTTCTTCTCCTCAGTGAATAATCACACCATGAAATTATCCAAACAATTTTAACAAGTGGAAATTTGGTTTATGTATCCTTAGGTGTATTTGTTCCTTGGATTTTTAATTTCATGTGGTTGATGTTATAAATTCCTTTAGATTTATTATCTTGAGAAGATATTGACATATGCATGTCTCTTTTTAATTTTTTGTTTGGATAAAATGGGACACTTGGCCCACACTTGTCAAATCCAAGTGCAACTATTATAGGTACCATATTTTTTATTTTATCCTTTTAATTTAATACTTTAAATACTAGATTAAAAGGGGGGCATATATGGACACCTAAATTTGGTATTAGATACTAGCAATATAGAATTTTCCATAGTTTGACATACTTGGACATTGTTGACACTTGTAACTTTTGTGCACATTTTTCCCTATCCTTATACACACATGTCATCGTGACAACCAATATTGTCTAGATACACATATTAAAGATTAGCCTAGTTTGTACAAAAACCATATAGAATCCAAAACAATCCATCTCCATATCCCATATCCCTAATTTTAAATCTTAGGATAGTACCAAAAATAGTCAGATAGTTATAGCTACCCTAGGTGTATGATTTCTAATGACAACATTTAGGAACACTTAATGGCTATTTTTTTAATTGGGAAGTATCCATTAGGTCAGCGTAGAAACTTTTGATGGATCAACCATAATGAGAAATATAAAAAAATTAGCTATAAATATAAATCAATCCTAATATTATAATCATCTTGGAAAGTCCTAAAAAACTTAAGATATTAATTATCACTCTTTTGAGATAATATAAAAAAGCTATAAAAATATGAATATACCTCAAAGGAGGATCACTAGAGTAAATTTTTAATACATACATTGGTCAAATTTGGATAGTTCCAAGTGTCAAAATCCAAACATTGCATTGCATTCTAGATTGATCATAATGTTGCACAAACACACCTAAGTGTGACAATTACATGCAATTTGAGCCCTCTTTGGAGTATTATAACATTTGAAATTCTCATTCACTCAATGGGAAGTGGTTACGGTTATCCAACCCAACATATGAACCCCCTTTTATAGCATTATCAAGTGGTTGAAAGTGAGATTATTGTTCTAAAGGAAGGAAAAGGAAACCAAAGATCAACACATAGGAATGAATGCGAGCATAGACATAAAAAATATTTAAAAGTATAGGCATAGAAATTTGAGCAATCAATAACCTAAATAGTCTACATGGAAACTATCAAAAGAGACAAGATAGTATCAGTTTCTATAGATGTCTCACTATTACCAATAAAGTCTAAACATGGTTTGAGTTATAATATTATGATTTTAGCAGTGATAAAGTATTTACATAATATTTTCAAAATCAATTATGATTCTCATGGGCAATAAAATACATAAATAAGTGAATTATATCTATTTATTGTTTTTTTAATCAATTATACATCTTTTAAATGTAATACTAATCTTTCCATTTCTCAATTCAGATTAGTGTATGATTTTTATGTTTAACACAATTTGAATTAGCCATAAATTTATATTATTTAGATCATATTAATCCAATATAAGTAATACACTTGGGTTTTTATTAGACATAAAATTGTATAATTTCAAGGTACTTGTATATTTATTGGTTATTGGTGTAAATTAGGCATTACTATCATGTTTTTTGGGTTTTTTGTCATGTCCCCTTTCTTATTTCCTCTTAGTTTCATAGTATTATAATGGTTCCCCATACATATACCCAATATGATTTTGGGGCCCATAAATGTACTCAATATGTTTATAGATTTTAGTGTGGTCCTTGTCTATTAGGGTGCACACATGTTTTATGGTCCTGTCTTGTTCACTTTTTTGACTTTTTAATGTTGGTTTGCATGCCAAGAAGGGCCTAGATTAAACTCAAGTTATCTATAAATATAGAGGAACCATAATGTATTTAAGCATTTAGAGATAATCTAAAAAATATTATATAATTTACTATTCATAGCGATCTTTTGAGATTTTAAATTCATTTTATAAAAATCAATCAAGCATTTAGAGAGAATTCATTATAACATTGAAGCTTTTATTATCAATAAATTACATTACAATGTTTTGCATGGTTGATAAATTACTCAGTTATCCTAATGTTGTTTTCAAATTTTTACATTGTTGAGGGTCCTAAAAAATATCAAGGAAGCTCATCTATTCCTTGGTGTAATACAAGCCCCAAAACACATTGTTTTCCTTATTATTTGAAATTATAGTTGTTTATTTATGGCTTAGAGAATTGCATTTTTTTAGTGGTCATTGTAAAGTTCCTAAAAATTGAGAAAGGTTTTTAGAGCCCTAGATATGATAAACACATTTGTAAAAAGAATTTGTGCTTACTTGACACTTCCATAAACTATAATCACAATGGTTCTACATCTTATAAATGGAACTTTGTTGTTTAAGTATGGTCCTCTATTCACCATGAATTTTTAAGGTTCTTGTTGTCTTACAACATAATGTTGATTTCCATTATAAGACTTTGATTACTATCTCTAGATATATTGATATTTAAGATACTTTTCAAATCCTTATTTTTGTATTCTATTTCTCTAGTTTTGTAAAATCAATTATGTCTTATTTATTTTCTTACATCTATTTTAGGTCTAGTTAAGTGTTTATAGATTTTTGTGTTGAAGTTTTATTGAAATCCATTTATTGATAATACATTTTGGTGAAATTTAATTTCTTGCATGTTATTTATACCTCTAGGGTTAGTTCTTATTCTTTAGGGTCAATATGAAATTATCTATTTTTTTATAGAGTTCATTTAACTAATTTTTTTAATCTATTCACTAATATATTTAGCATAATTTACACCATAATTTTGGTCAAACATGCACAAAAAATTGATGGTTTTTGGTCTTTTATACAATTTAAAAAAAAATCCCATTGAATTTGGTAGCATGAATCCAACACATAGTTGATGCAATTAAACATTTTTATAGTATTATAGTTATTTTGGGTTTTTGTCACACTTGCACTAATATTTATCATCACATTAATGTTGGGTTTGTATAGATAATATACATACATACATACATACACACACACACACACACACACACACACACACACATAAATATAATATTATTTAAATATATATACTGTGTATATTTATATATCAAAATTATTGGGAATTTGAACATTTATAAATTATTGTTTTAAATTTTTATCAAAACTTTGATACAATTATATCCAAGAACACCATCTATAATAAATAAGAAATTAAAATTTTTAATGATTATATATGTACAATAATGTATGAGATATTTTTTAATTAGTAAATGGAGTGTTTATGGGGTTCTCACCCTTTCATTAATATCCAAAAATGAACTTACAATTAGTTCTAATCTGCCACTATAGTAATGATAAAAATAACCACCTTTTTATTTACATGTTTACAAACAAACTTCTAGAAAAAGTTATAAATGCATCAAGTTCCATAGGATAATGGTATAAAACCATCCACACAAAGCCACAAGAGAGAGTCAAATATATTTTTTCAACAAGACACAAAAATAAGCTTCAAATCTAAAAATCCTTTTATAATTAGTATTTTAGATCTAAAATCTAGATCTTCTACAACCATAACTCAAAATGTTTCTCAGCCACTACCTATAAAATTTCATATCCACATCATAGACTCTCCTACAACCATAACCCAAATTTTTTTGTATCCACTATGAAGGATCTTCTGTAGCTTCAATTTTTTTTCAAAAAAATAGTCTTATATAACCCCTACCTAGATATATTTTTGCCTTTTATAGAAACATAAATTTGGTCACATGTACTTTACTATGCTAATTCTTGACATATTCTTAACCACATGACTTACATTCAAATACATGAATCTTATTCATCATCCCTATAATCCATTCATCTATATGTAGGGTCAAACCTTTGTTTGTCATTATCACTATACAATGATTTCAATGTCAAATGCTTAATATATCTAAAACATCTTCAAAATATTCCATAAAAATGATAATTATCTTTATTTATCCTAGATAAGTCCACCCTAGGTAGATATGGGCACAATGTGCCACTGTCCACTTAAGCTAATTACATCTCATGCTAAATAATGACTAGTTTCCAAATTTGAAATTATCCTTTTGGGTCTTATTGCACATATCACAAGGTTGTATAAAAGAAATTGGGAAAAAATTGTCTATAAATACATGTAAAGAGTCATTCATATTTTTAAAAAAATTGGCATTCATATGGTACAAGGATTTACACTTTTTCACCTTGATAAAATATGCCCTATTCTACCCAAATTATACAATACTCATAAGGAATATTTATAATCCAAGTCAAGATCCCTCTAAATCAAGTCAAGAACTATCATTGTCAACCATTGAAGAAATTTTATAGCCACATACATATATTCAAAGGAGAACAATCGTGCATTCATTCTAGGCGTGATAACTACATAGTTTTGATTCCCATTCTTGGATAATTGGATATCTAGGTAATGATTAATCATAAAGGGGGTGATTGAGGCCAGCCTAAATTATTACACACTCTTTTTTATTTTAGTTTTTAAAGCTATACAAGTGCCCTAACGGTTTCAAAGACAAGAGAAGACATATAGTGATTTTTGTGCAGCCAAACCCTATGTGTAATATCTCATATGTCTCCTCATCTATAGGCACAATAGTCAAATAATTATAATAGTCAATAGAGATCAGTGCACAAGTGAAGTACTGTTCCTTCTTAGTGTTTTACAAAAATAGAAGTTTTTATCTTTAACATCTTTATTAATATTAGAATATTTAAATGTTGTGTATCTTTACTATTCTGATATTTCCAATTTTAAACCTATATGATACACTAAAACATCATCTTAATCAACTCACACATTTAATGTTTTATCAAAATAGGTTAAAACATATTGGTGAACCTAAACCCTTATTTTTGAGAATCTACTTTTTGATTTCATTTTTATTTTGTGTTATTTTCCTAGAAATTATTTTTTGATAGTTTTAAAACTCATAGGAGCTAGCATTATGGATGAAACAATTAACAAATTTCTCTACATCCTAGTGTGAGGGGTAATGCCTTAATACTCAAGACATTAGACAACACTATTCACATATTTTAGTTTCCATGTATCCCATGGTATATCATAAATGCCTAGGGTTTATTTTTATCCATAGAAAGCCTTAAATAATTTTTTATTTTAGTGCATCAATAAATGGTTAGCCTTAGCATGTTTATTTTAACATACTCCACAAGATAAGAAAGTGTAGGTACGTAAATAGTGGAATCCTTCATAGTAAGTGAGTTCACAGCTACATTCATTATTTATGACTGGGATCAATATATATGAGATCCTACAAATCAAACACCCCTTAACTAGTTACACCTTCAATCTTTGTTACAAATTTCAAAATTTAACCTCTAGTTATATCCATACTCCCTTTATTTTTACCCATTCACATTAATGGCTGATTTTTTGATTAAAAAAATCTATTTTAAAAATGAGTAGAGGTTTTTCTAATTCATATTGAGAGAATCACAGACCTATTTTTGTTCATTAAAATATTGTACATTATTTTTGATTTTTTTAGTTTACTTTATGTATTAAATCTAGCCTAGAGGATGAACATTGTACCTATATTAAAATTATTTCATGGGTGTCATTTATTTAATTTTTTGATAAAAAAATATCTCTTAGATTATAAAAATACCTAACAGACCTCTTGGAATGGTTAGTTCCTTATTATGCACATCATTTAATGGCTATATTGGATAATCATGGTGTATAATTTCTAATTCCAATAATAATTATTCTAATTTCTTGGTGTTGACAATTAATATTCAATATTTTTTATAATCAAATCAATAAATTTAGTACCACTAATGTATAATAAAATCAAGGTTGCAATTAATCATACTATATCTTTTATGTTTATGGAATCCCAAGTGACCCACCATATAGTGAAAAATGAATGTAACCAACCTGTCCTTCCTCAACCCCATACACCTCCCACACATCCTCTTGATAGTGCTTGTATGCATATTTAGTTAGAAGTACCTAAGGCTTGTGCTTGTGAAGCCCTTCAAGATCAAATAGTCAATATGAAAACATCCATACAAGAGTTGGAAAAACAATCAATATTTCAATTTAAGGATCACATCACTTAAAAATAAGATCACATATACAATAATCTAGATCATTCCAGTGTTAATCATATATCTACATCTCCATCTAGATATTTTGTGCCTCAAAATATATAATCTCAAGTATGGATTCAAAAGAATTATACATCTACAACTATTGATTCAAAAATTATACAAAAATATAGTAAACATTCAAGTGAGATTATAATGGAAATGCTTCAAAACAAGATGATCACATTACTCTAAGGAGATAAAAAAACTATTGACATATCATAGAATTCATGGACATCATATAGGCAATTGTTGGGTCTTGTAGAAAAAAATAAAAATTATGATTAATAGTAGTGATCATGTATGAGACATATCAAACAAGTAATCTACTCACACTATGATTTCATCTCCTAAGAAACAAGTATAAGAAGAAAAAATGGCAAAATTAGAGAAAGAAAGGTTGTAAAAGGCAAAATAAGAATAAGAAAGGCATTGAAAGATAAATTTAGAACAAGAAAGGTTGTAAAAGGATAAATTAGAGTAAGCAAGGTTACAAAAGGAATAAGATGAAAAATTAAGGCTAAAAAAATAATAATTAAAAATGAAACAAATTGAAAAGAAAAAGTTACTCAAAGCTTAGCTATTCAAAGTGAAGTTTCCAAAACAAACTCAAGATAAGAAATAAGGCATCCTTAATAAAGGGTTTATCATGAAGGAATTTCAAAATAAATATGTTCCTAAATAGAATAATGGTACAAATGTGGTTTTTAAGTATTCAAACACTATATCTACTTCATGCATAAAGGAACACGACAAGGCCAATACTACAAAATCTATGATTACATATTAAAGTCAATAAATAAAAGGAGAAACCATTTCTGTTCCTAATATTCAAGTAGTGATCCCTAATTCTTATCCAACTCAGAATGAGAGGAAAGATTTTGACAATGATGAACATACTCAAGAGAAACAACAATTCAATAAGATAATTCTAACATATGGTAACTAGTTTTTCATATACAAATATAAAATATACTGAGAGTGGAATATCATAGGATCAAGAGGATGATTATGATAAATTTGAGGATTAGTACCACAATGACATAGATAAAATCAATCAAATTAATGATTTTAAAAATAATGATATTATGAAGGATTCAATAGATGATTGACATGAGTGGTGGTATACCTATAATTACTCATGAAAAGTGGTCCTACCCTTACTTGATATAGGGCATACATGGGGGCATCTAAATGATGGTATAATTGGTTAGTTGTACATATATTCTTTGATCCTTACCTTGCTTATCCATTCTATTCTTCCATCTTGATACACATGTGTTCATATGCACTTACATATACCTTTTCTTCTATCCCTTGACTTTTTTTTATTTATCCCTTGCCTTTTTATTATTTATCCTATTCTAAACATCATGGAACTCATCCCATAGTGAGAATAATGTATATATTTTGAATCATCCTAACTAAGTATTATTTATTATCAACTATCTACACATACTTTGGCCTCTATTGGGGATTACATTATTACATACTCTTACTCATTCATACTACATACACACACATTGTTTATTTCTCATTGGGGGCATGGAGATCCTTATCTCCACATTTGATATTGAGCTACATTTTTATGATGTATACACAATGGGGTTATATTGTTTAATTTCACTTTCTCTACATGGCCATGCTATCACATCTAGTGAAAATTATGCCTTAACACATGTATATTATTTGGATCCCTCTATTTATTTTATTTTTGAATCATTAATCATTTAGATCCACTTTTAAAAGTTAAATTTCAAAAATAAAAAAAATCACATACGCTAAAAATATTTAAAAAAATAAAAAATCAAGACCTAAGCATGACATAAGATTCTAGTTTTTGTTGGTAGATGACATATTAGTTTATATAAACATACATTTCATAAGGTATTTGAGTGTGATATATGACATATATTACATATGTATTTTATATGTTAGAATTTCCTTTTACCCAATGGCCATGCATATGCTGGAGGCATCTAATTCTACAAGTTGCACTATAACATGTTATATCTATCTATGATCTCAAATGCAATGTTGAGCTAAATATATTACAAATTTATTAATAATTGACTTATATTTTACATTTTGATACATAGATATGCTACTTTGATAACAATATGACATTGATACATGTGATGGAATAGACTAGTTTCACTTGCTCTATGCTCCTTGGATGATGTTTAATTTTTTGCATAATAGGCTCAAAATTGTTTTCTTATTATGTATGGCCCTTGGACCTTTTGTGAAAATTTCTTGAGCATCTCTATGAGATTACTATTTAGTATGTGTGACATTTGAACATGTCCATTGGTTTTGGCCCTTGGCCTTATATGTGCAATATTTGCTTATGTAACATTTGAACATGTCCTTTACATGTGGCCCTTGGTATTATTGTATGATATTTTGTGACATTATTATGTGTTGTGCTTGTGTGCTTGCTAAGCTTGATTAATGATACCATGATCTTCATTGTGAACTCTGAGGGCATAGTTTACTTCACATGGTTACCAAAATGCATGCTTTAAAGTTATTAATATCTAAAGAAAACACTTATATGCTTCACATTCGATATGTTACATACATTCTTCAAATAAAAAACTATATTTTTTATGATGAAATACTCACAAACATAATGAAATAATAATATATGAGCATATATTTATCATGATACACTGAACTAATCTTTTGAGATGAGTAGTTTGAAGGATACATCCCTCATATCAAAAGGGAGGCATCACAGTGGGTTTGTATTAGAGATCCAAACCTCCATGGATATATTTTGGATAAAATATAGGTTCAAATTAGGGATAATTTTAAAAATGGACCCCTAAAACACACCTCAGAATCTTGGTGAATTCTAGAATTTAGGGATAATTCCATTGGCTAATCTTTGCCAAAATTGCCACACACGTGTAAATTGATTGGCTATTTTATTAGGTATTTAAAAAAACTTATAAATATGTGATGAATTTAATTTTATATTCAAATGAATAAATTATGGCATACCGTGTCACATATATGTTTTTTGTTCTCAAAACAACATACATTTGTAATGTACAAAGTATCTTTATTAATCATTTTAGTAATGTACAAAGTCTCCATACATGCTAAGGATAGTAAATTCATAATATTTTGGTTCACTTCTTAGTCCACATGTACCCTTGACATAACCATCAATTAGATCTAAAAAGGCTAATCAGATAGAACTACTAACAATTTTCTCATCAACAAAAATTTCATTCATTTCAATGTTTTCAAGGTTATTTATTTCATAGGTATGCACATAACTTGCTCCTCCATAGAAGCACAAAATAAAAAAGTCATAAATGATGTGAATACTAACATGTAATGTTTATTGATTTATCTTAGAATTAAAATAGAGATCCGTTCTTGTAATAGTGAACTCATAGGGTTCATTCATAATAACACTACTGAATATTTCATTAATAAATTTAATATCTTAATTATACCTTTTTCTTCACTCTTAATTTATCATCATTTTAAATCTCATCATAATTATATCATTATTGATACATTATTCTATTATACAATAACTTAACTTTTTATTATTTCTTATTGCTAACGTATACCTATAATTTTTACAAATACCTTATTCATAAAATCAATAGCTTCACACACTTTGAAAATTATACACCCTAAACAACCCAAACACAATCTTAATTATAATCACTATGCATTTAATTGATACTCCATATTATATTATGAACATTATCCCTACATTACACTATACTATGATAAATAATTAACAATTAAAGAAGCAACATGAATATTAATACCACTAATAATGAATATACATTAACACAAAAACCTAATTATTGATAGTACTATATACGATAGAACCAATAATAACATCATTTCACATACTCATTTATAATAAATATTATCATATATTTATCTTATATTACATAGTATGTATCAATACTTATAAAATACAATACCATGATATACAAGTAATATACTACCTATTTACTGTAGAATAAGATTACAAGATGCGTTAGTTTCTATGTTAGTATTCAAATACAAATGAATCACAAAACATAACACTTCAATCTTGATCCCTAGGGTGAGTTATAATCACTAAAATAAATAAATCATTACATGAAGGTGAAGAATACATTCACCTTCCTCGAAGACTCCATATAGTGATTGTTAGGAAAATGCTTGCTCGGTTTGTGGATATATGAGTCTTTATCAATGTGTTTATTCAATATGATAACATCTCCCCTTATCCACTATGGATTTTTTTACTTTTGATGAAGAATGTTGAAGCTTATTATCAATTTTTTGACATTAATTCTTTGCACATAAAAGCTTAATAAAAAATGGTCATGACCCTTATATTTATAGCTTGACTAAAATGATATGGACCATTCATATTAAGATCAATATGTGTGGTCCAAAATAAATTCAACTTTCGATACCAATTTCAATAAATGTTACAATTAATATTTGGAAGAATGGAGAAATTACTAGGCATGGCTTTCATAAATTAGATATTTGTTACATTGATTAGGCATGGCTTGCATTTTAACCTTTGCAATCACTTATGTCATAATGATGTCACTTTTTATTGAATTTCCAATTTCCAAAATTAGATATTAGTTAATTTGATATGGATTTTTCACTTAATAATTTAATTGGATTTAATTATTTAAGTACATTTAATTAGTATTTTTTCAATTCTTAGAATTTGATTAATTACCATGCACTATTGGTAAAAAAATGTTAATTTGCTAGGTCAAAAATTGATTGGAGATGAATAAGAATAATGTAATAATTTCATATATGGTAATGCCCTAATCAATAACATATTTATGTGAATCAATAATTACATGTGATGTGTATGGATGAATCAAAGTGTTTCAATGTTTTCGGTTCAATTTGTGTGTTATTATAGGAAGTCATTGAGACTTGTAATTTTGACATGATAGTGGGGAGAATTGGATGTCTACATTTCCCCCTGTTTGAGAAGGCATACCAAGACATTATGCATAGTAAAATATTTATAAATATTGAAAAAATCATTAAGAATAATTTGGTCGAATAAATAATCATTGACCCACGATGCCCCCTCAAGAGGGTAGTCATAGATGAAAAACTAGCACATGCTATCAAAAAGAGATAGAAATAAATTATCCCCAAAAAGGGTGGTCTTAGTGGATAGATAATAGGATGCCATAGTAGGGAAAATTTGATCACTTAAGTCGAAAAGTTACTCCAATAGGGTAGATTTAATCATTGATTAGTATAAAAGGTTTTCCCTAGTAGGGTATATTTTCATTCAAAGAAATGATAATTAGACCTGTGAAGAAATGATTGGGATATAAAAGACAAGGAGATGTATATTACAACATTATTGATTTAGACTTCTTGCATAATTTTTTTTGATATAACACTAATAAAATATGCATCATGATATACAAAATCATGATGACCAACCTATAACATGTATAATGACTGACCCCCAATATTCTACACAAATGACAACATCACACCAATGATAAAAACCATGATGGGAATGATAGGATATGCAAAAAAATAGACTCAAGTGCAAAAACATA
Organism: Torreya grandis; assembly: GCA_037957365.1. Taxonomy (NCBI): domain Eukaryota; kingdom Viridiplantae; phylum Streptophyta; class Pinopsida; order Cupressales; family Taxaceae; genus Torreya; species Torreya grandis. Next base: position 182,978 of record JARHVA010003347.1, on the reverse strand, counting down.
ATAGAAAACACCATGATGATGTCCCTATCAACACTGTGGAACAATTCAAGCTAACAAAAAAGGGAAACAAACATCATTTTACTGAAACATGTAAACATAAAGTGAAAAATCCATAAATAGTGTCAAACTAATTTAATTAACGGACTAAGACAAATAAAAAATGCCCCAAACATTGCCTAAGAGATACATGAAATCATCTAGTTGGAAGAGTGGAAAACATATTTTTGATAGGTGAGCCTATGGGTAGAAGAAAAAAACACTTGTTTCAATAGAAAAGGTTGTCAAATGGAGGAGGTAGAATAAAATGGCTCAAAAATTAGGAAAATGAGGAAAAATGAGCCTTCTACGAATAAAAATGGATCACAAACAAGTCAAGGGGGAAATTTTCAAAAAATTGACTATATATTCAATCCTTAGGGGTAAAAACTATTCATTTTAATCCTCCAATATTACAATCCTGAGCTCTAACTTTTGCACATGAGAGAGACGTACAAAATAGCCAAATCCCCTACCATAAACACCTTAGAGAGCATGTTCAAGAGTAATAATGACCACCAGGGAGTGGGGCATTGATAGGTACACTTTTTTTTTTAATTTGGTTATTAATGACATTTATTAGGCCTTAGCAGTAGGTGAATTCATTGATATTAAAGAGATAAAGATGGTGAAGTCAATAATGCAAGTGACAATAACACCATGTAAATGATGATATTTTAAGGAAATTGATGAGATCACCAAAATAAATGAAAATCACCAAGACAAAAAAATCATGTATATCATATAAAATTACATAAATAGTGGTCAAATGATGACATCACTAGTCAAATAGTGGTATTGATAGTCAAATAGTGAAATCACAAGTCAAATGACAAAATAATCTAATAAACATTTATGATATGGAAAATGGTGAAGTCACTAGAAACAATGAGGTCATCCTACCAAATGGTGATATTGACATGTGTAATAGTGAAATCATAAACCCAAGGAGGAAAATGGTGAAGTCGACCTATATAATGATGAAGATACTCTATAGAATGGTGAATTTGCCAAAAAAAAGGTGAGGTTACTAGAAATGGAAAATAATTTAGGAAAAACTAGAAATTAGGATTGGAGAATAGTTTTCTAAGTCCAAAAATAAAGTAAAATAGTAGATTGATCAACTAGAAGAAAAATAGACTAGTGACTAACTTGATTCTATTTGGATTATGTTACACAGGAGAATGTAAGAGTCATTAAAACATGTGAGTGATGGTTTTAGGTCCTATGCTAACCTATTATTATGAAAGGTAAGATCATGGGGCTATTAGAGGTGATAGATTTATGACACATAGCCTAGATATAGATGATTCAGGTAGATTATGCATACTTATCAAAACTAGATGATTGTTAACATTCAAATATTTTTACTTTCCATCTCCCTACTAGAGAGGTTACTATGATCCTTGAGGATGTACATCAAATTTTATAGGTGTCAATTTGGGGTCGATAGATCTATTAGATACTTGAGGGATGGATTGTAGTATTGGGTGATCTAATTGGAGTGACAAACTTGGTTATTATCAAGGGGTCCATCGATATTGACATGTTGGAGGATCTGGATTGGCCCCCAATAATTATTCTAGGAGTACCACCACCTCCACCATAGGGCATAGGGCCCTAAGAGCTATTGATTTTGATGGCTCTTATTAGCAGTCTCTTGATGTTTGATAAGAATAGCTAATACTTTTAGATTGGATTAATAGGTATGGTCTGAGACATGATAGATTATACTACATACTTTACATGGGGCCCTATCATATTGGATCAATTGTATAAATACTTACAAATGATTTCATATCGAAGAGGTCAAAATGTTGGGCATAATACTCTCCTTCAAGTCTAGGCTTAGCAACATATTGCCATAGAGTGACCTTCTAAACAACTATTTTAGTGATTACCTAAGGATCCATTGGCCTATAGTTGGGTTCAGATAGGATCAAGGATATGAGGCCACCAAGGGGATTTATAATTTTATTAACACACCATTGATGAGATTATGGATGGATATTTTATTTGGAAGTCATACCTGGTAATGCAATTTAGGTGGATAGAGGATTACTTTGTTTTTGTGGATGGAGATTTTATTTGGTGGTTATACCTGGCAATACAATTTGGGTGGATAGAGGATATCTTTATTTTTTAGTATATGTTGATGCCTTACTACATGATGGGTCACCATTAATTCATCATGGATTGATATAGTCTAGATCATGTTTATTAGTAGTTTGACTTATAGTAGGATGTGCTAGATGGACCCCACCTTTTTGCACATGCTACATGAGAGATTCTAGATTTGGGGTTACCAATACTTTAGGACCAAGCTATTATAGATTTTGACATGGTATAACTTATAGTGTTGGACTATATAAGTGGGTCTATGGATGTCGATGTGAAAAATTCCTATGTAACATGATGGGTAGGCTTCCAACCTCTCATATTGACTAGATCTCAACCCCAACAATAAAGGCAACATAGGAGAGTTAGATAGAGGAGGGATGGGGATATAACACATGTACATGCATAAGTAAAAGGATAGGTTATTGTATAATAGATTATACCATAGGACATCCATTTATAGATTATTCAAGCTTAGGTACAACAACCTACATAGCCATCTATGCAAGTTATTGAGCAACATTTGGTACAATATGCTCTACCATTCCTAGGCACTCATGATGGAGATGGAAGACATAGTCATTTGATAGATATAGAGATGGCTGAGGTGATAGATGTGGATTTGGGCCATGATAAATAGAAAAGAGAGGTTTGGGCCTTTGGTATAGGTATGGGAGAGATGGGGCCCTTTGGCTTAGGAATGGAGATTGATACTGGTACAATTATAAGAGAGGCTAGGTCCTCTAGCTAATGACTAGGATCTTATCGATAGGCTATAGAGTGAGATTATAACAAGGTTGTGAGATATTATAGGCCTAAAATAATATGTGGCTTGGATATGAGATAAGATATCCATAGCCTAGGATGATACCACCAAGATATAAAGTATTATCACATCCTGATATTTAAAAATTATCACTTTGAGAGGGTAGATAGCTCAGTTGATAGGTGTACAAGCTCAATTGATTAGGGTCCAAGCACAACTAACTATGCAGGATGTAGAGCTTATGAAAGTCATAGGGGAGTGAGATAGGGATTATGTGGACTAAGATAAGACCATTGAGTAGGTTTAGAGGCTTAATGGGGATCTAAATGAGGCTTGATAGATTGTATTAGGTGGTGATACATCTAGAGCATTGGAAAACATGATTACAACCAAGAATGATGCCCTATGCATGAAGGATGATGTCCAATGTGAAAAAGATGAGATCATATAATACTATAGTTTGTATGAAGTAAAAATCTCATTAGATCATAGGGTACCTAATTATAGAGAGTATTCACATAGCCAACATACTAATAGGACTTCTAAGTCTCGGTACACTACTATGTCAAAGCATTCAGTAGAACAACTAGATCCATAATGGGTAGTGATGGTGCCTCCACCACCATGGCCACCACCATCACCAAAACTTGGTACAAGATAGTGAATTGATCAGAGTCCCCTAGAGATGGGGTGAGCTAGATTTGATTTTGTATCTTTGTAGCTCCACATTTTTCTCATTGTATATAAGATATACATATTCTCTCTATGTATAAACTTGTTTATTTTGATATGTGTGTGTGTGTGTGTTTGTGTGAACGTGCACGCGCACACGTGTGTGTGTGTGTATACACACACACACATATATATACATATATACATATATATATATATATATGTATATACATATATATATATATATATGTATATGTATATGTATATGTATATATATATGTATATGTGTATATATATATGTATATGTATATGTATATATATGTATATATATATGTATATATATATATACATATATACATATACATATATACATAGACACACACACACACACACACACACACACACACACACACACACACACACACACACACACACACAGATATGTATATGAAATTGATTTTGACCCATGGATAATTGTACATGGAATCTTAATATTCTTTTGTAATGGGTAATTTCACAAAGTTGGGGGATAAAAAGTGGCCTTCCCATGGACATTATTTTCCTAAAATTTCAAAAATTTGAACTTCTATAGATAATTTGAGATATCTACACTCTAAATTTGAATATTATGTAAGAACATAAAATGTAGAATTTAGAGTCTAGTTTCCAAAAAAATATTTTTAAAAAAAAATGGTTAAGTATAAATAGGTCAAACATCTAAAATTTTAAGATGAACTCCTATTTTTTCCAAAAAACATAGTAGATAGATGGTCATGTTGCACACCATTTTTTGAGAAGCATTTTATATTATTTGATACCCTTCAGGGAAAATTTATATAATATATTTTATTATGTAACCTATATTTTTAAATATTTTTTCAATGAATACTTTTTTTCTATGAATTTTACAAGTAAATAGATCCTAAAAACTGACAAAAATGGATAGTTGTTCTTACTATGCACCTAACTACCTCAAAAGAAAATGAAAATCAATTTTTATTTTGAATGTGTGTATAATTAGGCCTAGTTTATTACCATATAACTTTGTTTTCACTTGGATCAATGAAATAAAAATTACATGAACATGTATACGCATTTATGTTTGTGGCATATAGTGGCCTAAAAAAGATAGTTAGAAATCAACATAGTTTGAAACCTTAAATTAGTCCAAAAATTATAAAAATCATATTTTTGGAAAGAGGAGAGCATGATCGTCATGATGATATTAAATTTTTGAATTTCCATGTTTAAATTCTTAGTGTATTTGGTAATCAAAATTGATTTTTTTTGTTTTTATCATACCTTTTAAAACTCGATTGTACATTGACAGTCCAAGCCTTTGGCTGGGATTCTAAGACATTATCGATCCAAAAGGCATGAGAATTAAATATAGATTCAAATATTTTAATCATGTTATTGACGTAATTTATATGTTTTAAATACCCAAAAACATATGGGAGTTGCACATGAAGGCAACTTTGGTCAAAAGCTTATATTTACTACTCTAATTGTTAGGTATACAATTTTTATACTTTAAATTTATTTTAGTAAATATAAGAAATTAGAGTCACTTAGCATTTGATAGATTTGGTCTCATAGCTATACACTTTATGACATGGAAAATAGTTTTTCAAAATCTAATTTGATTATTACTTAAGCATTTTTAGGGTCTAGGTCTTAAACCTAGGGATTTCTGTACACAACTTTTGTAATTGATATCCATTTTTGGTAAACATATAGTCATTTTTTAGGTTTTTGTGCCTTTTAGATTGATTCTTGGAATTTATAAAAGTCTTGGGTTTTTCAAAATTAAAGTTTTAAAATTACTCACTTTGAACTTGATCCAAAGTGGTATGACTGGGGTAGTGTACGTCATATTGATGACCTACACACATTAAACAACCACTTTATGTTAATTTCACTTGTTCATCATCCATCCCTCATCTGTGATCACTTCCTACTCATCCCTCATTACCCCTAATCACTCTCTCATCATTCCTAATTGTCCCTAATCACTCCCTCATTGAACCTCACTATCCCTAATCATTCTAATCACTCCCTTATCATCCATAAGCACTCCTCCATTGAGCCTCACTATACCTCATCATCCCTAATCATTCCCTCTCCATCCTCATCACTCATCATCCCTAATCTCTTCCTAATCCATATTCACTCCCTCTTCATCCATCCTCATCCTTAATCACTCCCTTATTAACCTTCATTTTCTCTCATCCTTTCTAATCACTTAGGCTTATCATCCCTAACCACTCCATTGATTATCACCATCCATCACCATCCCTAATCACTCCCTTTTCATCCCTCATAATCCTTAATCAATATTTCTTCATCCATCATCATCACTAATCTCTCCCTCATTAACCCTCACCATCCCTCATCATCCCTCAACACTCCATCATTAACTCTCACCATCCTTCACCATCCCTAATCATTTCCTCATCATCTGATGTAGGTATATAATATAAATATATCTTTGATTCTAATCATATGTTTAATCCATTGAAATAGAAATTAACTCTTTTCTAGGACTTGTGTTGTCAATACCCATTTATGATAGTCAATTTTATACTAAATAAATTAAATGATCTTCTAAATTTATAGTCAAGTAACATAAGTACTAACACAAAATAGAGTCTGAGTTTTAGTTCATATAATTATCTTTGTTGTGCAGCTAACTAGTTGAAATTTTATTTGGTTCCACCTTTGGTAGTTTCGTTCAAAAGATGGAAATTAAACACAAATCTCTTGTATAATTTTCTAATTATAAGAATATTTGAATTAGATGTAAAGTTATTTAGTGTTTCCCATTCCTGTATAACTTGAATATTGGTTAGGTTCACATGTGCACTCATTGTGTGTGTACTCTATCCCAAATATTTTATCTCTTGCATGAAAAATTAACATTTATTCATGTTATCATAAAAATATGTTTCTGTAAAATGTGAAACACTATTTTAGCATGATGTAGATGTTCATCCCATGTTTTATAAAGATTAAGATGTCATTAATATATATTTAAAAAATGACATAGGTAAAGGGCCTGAGGATTTAGTTCAACATCTTCAAATGAATGAATTCATTACATGATTTAACATAAAAGGCATAACCAACTAGTCAATCAATTCTTCCTTTGATTTTAAGATTATATTCCAAATGTCTAGAGGTTTAACATAAACATGATGATACCCAAACTTAAGATCAATTTTGGAAAGACTTCTACACCATGGATATGGTAGAAAAATTCCTTAATATTTAAATGAAGATAATAGTTATTCACTTTAATCTTGTTAATATTTTTTTAATTGATTCACAACTTTGACACAAACATAATTGGGCTTCTACAAGGCAATGAATTGGGCATGATGTGTCCATTATCCATGATTTCATGGATCTACCACTTGATCTATTCATTCTATAGAAATGATATGGTGTGTAAAGAGGTTTGAGGTAGAGGTAGTTAAGGGATCAAATCAATAGTATTGTTTAGTATACAATATGTAGGAACTTATTTAGGTGATTGAAAGATATATTTACATTCATCTAGTTTATGGTTCAATTATTTTGTCTTTGTTATTGTTGGATAAATCACGCTATGATATGGTGACATAAATATGTTATTAAATTTACTTCTTACCATCAAGATTATAATTCTTACTAGAATTGACAAGATTCTTGCACTTCCTGACACTAATGACTGAAAGCTTATAAAATAACTATTATATATAGTATTTCAGATCTAATGAACCCAAAAACTAACAAGAACAAGAAAATCAACAATAGGAAAAGATATTGAAACAATAATTAGAATTTATTCATATTGATTTATTGAAATAATTACTAACCTAAACCATGCTTAAATAAGCCTAGACTTAGAAATTATAGTCTACATGCAAAATTAAAAAAAAACTAAAATCTAAAAAAAACATCTATTTTTAGTAGCTACTGTTTATAGTAAGTTTTACATGCAAGCACACACAACTCTAAAAATTTCCCAAAATAACCTAAATACTAAAATTATCCTATGAAATGAAATTCAACTAAAGTTTACTTTTGGTTCTAAAAATATAAAATTTATAAAAATCAATTTTTTTTGAAAAAAAAATTAAAAGTTAATTTTGGACCCTTAGATGATCACGTTTGGCCTCTAAAAAAATATTGAAATCAAATATAAGTGGATAGAGAGGCTTAGGGAAGAATAAAAAAATTCAATACAATTGTTTTGGCATGTGGAAGAGCTCAAATAGGGTTATGGGTCAAAATTTATGGCTTTTGAAAGATTGGCCTATTTTTTCTACATCATTCTCCTCTGGTTGAAAACAACTCAGCTCCTGTGAGTTGCCCTAATTGTACTGCTACCATTTTTATTTGTAAATATTGTTTAACTCCCATTTTATAATTCAAGTGTTGTCTTCTTTCTAAAATCCTTTCCACTATAACAAATACCTATTATAATTCCCTTACCTTGTGCTCACTGTCTTCATATCCAAAACTTGCACTATTTTTTATATATTCTTCTTTAGAACTTGTTGATCCTAATTTTAATTCTTCATCTTCATCATCTTTACTATCTTCTCTATGTAATTCATATAAATTTGAAAAATTAAATAGTGGAGATATATCAAAATTCTATGGTAAACTCACCTCATAAGCATTGACATTACTTTTATTCACAATTCTATATGGTCCAATTTTTTTATACTTTAGCTTATTGTATATGCCTTTTGAAAACCTATATTTCCTCAAGTAAACCATTACCAAATCTCTATCTTCAAATACCTTGGATCTTCTTCTGACATCCACTGCTACTTTATATTTCTCATTACTTTCCTACAACTTTCTTCTTACTCCTTGTAATTGTTGCATATGCTTTGCAAATGCTTCTGCATCATCACTAATTCAATCTATAATTGGAAATAATACCAAATATAAAATACCCATAGGATTTTTCCCATAAAAAAATTAAAAATATGACTTTTCTATTGATCTATTCACTGAACTATTATATGCAAACTCAAATTGTGGTAAAGCCAAGTCCCATTTCTTTGGCTTTTCTCCCACTATATATCTTAATAAATTTTCCAAGCTCCTATTCACAAATTATATCTATCCATCTGTTTGTGGGTGATATGCACTACTGAATTGTAGCATAGCACCCATATTCTTCCATAAAGTCCTCTAAAAATGACTTAGAAATAATTGTAGCATAGTACCCATATTCTTCCATAAAGTCCTCTAAAAATGACTTAGAAATTTTGTGTCCCTATCTAAAGTAATAGTTTTTAGAACACCATGCAATCTCACAATATCCATAAAAAATAATTCTGTAACTCTAGTAGCGTCATTGGTGTTCTTATATGCAATGAAATGAACCATTTTATAAAATCTATCTACAATAATAAAAATTGAATCATTACCTCTTTGTGTGTTTGGCAATCCCAACACAAAGTCCATACTTAAATCTATCCATGATCCTCTTAGAACTGGTAATGACATGTATAGTATAGTATTTTATGCATGTCCTTTATCCCTCTAACATATTCTACACCTTGAAACATACCTTGTCACATCTCTCTTAATCTTTGGATAAAAATAATTTTCCTCCATCAAATCTATTGTCTTCTTCTTACCAAAATATCCAGCCAAACCACCACTATGTAATTCTCTTATTATATTGTCTTGTAGGTATCCAACTGGAATGCATAATTTTTTTCTTTTGAAGAGATAACCTTCTTGTATAAGATACTCATCATGAATAATATCTATCTCACCTGCTAATATATTCCTATACTATTCAACTATCTTTCCAAAATATGGATCAATATCATATAATTCTTTGATAACTTCAAATCCAACTACTTCACTCACCATAGTAGTTAATAATGCTAATCTCTTGATCGATGCATCAACTACCTGATTCTATTTTCTTAATTTATGATTCAATATAAAATTATACCCTTGTAATAAAGAAACCCACTTTGCATGCCTACTATTCAACTTCTTTTGTGTATTCACATAGTTCAAATCCTCATGATCTATAAATAGGATAAACTCCTTAGGCACTAGGTAATGCCTCCAATGTCTTAATGCTTACATAATTTCATAAAGTTCAACATCATAATTAGAATACTTTGTCCTTACCTCATTCAATTTCTCATTGAATTATGCTATTGTCTTTCCTTCTTGAATCAACACAACACCAATTCCTATAAACAAAGCATCACAATCAACCTAAAATACTTTGTTAAAATCTGGTAATGTCAAAATTGGTCTTTTTGTAATCTTATTATTCAAAATTTCTAATCTTTTTGTGGTTGCTCTTGTCTATGTAAATTCCTTCCCTCTCATGCAATCTGTTATTGGTGCCATAATACTACTATTTTTTTTAAATTATGTAAAAAGTTTCTAAACCATAGAAACTTCTTACCTATATAATTCTTCTTGGAATCAGCCACTCAAAAATTGCCTTTATCTTTTCTTCATCCATTTTAACACCATCTACTGAAACTACAAATCCCAAAAATACCAAACTATTTTGCATAAACCTCCACTTCTTCAAATTTGCATACAACCTCGCCTTTCTTAACAAATCCATTACCATTATCAAATGTTGTAAGTGTTCTTCTTTAGTCTTATTGAATATCAAAATATCATCAAAATAAACAACCACAAACTTACCAATATATTCTTGTATCACTGTATTCATCACCCTCATAAATGTGCTAGGTGTATTAGATAATCCGAATGGCATCACCATCCACTCATACAAGCCATCTCTAGTCTTGAATGCAGTTTTCCACTCATATCCTTCACAAATTCAAATCTGATAATAGCCACTCCTTAGATCAATCTTGGTAAAATATTTTGCTTCTACAAGCACATCCATCATATCATCTAAACAAGGTATAGAAAAACTATACTTTATTGTAATTTTATTAATTACTATACTATCCAAACACATTCTCTATCCCCCATCTTTATTTGGAGTTATAAATTTTGGTGTTGCACATGGACTCATACTCTCCTTTATCACTTTCTTTCTTAGCAATTCAGTAACTTGTTTATTTTATTTTGCATGTTCTGTTAGACTCATCCTATAAGTTACTTGATTGGGTAGAGCTAATCTTGGAATCAAATAAATGTGATGCTGAATATCTCTCTTTAGTGGTAAACCATATAGTAACTCATCAAGCATAACATATACATATTATTTCAACACTCTTGCTACTTCTATTGGTATTGGCACTATTTTTGTTTCTTCATTCTTTGCTACTAATGCATAACTACAACCTGCCACCTTCATATCTTGGATAAATTCTTTAATACAGAGCATGACTTTTGTCTTCTCTTCCTCTTTAAGAGGTAAAAAAACTACCTTTTTACCACCTTTCCAAAAAGTGTATGCTTTCTTTGCTCCATCATGAACTAATTTTATATCAAATTGCCATGGTCTCCCAAATAACACATGATATTCATCCATCAGAATAACATCACACCATATTTCATCATTATAAGTTTCTTCTATAGAAAAATTGATTAAGCACCTTTTATCTACTATAACCTCATTCCATTTATTAAAACATAAAATTTGATAAGGGTTAGGATGATTTTCACATTACAAATTTAGTTTCTCAATCATTTATTTAGAAACCATATTTTCGTAACCATCACCATCTATAATTACTTTTCATACCTTTCCACCTGAAGTACATCTTATTCAAAAAATATTTGATCACAACCATGTATCACCACCTTCTTTATTATACACTTGATCTTTCCTTAGAGTGATCATGGTTCTTCTCATCATGAGATTCTCTCCAACATCAGCTGGTGCAACTTCAGTATTCTACTCTTCTATTTCAGCCTCAACTAGATTTACACTTGGGTGATCTTCTTGCCTCTTTTCTTGATCTTGATAGTGTGGATTCAAAAACCTTTTTATAGCACCACCATAACCTCATTCTCTCTGAAATCCTCTTCCTCTTTGTTGATTGTTAAACCCTTGCCTATTATCATCTTGCCTTCCTGCACCACATGATGATTCACCTTTATTGGCATTAAAGCCATCTCTAATGGTATTAAACCCACCTCATCCCATTATTGTATGGGATCCACCTCTTTTTTGACCAATAGATGTCCTTATAATATTCTATCTATTTTGTTTTTCTTCTACCTTCAAAGCTAATTAATAAGCCTCCTCCATGTTAAATATTCTATGCATGCCTAATTCATCTTGAATAGAAAATTTTAAACCATTTAAATACCTTGCATCCATCTACTCTTTTATTTCATTATGCTCTAATCATATGGAAAGATTATAAAATTCATTTGTATACTCTTGTATACTATGATCTTTTTACCTCAAATTCTAAAATATTCTGTATAAGGTTTATGCATAATCCATAGGAAGAAATTTCTCCCTTAGCTTCTTCTCCATATTTTTACATGAATTAATCTTCTCTTTACCTTTTATCTATCTCTCTTTCTAAAGGCGATCCAGCCAAATCATTACATGATCTTTCAATTTTGTGCATGCAAACTTTACCTTCTTGTCTTCTCTCATATTCTTCCACTTGAATAAATTCTCCATGCTATTCATCCAATCTATCAACTCTTTTAGTTTTAAAATGACTCCATAATCTAGAACATAAACCTTGATTACTTCATTTTTTCCTTCTAATGCTCTAACCATCCTCTCTTCCATCGATAGTGGTTGCTCTTGCTGTTCTTATTACTAAACTTCTTCATCATGATATGTGTCTTCCTCATCACCACCTTATCTTCTTTACTGATTGGTGATAACCTCTATTAATGGTTGAAAGTACCTCTATATATCTTGTATAGTCTGGTTCATCTATGCAACACCTCCTCATCCTATTGCCATTCTTTATTCTTCCAAGATTCAAACTTGCTCTAATACCAGATAATGATCCCAAAAACTAAAAAGAACAAGATAAATTACCAATAGGCCAATATATTGAAACAATACTCATAATTTATTTCTTTAAATAATCCTAAACTCAAAAATAAGAGTCTACATGAAAAATTGAAAAAAAAACTAAAAAAAATGTTTATTTTTAGCAGCTACTATTTATAGTAAGTTTCGCATGCAAGCGTGCATGGCTTTAATATTTTTATGAAATAATATAAATACTAAAATTAGCCTATTAAATGAAATTTAATTGAATTTGATTTTTGGTTTTAAAAAAATACAATTTCTAAAAATAAAAAATTATAAAAAACAACATTGAACATTAATTTTAGACCCTTAGATGATCACATTTGGCCTATAAAAATTATTGAAATCAAATCTAAGTATATAGATCATCTTAGGGAAGAATAAAATTTTTTTATATGGTAATTTTGGTGTGTGGAAGAGCTCAAATGGATTTATGGGTCAACATTTATGGCCTCTAAAAGGCTGGATTATTTTTTCTGCATCAAGATCATGACAATCTATCACAACATTTCAAGGATTTAATTCATAGACTACATGTCAATGGTAGATATATGGTTGAACACATGTAAAATATCACACACCTCTAATTTTGAGATGTCACAAAGGATTGCATCTTTAAAAAGTTTGATTTTTTACACCAAGTGACACTACTAGGTGATCCATTTCTCAAGGCCTACACTAGACCATACACTAGCGTATGGTTATGGATGATTATAAATTTCAAGTCCAATTTTTGAAAATATTCTTTAGGAGAAATTAAATTCTTGTGACTTCCTTTGGAAATGATGAAGTTTATTGTCTCATAATTAATTTACATTTGTTAATGAAATAATATTTTTAATTCATATAATTTCTTGTTAGGGGAAGTAGAGATATTTTTTGTACCAACCATATAATTGGGTTCATAATCTATTATCTACTTACATTTTTATAGTGATAGATAACTTATACCCACTTATTGAGATGTGTAAGTAAAGAGCTCATAGTGCGACACACTTCATTTGATTGAATATTAAATTTATGAATTTACAACCACTTTTCAATCTTGGACTACTTGTTCTAATCATTTGAAAATTATTTTCCACTCTCTGGTATGATGATTCAATAAATATACATACAAATATAAGGCCTTTAATGTAATTATTTGGATCATAAAATGTCCTCATATAGAAAGCAATTGATTGGTTTCAAAAAACCATATAGATTGGTGATCCTCATGTATTTACAACCCATTTTTGGTGCTATGGTGGTTTTACTTGCTTCTCTTTTTCTGGTGGATTTTCAATTATAAATTACATCATTTATAATAGGCCCATATTTTTTCATAGGTGTTAAATATTTATGTTTCAAATTTTCCTTCACATCATTTTGATCATTGTGTACTATATTTTATGTTAAAAATCAACTCTCCACTTGTAGATCCTAATATTGTTAAACCCCAACAAAATACCACCATCAAGGTATGAGATGGAGTGATTAAGGATGAGGAAGGATGAGGATGAATTAAGTAGAGATGATGAGGGAGTCAATATGGATGATGAGGGATGGTGAGGGTCAATGAGAGAGTGATTAGAGAGGATGAGGGAGTGATTAGGGATGATGAGGGATTCTGAGGATTAATGAGGGAGTGATTAGAGGCAATGAGGGATGGGGAAATAGTGATTAGAGATGATGAGGTATGATGAAGTAGTGATTAGGGATGATGAGGGATGGTGAGGGTCAATGAGGGAGTGATTAGGGATGATGAGGGAGATATTATAACTAATGATGGTCAATAAGGGAGTGATTAGAGATGAGGAGGGAATGATTAGGGATGATGAAGTGATGATTAGGGATGGTGAGAGATAATGAGGGAGTGATTAGGGATGATGAGAGATGTTGAGAGATAATGAGGGAGTGATTAAGGATTATGAGGGAGTTATTAAAGATGATGAGGGATGGTGAGGGTCAATGAGGGATGAAGAGTGAGTGATTAAGGATGATGAGGGATAGTGAGGGTTAACGAGGGAATAATCAGGGATGATGAGGGAGTGATTAGATATGAATATGAACAATGACAGTTAATGAGGGAGTGATTAGGGATAATAAATAATGATGAGAGAGTGATTAGGCATGAATAAGAATTGAATAGGGATGAGGGAGGGATGATGAATAAGTAAAATTAACATAGAATAGTTTTTTTATGTGTGAAAGTCATCAATGTGACCTATACTACCCTAATCACACCACTTTGCATCAATTTCAAAGTGAGTGGTTTTCAAACTTTAATTTTGACAAGCCTAAGACTCCTAGAAATGCCAAGAATCGATTTAGAAGGCATAAAAACCTAAAATATGACTATATATTTACCAAAAATGAACATCAATTGAAAAAATTATGTCCTTAAATCCCTAGGTTTAATACTTATACCCTAAAAATGCCTAAGTACTGAATATATTGAATTTTTAAAAACTATTTTCCACATTGTAAGGAATGTAACTATGAGACCAACTATATCAGATGTTGAGCGACCATAATTTCTTATATTTACTAAAATAAATTTAAAGTATAAGTTTACATTTAGAATAGTAAATATAAGTACTAACCAAATTGGATTTTGAAAAACTATTTTCCACATCATAAGGCATGTAGTTGTGAGACCAACTCTATCAGATGTTGAGTGACCCTAATTTCTTATAATTAACATTTAGAGTAGTAAATATAAGCTTCTAGCCAAATTTTACTTCATGTGCAACTCCCACATGCTTTTATGTGCAAAATAATAGGGACACAATTGCATTATCAATAACATGATTGCATTATTCATAATGTGATCACCTTAACTATTAACCAACATTCGTTCAATATACATGTTTGTTAATTAAATGTGTAAAATAATAGTAATGCGATTGTACCATTATTTTTGTAATAATGTGATCACATTATTTATTAACATGATAACATTAATTAAATAACATGATCAAATTATTTATTAACATGATCACGTTACCTAAAATGTCCATGAAAGTGTCCCCCAAATCCATGTACTTACCCTAATGCACTTTTATTTTGTACCAATATAATGTTAGATGTTGATCAACACAAGGATATTTATGTATATTTTTTTGCAATGATTTTATTTTCTTTTGCATTTCTAGTTCATTTTACACTTATGTTTATCTCATGGATGTATATATAATATGATTAGATGGTATATGCCTACTTCAAGAGATGCACATCCTTAGGTAGCATAGGCATGTGATGTGTGGTATATTATTGTGATCATATATTGGATAGGCTTTGTTATGTATGATCTTGAATACTTGGTTTTGTTTAATTTTGAAAATGTATCATGACCTTGTTTGACTACATTTGTTTTGCTTGCTATTATGGTTTAGTTATGAACTATGTAGGACATAATTGATTAGATTACTACTATTTTATAGTTCTGTGATCTATTTTTGATCCATTATTATTATTGAAATAGTTAATTGATATATTTTCCATTATAACATTGGATATTTATGGTTAATGAGTTACTAATTTATCATTTAGTTCAGTTGTAAATATTTAATGGTGTTATTTCATTTACTTCTCTTATATAGTATGAATACTATTGATGGTCTATTATGATTGTAGTACCATAGATGCACTATGTTATATGTGACTCCAAGTAGTCAGGTGAGGTCAAGAAAGTGAATAAAAAGAAATAGTGAACTTAAAAATTGTAATACTGATCTTTGAATTTTATGAATGCTTTATGTTATTTTTATATGCATGTTCTAAAGTGTTGAGTGTTATCATTTTTGAGTTCAATTTCATTTTTATAGTAATCATTTTTGAGTTCAATTTCATTTTTATATTAATCATTAGTTGGTTTTGACTTCTTGCTCAATCATTAATTTATCAGTTGGTTTTGACTACTTGATCTAGTCAAAACTTATTAGCATTGTTAATATATGATTAGTCTATTCTTGATCTTTGTGTTTTTCATCTGGTTTAAGTGACTACTCAGTATGCAACATTTCATGGGTCTTTAGATTCTATCTTACTCATAGTTGGAGTTTTGTTTTGTATTGGACTCTTTAGTGGTATGGATGGCTTGTCACAGTCCTATTTTGATTAATGACCTTAACCATTGTTATGGTTTAAAGGCATTAAAAACATTTGAAATCATCTTTGACACATGGTCTAATTATTAGAATTCATCATTATTTAGGACTATTTAATTTAATTTAATTCATTGGTTATTATGACCAAGTCTTGGCTTGGCTTTGTTAGTAATTTAGGGGCCATGACTCACCATGGGCATGGCATTAGTTAATGTGTTTGGTTTTGTTTGTGACTTTAACCTATGGCATTGGCTTACCATTCAATGTAAAAATGCATCGAGACTCTTCTCAACACGATTAGGGTTCTTCTTGATCATTTTTGCATGTATGTTAGAATCTATGCACTTGGGTAAACTCTACCATAATTTGGGCATGGTGGTCAAAGGAAATAAAAATGTAGTTAGTTACATGAGATTTTATTGAAGCTTAAACTATAGTGAGTTATTTGTTTTTTCAGGAATGTAGGAGTTTTTGGTGGTTCAAGTTGGCTTTAAGGGTTGACTATTCTGTTGCATTTGTCGGGGGTAAATGAAGGTGAAATCTATAATTTTTTTGTGAAGGTAAGAAATCATTATTCTATGCCATACTTTTGCATTGTTTTGACTAGCACTCAAGTAATGTTATAAATTTTTGGGTTTTATTTTCATGGTTTGACCTTGTTAGTTTTAGACTGGGTTTTTGTTTATAAATATAAACAATCATTTACATATCCTATAACTTATGAGAAAAGTAGTTGATTGGATTATTTGTGTGATTATAAACCTATTAGGGTTTAAGTTTGTTTTTTAGGTTATATTTTATTTTGAATTTAAAAATAAATAGAATCCATTAATAGATCGATCATAGAATTTTGTATGTGATCTATGAATGTGTTATGTGGAAGTCCATTTTTGTTTTATGGAAGTTCATTTTGTATTTATTGAATCCATTTATAGGCTATGATTATGCATATTTTGAAGGGTTTGAGTTGATTTAAAAACCATTTTATAATCTCAAAACCCTAGCCATATATATTCAAGTTTTTATTTGATTGTTTTTGTTTTATAAACCCAACTGTGTATTGCTTAACCACGGCCATGAATGGAAACCATGATGTTTTTGAGTTTTCATTACTGGTTAGAATGTCAATGGGGCTTGAGTAAAATAATATTTTATTATTATTTTGTTTTTCATGGAGTGAATGTAATACTTATAGGCTATGATTTTTACCATTGAGGGTTTTGACTTATTAAGGTAACCTAATTGGGTTTTTTAATTTCATTTTCAATCATGATTTAGTTGACTTAGAGGTTGAGAAGATTTGGCAGTTGACTTCTTAGATCATTATGCTTTATTTTTATTAATTACATTAAGGCATTGGATAAAAAAGTTTGATTCTTTACTCATTATTGATATGATATATTTTGGTCAACTTAACTTGTAGTTTTAAATTATGTAATATGGATTACTTGAATTGAGTTTTGATGTCTTTTTGGATTGATATAAATTGATGACTTTTTCATGGAGATTTTATAAGATTATTTGAGTATTAGATTTAGTTAATTTTTTTGAAAATTATTTGGGTCATTTAACTCATTTTACTTAGATGGAATTATTTACAAAATATTATTTGTATTCAGGGTTACTAGCCGTAATACAATTGCATTTATTTTGGGTGTTGTATCTGACCAATAAATTAGGGCTTGCAAGTGCAACACCATTAGTTTCACTCATAATATTCAATCTTGGAAAGATATAAAATGATCTTTAGTAGTTTTAATAAGTACAAAGGTGTTATTTTTATTAGTCAAGAATGTAAATAGTATTATTTGAATGTTTTCATCATTTGATTATATTAAGTCAAGCTCAATAATTGCTATATGTTCCTCACTTCTCTCATCTAGCCAAAACCACATCCAACTCCAACTAATGGATGGGGTGGTCTAGGGACACTTATGGTTGGGATCATTGGGATTGGAGAGGTAGGTGTTTTCTTTATTGGATTACGTGTGGATGATTGATTGTTGTAACTCTTCTAATTTAACTATTTTGATAGTTGTTTGTAAAAAGATTTCATGTATAATTGACTTCATTGATTTTATTTAAGTTGATTTATGTTATGGAATGTTATGTTATGAATATATAAGTAAAGTTTGTTGGTATTTATAAAATATAGGTTTATATTTTAGATCAGTCATTATTATAACCATTTATGTATTGCAACTAGATAAGCTGAATGGTATATTCATTGGTTCATTAAAATATAAGTAATAATGATGTCCACTATAATAATCTATGAATTGTTATTGAACATATGATTGTTAAATTTTTTATAGATTGAGGATTTGTTGGAAATTAGAGTTTCATTTAAACCTTACATTTGTATACCTAAATGGATTATGTTGATGCAACTTGAATAATGAAAAGAAATTCAAACAAAAATATTGTAATATGTATAAACATGCCTTAAATTTATTAAGTGTTATGTTTAAATTTTAGAATGATAACATATTTATTTACATGGATGAATAAATTCATTTATTTATCTGATATTATGAATATAAGTTCATAAAGTTTGATTAAGTTTGTATGATTGGTCTATATTATAAATCTTCTAATCTCATGGAGATGTTAGTGATTTATTAAGATATTGAAATAGATAACTAGTTTTTTTTTGAGTTAAGTTGTTGAGGATTCATTTGAGAAACAACATGAATGTATGTAGTTTTACATGTGTCATTAAGTGGAAAAATTATAATACTCAATCAAAAACCAATTGTGTTAATTATTATTGTATATTGTTGTGTTGTGGCATGTTAACCTTAAGTCTATATAAAGACTTAAATATTACCTTAAAATATCCAAATATTCATTTAGAAGACTGAAAAATTAATAAGGTTATTTCAAGGACTTTCAAAGAAGACATTTAAGTCCAATAAAATTTTAAGGATTATTAATAATGTAATCTCTTGAAATAGTAAGACAATGTCTTAATTAGACTAAAAAAAGAACATAAACATTTCATAAATTGATTAAGGGTTGAAATATTAACTTGGTCTCTTTATTATGGATTCCTATAAATAACTTAAAAAGTGTTTAAAGCTTATTATACTCTTAAGGACTATATTAAAAGGTATTCATTTCAAATGGAAACCATTTTATCACTATTTGAAGTGATAGGAATATTTTGGGAAATCCTTGTATATTCACATGGAAATTAAGATACAAATAATGTTATTTAAATCTTATACAAGTCTCGAATCTAACTAAGCTAAATTGAAAGCAAGCATGTAAATAGATAAGTGAATTAAGATTTAAAATTCTAATGGTTATTTCAATGGAAGCATGATGTGATTGAGGATCATTAGATCCTTACTTAAAATTGACTAATGGAATAATAATTTAAGTTTTTTTTACTTTAACATAATGACATAGAATTACTTATAGCAAATGATTTAAGTTTTAAACATTAGGTTAGAATTGATAAATCTCTTAGGGGTTAAGAAAGAGAAATGCCTTGAGCTCGAAAGGATTACTCATTATCAAACACTTAATCTAAAATACATTGATCTAAGATGCTATTTAATTCACTTAAGTGACAAAGGTTAATTAGTAAACCTAATATAAGCACATAGAGTTATTTGTAACTCATAAGGAAATTAAAATAATGAATGTTTGAAAGTTATGTGTGCATGACTTAATATGAGGTTTGGATAAATTAATTGAGTTAATTAATTTATGCATGTCTTGATTTGACCAATCGGGCTAAGGCCATGAGGCTAAGCACTGCCATGTGGAATGTATAAGATGTTCCAAAACATAACATAAGCATGGTTTTTGAAACATCTTAAGAGCCTTAACCAGTTCACTTTAATTTTGATTTAATTTACCTAAGCTACCTAATGGGATGGTGCCAATCTTGGCTTTCTCTTATTTTTGAACTTTTTAATTTGTTCTAAAGCTTTGGATTATTTTTGGAATAGTCATTTTCTCTTGATCATTGCCTGCTACCTATGAAATTGATAAATCTTTCTTATACAAAGCTTAGTATGATGATTCTTTTTTATAATTTGTTTTTACTTCCTATAATTGGTTGTTGAACTTTCCTTATTTACCCTATGAGGTACAGGTGGTGTTATATCCTATGTAGGTAATCGAGTAGGTATGTAAGTTACTCATAACTTTGTTGAGAAGGCCACACTAATAGTACATAGATAAGCATGTGTAAGTGTATTTTAATTGACTCAATTTTTTTTGAATAATAAGTGATTAAAATTCTTCCTAATGAAGTCTTTGATAACTTATGTACTTGGTTTAGTTCCTATGTTGGCTTTGACACAATTATGGATCTCATTACATTTTTCATGTTTAACTCTGATATTTCCTTACACTATTTTTGATATCTTGGTGTTATACATTTTTTGTTGGTTATTACATTTTGGTATTAGATCAAGGTTATATTTCTATATGGAACTTTGGGGAATGTCACTTTCTATTTTTAATGCTGAGATATTGTTTGTTTCACCACAAGATGGTGAGAACAAGATTTGGAATACAAAACAATAATCTGAGGGATGTTAACCCTGGTAGAGGTAAAGGTAGATATCATATGGACAAAAATTCTATAAGAGAGGAAATTATTTCCCACAATGTTGGTAGTAATGTTGAATCCCCTAACCATGAGTAAAAAAACCCTAATTCTAATCAAGAAGTAGTACTGAATGGAATTCTAACTACATTAAATTCACTACAAAGTAAACTAGACAACCAATAAGGAAGTTTGAATAACTTAATAGGTGTAAAACCTAAAAAACTTCCACTTAAAGAAGAGGGAAAAGTCAGTGAGAAATAAATTCAAGATAACCCTATTAATGTGGTTGATCTTATCAGTAAAGAACTAAAAAAAATTCCTCCACCAACCATTTTAGGTGAGGAATCTAGTGATGCAACTGATGCATGGTTAGTTCACCTAAAAAATAAATTTAATCTGCATAATATGTTCTCCAATATTAAATCAAGAGTGGTTGTTTATTAGTTAGTAAGAGTTGTAGCTCTTTGGCGGAAGCATATCTATGATTTAGAGGGTTACCAACCAATGACTCTTACCTAGCCTACTTTTGAAAGGCATTTTAGGAAGAGGCATCTTAGCTAACTTTAAGGAATATAAAATAACTAATTTTTAGCTATTAAAGGAAGAGATTATGATTGTAACTGAGTATGAAAATAATTTTTTAAATTTGTTGTGTCGTGTTAATTACATGCATGATGAATAAACTAAAGTAACCAAGTTTAAGATAGGGTTGAAGGAGATATTGATGCATGGCATCATTATGATCAATCCTAAGACTCTAATTACTGCTATCGAATTTGATCATAGGGTAGATGATAAAGAGAAATCTTGTCAGAAGGTGAGGAAATATTTTAAGTAGAATAGACATCACTCTAAGAAAAAAATATGTCCCCTTCACTAAATAATTTCAAGAAATCTGAGCAACTTTTAGATTTACAAGGAATACCAATGGTTTTAATAAATTGCAAGGGTAGAATAAAAAATTTAAGAATCAAAATTCTTATAAGTCTATAAATTTTAAGAAAAATCAAACCTAAGGTAGTAAAAATGTGCCTACCATTAGGGAAAATACTATTCCTATGTCACCTCAAAGAATTATAATATATTGGGAATGTGGAAATAATCACTATCATAAAGATTATCCTAGGCTTAAATTAGGTCAATCAACTAACTAAATGGTGTATGTATCAGAGGATTCACCAAGGTCTGAATAACGAGGATGCATGAGTCATGGTTGCACGGGACGAAGCAAGTGAATACCACAAAATGCTAAAGTAAATAAAATCAAACAAGAGACAATTGCATAGACAATTTGGGGAAAAGCTAATATTTCATTAACATGAGATGGCCATAATGAAGAATACATATAGGAGAGCTAGTAAGTAACTCCTCCACAAATGGTGGTCAAAGCACCCCAAAAATAGACTATAACTCCTCCATGAAAGGTGGTGACAAGGTGCTAAGAATAGAGAAGTAATTCCCATACCCAAAATAGCCAGTCAAAGGAGTTACTGATGACATTCTTATGACACCTATGACACATCTATGACACACATCTCCACATAAGCTAGCCTATCCCATGAATGTAGGAAAACTCCATGTATGCACAAATATATAATTTTCCTAATTAAATAATAGGGAAAAATAAAAACCGACACTAACACCCCCCCATAAGCGTGACTTAGGTGAGTAGTGTGGAAATATAAAATGGGTCCCGATAACGAGGCCTGAGGAGGTACCCATGTACAAAAGCAATCTCCCATAAGATATAGAAAAGGAGAAAACCCGTAGGAAAAAACTCCCCCCCAAAAAAGAGATTAAAAAGAAAGGAAGAAGCTAGTGCCCCCCCCAAGATGATGCTGCTATAGATGTGGACCACACCCCAAGAAGAGCTCATAGATGAATGAACTTGCTCTCAGTGAAAGGTTTAGTGAATATGTCTGCAACCTACTCTAAAGACTAGAAAAATATCAAGTTAATGATCTGAATATGAATAAGCTTTTGAATGAAATGCATGTGAATATTGATGTGCTTGGTCCACTGGTGCTGAACTAGATTCTTCCAAATTTGAATGGTACTCTAGTTGTCACAATAAATAATGGTGGGCTACCTGATAAGAATGCCAAACTCAGAAAGAATCCCTTGAAGACAAATAGCCTCAGTAGCTGCATTAACAACTCCCCTATATTCTACCTCTATGGATGATATAGTAATAGCATTCTGCTTCTTACTACACCTACTGATAAGACCAGAACCTAGAGAGAAACTATAACCAGAAGTGGACTTGTGAGTCTGTGAATTACCAGCCCAGTCTGAACCTATATATCCAACCAAGTCAACCTCTATGCCAAATCTGTAATGAATCCTATATTTATGTGAAACCTATATACAATGCAAGATCCTCTTAGCTACTTTCCAATACAGCTCATGAGGTTCCTGCATAAATCTGGAGACAAGTACCACTACATATGATATGTTAGGCCTGGTGTGAGTCAAGTCAATGAGACTGCCAACAAGTTATTGATACCGAGTGGCATCAACCAATGGTGAAGAACAATCAACCTCAAGCTTGAATCTTAATAGAAAGGGAGTCAGAGATGGTTTGCAATTAACCATGTGAAATTGAGCCAATAAGTCAAGAGCATACTTAGGCTGTGCAAGAGAAATCCCTAAATCTGACTATGAGATCTTGATGCCAAGGTAGTACTGCAACAAACCCAAGTCTGTCATGTCAAATCTATCCTAGAGAGATGCCTTCACCACTGTAATAGCCGATGAAGAACTCTCAGTGATCAAAAGGTCATCAATATAAAGAACCATAATCAAGAGCGAGTCATCCTACCACAAAAAGTAGACATTAGGATCAGAATGGCACCTAGTGAAACCCACTGTGAGAAGGAAGGAATCTATCTTAGCGTACCATGCTTGAGGGGCCTATTTGAGGCCATAGATAGATTTCCTAAGTCTGCATACTAAGAAAGAATCTTGAATAAATCTTGGTGATTGCTCCATATAGATCTCCTCCTCTAGGTCTTCGTGAAGAAAGGCACTCTTCACATCCATTTGGTGCACCTCCCAACCATGTGCTATGGCAATAGTTAAGATGAGTCAGATATAAGTCATCTTTGAAATGGGTGTAAAGGTCTTTGAGTAGTCAATGCCTGCCACCTGTGAGAAACCCTTGGCGACCAGTCGTGCCTTGTAATTATCAACCAACCCATCTGCTACAAACTTGGTCTGATATATCCACCTACATCGAACCATCTTCCTTCTCTTAGGAAGTGAAGTCAAGTCCCAAGTGTGATTTTTGATTAAGGAAGAATATTCTTCCTCCATAGCATTATCCCACTTAGGTACCCCCGATGCCTATTGAAAAGTCTATGGATTTGAAACTGAGGCAAAGAAGGCATGTAGATCTCTCTAAAAATCCCCCTTAGTACGTCTATCATATGTGGGATCTCCTACCCAAGTGCTGACACTCTCAAGTGTCTATTTGGCCCAAAGTGGCCTAAAAGTGGGTGAGTCAGGTACTAACTCCTCATCCTCTGACTGACTAGAGGTGGATGACTCTGCATCACTATCCTCACTATCTAAACTCAAAGAAGAAGAAGATGTCTCTAGCTCAAGAACTTGCTATGGCTGATCTGAATTTGATGAGGAATCATCATGAAGAAGTAGATCCAATAAGGGAGAAGAAGTGCCAAATATTGAGTCTCTAGGACTCTCCTCAAAATAGACACTTCTCTCGATGAACAACTCATGAGTGACTAGATCTAGAAGGTGATACCCCTTAACACCATCCAAATATCCTATAAATATGCAAGGCTTGGATTGATGTTCCATAGCTTTACGTTTCTTCTTCAGTATGCGAGCCATGGCTGGGGATCCAAAAACCCTAAGGTGCTCAACATCATGTTTCCTTTTATGCCAAGCTTCAAAGGGTGTTATCCCTTTTAAAGCTTTGTGAAGAACCCTATTTTGAATGTAGCAAGCATAATTGATGGCTTCAACCCAGTACTGTGGTGCTAAGGATTTAGAGTGAATCATAAAGCTACCCATCTCTTTCAAGAACCTGTTTTTGCATTCTACAACCCCATTTTGTGAAGGAGTATAAGTGACTGTGCACTGCAAATCAATTCCTTCTGTGGTGCAAAATTGCTCAAACCTGTTGCTGACATACTCCCCTCCATTATCAGTTCAAAGAACCTTGATGGATTTCTCACTCTATTTCTCAATAAGAGCCTTGAAGTCTAGAAAATTTTCAAACACTTTAGACTTTTATTTGAGAAAATATATCTAAGTGTACCTAGAGAAATCATCAATGAAAGTGAAGATGTACTTGGCCCTTATGAAAGATGGTTTGGAAAAGGGTTCTGATACATCACTGTGGACTAACTCCAAAGGTTGTGAAGCCCTCCAAGCTTTACCTTTGTCAAATTTTTCTTTGAGATGCTTCCCAAGGGAGCACCCCTCACAAAGTCCTTTTGAGAATTAGACACGAGGGAAGCCAATGACCATGTCATATTTGCAAAGTTGCTCAAAGTAGCGGTAGTTAAGGTGGCCAAACCACTCATGCCATAATTTGCTAACTCCATCTGAATGAGTTAGTAATGCTATTGGAGAAAAATTAGGCACAAAATGTGAGAAGGTGTATAACCTTACTTGGTGATCTGCCCTACCCACTGCCACTATAGTATCACTATGCAACTCCCTGATAGCCACTGAATCTGGTGAAAACTCAACTCTCATGCCCTGACTAATGTGAGTTATTTGGTACACTGATAGGAGATTAGTTGAAAGAGAAGGAACACTTAAAACATTATTGAATGTTCTTCCTTCCATTTCAACTGACCCTCTCCTTAAAATGGAAACTAATGTGTCATCACCCAAACTAATTGAAGTCATGCTACAAGGTTCTAAAGATGAAAACTCAACTAAGGAAGAGCCCATGTGGTGAGAAGCACCCAAGTTAATGACCCTTGAAGATGTAGAAGCTACTATAACTACAAGGGCCTTGCTCTTTTCTTTCTTCTTACCCTTGCCTTTTGCCTTAGTAGAATTTTGGGTAGATGAATTCTGCTTGATGGACTCAGGAACACCTATGTTGTGTTTCTATAAAAGATGAGTTAGGTGATCTATTTGTTTCTTCATGCATTTGTGTTCATCATGCCCTATCTTCTTATAATAGGCACACTTAACCTTATCCTTCTTAGGTTTAGCATTGGAGGAAGAAGACTCAGTGTTATTTTTTGGTAGGATTGTGGTTTTCCTTCTTCTCGTGGTCCTTATTCTTTTTCTTCTTCTCCTTTGTTGAAGTCTTATCCTTACCATTTTCAGATATCAAAGCTTGAGGTTGAGTAGACTTCATTGTGCCCATTTGAATTAGCTTATCTTTCTCCCTAGTCAAGTCAGCAATGAAGGAATCTAAAGAAGGCATTTTCCATGTAGTGCCAAGAACACTTTTTGTGGCATGGAAAGTGGAGACAAAGACTGAATAGCTTGGACATAACTTAGCAAGAATAGAAAGGATGAGTTGATCATCTTTCTTCTCTATGCCACATTCTTTTAATTGCAATCTAAGGGCCTTAAACTTAGTGAAGAAGTCTTGTAGGGTGTCAAAGTTACTAGGACTTAGACTTATGAGTTTGTTTTCGAGCTCATGACCTCTCATCTCATCAAGCTTCCTAAATAAGGTTTATAGGGTGTCCCATATGTCTTTGGGAGTCTTAGAGGTTTCTAAATGGAAGAGAAGTTTTAGAGACACGGACAAGATCAGTAATCCATAGGATTCATCACTACGATTGTACCACTTGACCTTTTCAACATCAATGCTAGGTTCTACTTCAGTACCTATGGTGATCTTATACAACCCTTTGATTCTAAGAATGATTGACATTTTAACCTTCCATTCATGATAGTTGAAGTGTGTTAGGGGTTTAAGTTGCAAATAATCCATTTTAAGCTGAATTTAGGTGAAGTTGTGTTGATTGCAAGTTGTGAAATTATGCAGAAAGGAGAATGAAAGCAAAGATTGCAAGTGCTAAAAAGTAATCACACCCCCCCCAAAATGTTGAGCCTCCCCTCAAATATGAAAGTGCACACTCAAAAAACATCGAGCTCAGATGAGAATGCGTCTTAGAGTAATCAGTGCAAGACTTTAAGCAAATAGGACATCGGACTCAGCCGAAAATGCGTCTAGGGGGACCCAAATTTTAGTCACTTTATAAACTAGTTAATTTTTAACAAATAACATGCCTACACTATGAATAATTGAAATACAAACACTTTTTTAAAAAATGACACTCAAATTTGAGCTAATGTTTGTAAGATATTAAAGATTCAATTTCCCATAAACTAGTGTTTTTGCAAAAAAAGGCACTAAAACATTAAAAAAATGCCTATTTTGAGAGAGAAAGTGGACTTCCAACCACTCGTTAGACTCGACATAGAGGAAATAATCCAAAGAAGGTCTTTGTGAGGGGGAATTCACTTCCTGCCAACCCAGGCCTCACCCTTCATCTTCGACAATCGAATATACAAGCTTTAAAAAAACTCAAATATTTCTCAATCAAAGAACCCCCCTCCAAAAAAAATATGATTTGGCACTTTATATTAGTGTGTTTACAACTGCCACTAGCAAGAAATACTAAGTGGTCTTGATTTCAATGCATTACAAAACTCTCATGAAGAGCATATACTGAAAATACAACTTTGGCATAATATCCAGAGAAATAAATAGCACCACTATGATCTACTCAAAAAATTATGCACTTTCAAAAGAGGAATCATCTCGATACAAGGTCTTATGTGAAAGTTATGATCCTTTAAAGTTTCCAAAATGAGAAATGTGTAATGTCACGACTGAGAATCTGCTATTTCTAAAAAATATTAGCATCAAAATAAAAAAAATCTGCATTAGTGCATAGATCATGAAAAAATAGCCAAAATTAAAAAACATTTCGTGAGAAAAGGAGTCCGTATGAGCAAGAACGGAGCATTTGAAAACTACCTTCAAAATTGTAATTGCCAACAGAGAGGGGCCCTGTTGTAGCTTTCTAAGCACATTTCTACAAAGTATGTAGAATGTATGCAAAAACTGAAAGATACCCAGATGGTTTTTCTAGGCTATGAATAAAACCCAGAAGGCATTTTTCTTGATGATGTATAGAAGATATAGATCTAGTGTAAAATAAATGCCTTTAGCTAGAAAAAATGACCCCAACAACCAAAAAATGGCATGCAAAGGCAGAATCAGCTACCAATAGATTGCAAAGGCATGTGACAACTTAATTTTTTTATTAAAACATAAAATATGCAAGTCGATTGATAGAAATAAGATTATTGGATCTTGCAAAATCTCACCTGCATGTATATGGAGAGACCAAACAAGCCATGGAAGGAACAAGAGCACGGAGAACTAGAAATATCTTCTGGAAATTTTCATATTTCATAAAAAAAATGACTTAACAAAGCTCTAAATTTCAATGAAAGCAATAGAAAAAATAAACAACCAATTATCGGGGTGGTTCTGATACCATATTGGAGGATTCACCAAGGTCTGAATAACAAGAATGCACGAGTCGTGGTTGCACGGGATGAAGCAAGTGAATACCACAAAATGCTAAAGTAAATGAAATCAAACAAGAGACAATTGCATAGATAATTTGGAGAAAAGCTAATATTCTATTAACATGAGATGGCCATAATGAAGAATACATATAAGAGAGCTAGTAAGTAACTCCTCCACAAATGGTGGTCAAAACACCCCAAGAATAGACTGTAACTCCTCCATAAAAGGTGGTGATAAAGTGCTAAGAATAGAGAAGTAACTCTCATACCCAGAATAGCCGGTCAAAGGAGTTACTTATGACATTCTTATGACACCTATGACACATCTATGACACACATCTCCACATAAGCTAGCCTATCCCACGAATGTAGGAAAACTCCATGTATGCACAAATATATAAGTTCCTTAATTAAATAATAGGGAAAAATAAAAATCTACACTAACAGTATGTAGCTGTGGATAATATAAACATAGATTTTCAATCAACCTCTATCAAATTCTAAGGTAAATTAAATGATATTTATCTATCTATTTTGTTTGATTCAGGATCAACTGATAGTTTTGGTAACCCACAAGTAATAACTATAAACTAAATCTTATGACATTGAAGGATAGTTGGGATGTTGAGTTCAGCTTAGGCAAAAGAGTGCTAGTTTCTAAATGTCTTGAATAAATAAGCTTAGATGTAGACAATTCTTAGACCCAAGTTAACCCATCTTTATCTCCTCTTGGTTCTTTTAACATTATTTTTGGCATGGATTAGTTACAATAGTATAAAGCCGTTTTAGATTACTATAATAAAATGATTAAATGTTGTGATGACATGGAAAAATCAGTAATAATTCATGGTTTGTTGAAACTTAAGGTATGCAAGATGATATAATATTTACACTTGAATAAAGTAGTGTATAAGGGCTACAAATTATATGCTATACAAATGCAAGAAACAATACTTGTAGTGGAAACATCATTCCAAGAATATTCATTTTTGCAAGAATTCCCATGTATTTCCAGAAAAAATAGCCTAGGTTGGCTCCTAAGAGGGAATTTGATTTTTTTATTGATTTAATGCCAAGGGTATTCCATGCATCTAAATCGCCTTATCATATGAATGTAGCATATTTATAGGAGCTAAAGGTTTAACTACAAGAGCTGTTAAAAAATGGTAGCATTAGGCCAAGTGTGTCACCTTGGGGTGCATCTGTGGTCTTTATGAAAAAGAGGGATGGAATCTTGTGATTATGTGATGACTATTGCATGATTAACAAGGTTACTATCAATAATCATTATCCTTTACTAAGGATAGATGACCTATTTGATTAAATGAAGGATGCAAATGTATTTTCTAAGATAGACTTAAGATCATGTTATCACTAGCTGAGAATCAAGGATGAAGACATTCATAAGACTGCCTTCAAAACTTGGTATAGATAATACAATTTTATGGTAATTCCATTTGGTTTGACTAATGCAACTGATGCATTTATGGACTTAATGAATATTGTATTTCAAGATTTTATGGACAAGGTTTTTCTAGTTTTTATTGATGATATACTAATCTATTCTAAGAATGCAACTAAATATGAACAATATTTATGTTTAGTGTTGCAAAGGCTAAGGAAACATAAATTATTTGGTAATCTGTCTAAATGTGATTTATTTCAAATTGAGATCCACTATTTGTGTCACATCATACCTAAGGTTGGTATTGTTGTTGATTTAACAAAGATTAAAGTTATCCAAGAGTTACCTATTCCTAAAAATGTACATGAAGTATGGATTTCTATGGGACTTTCTGGTTATTATAGAAGATTTGTTGAAATTTTTTTCAAGTTGGATAACCCTATAACTTATTGCAGCATAAGGGTAAGAAGTTTGTTTGGAATTCTGGGTGTGAACAAGATTTTAATAAGATTAAATATCTGTTAACTAATGCACTTACACTTGCTATACTATATCTTAACATTAATTTTGAAATATGGGCTGATGCATCCAAAGAAGGCTTGGGTGGTGTGTCAACTAAATATGGTGTAGTTATGGCTTATGAGTCATAAAAATTAAAAGACCATGAGAAAAATTACACAACTCATGACTTGGAACTTGATACCATTATGCATGCTTACAAACAATGGAAACACTTTTTATTGGGTAAGCATTTTGAAGTAAAATATGATCATCATAGCCTAGAATATTTATTTTACCAGGAGTATTTGAATGCATGCCAATGTAGGTGGCTGAAATTTTTGATTAATTTAGATCTAAGTATTTCATATATTAATGGTAAGGACAATCATGTTGTTGATGCACTTAGCCAACACATGTATCTCACTACCTTGTCTATTATGTATAACAATTTTAGAGATATGATTTTGGAATAACATATTTTTAATAAGTTTTACCAAGATGTAAGTGCAAATTTGGCTGACAAGCCTTTGAAAAAGATTTTTTCTAATTTTGTTGATTTTGATGGTTTAATTAGACATAAAAATAAAATTTATGTGCCTAAATCTGGTGACTTATGGGAACATTTTTTTTGAAAGAAGTGCATGAAACACCTTATTTTGCTCATTTTGGGGTCACGAAGATGACACTTGAATTGAAAATGTTGCATTATTGGCCTATTTTGAAACATGAAGTTGTTGACTTTGTGGCAAAATATTTAGAATGTTAGCATGTGATGGTTGAACATTGCCATCCAAGAGGACTGTTACACCCTCATGATGTTCCACGAGATAAGTGGGCTATGATTTCTTTGAATTTCATAGTTGGATTTCCAAAATCATGAAGTAAGCATGAAATTATTCTTATTGTAATACATAAATTTACTAAAGTTGGTCATAAAAATGTTATAAATTTAACTGATGATGCATTTTTATTTATTGAATGGTTTGTGAAATAAATATTATGACTGCATGGCATGCCTAAAATTATTATTTATGATAGAGATAAAATTTATAATTCAATATTTTAGAAAATTTTGACTGCTAATTTTCGTACAAGATTGAATTTTAGTTCATCTTATCACCCAAAAATGGATGGTCAGACATAAAGACTAAATCAAGTTGTGGAAGACATGCGATGGATCAACAAGGTAAATTGGAAGATTATTTACACTTAGTTGAATTTTATTATAATAACACATACCATTATGTTATTAAAATGGATCATTTTGAAGCTTTGTTTGGATACACGTGTAGAAATCCAATTGGCTATGAAAGTTTATAAAAAGGAATTATTTCTAGCCCTGATATTTTGTAGGAGTATGATAGGTAAATGAAAATCACAAGGCAAAATTTAAAGGTTGTCTTTGATAGGCAAAAGAGCCATGTTGATTTAAATATGTCACCACATGAATTTGAAGTTGGTGATAAAGTTTTTATATGTGTTAGATTGTAGAAAAGTTTGATTAAGTTTATAATTCATCCAAATTGGCTCCTCAATTTGTAGGATCTTTTGAAATTTTGGAGAAAATTAGTTCTATTTCCTATCATCTAGCCCTTCCACCTTATTTGTCTTGGATTCATGATGTTTTTCATGTTTAATTATTAAGAAAGTATATTCCTAATACATCTCATGGTTTGAATTGGAATCATATTTAGGTTTTAGAAGAGGAAAAGATACATTTGGATCTAGTGAAAATCCTAGATCATCACAACATTATATTACAAAATCATTAGATTTCTTAAATTCTATTTTAAAGGGATCCTTTGTCTAAAATAAGTAATACTTGGGAAGATGAGAGTCTTTTCAAGAAACACTGTCCTTAGTTGTTTTGATCACTGGGATGACTCTTTTCCAAATGGGGAAGGATGTCATGACCTATTTGATTGCATTTATTTTACTTGATGTTATGGTTTAGTTATGAACTATTCATGACATAATTGATTGGATTACTATTGTGTTATAATTCTATGATCTATGTTTGATCTATTATTATTTTTGAGATATTTAATTGATATGATTTTCATTACAACATTGAATATTTATACTTAACAAGTTACTAATTTATCATTAAGCTTAGTTGTAAATATTTAATGCTGTTATTACATTTATTACTTTTATATAGTACATATACTTCTAATGGTCTATTATGAGTGCATGTACTATATATGAGCTAGGTTGGATGTGACTTTGAGTAGTCGGGTGAGGCCAAGAAAGTAAACAAAAAAATAGTGAAATTAAAAATTATAATAATGAGCTTTGACTATTATGAATGATTTACATCATTTTTATATGTGTGTTCTAAAGTGTTGAGTGTTATTATTTTTCTATTAAATTTCATTGTTCTATTGATCATTAGTTGATTTTGACTTCTTACTCAGTAATTTATTTATCAATTGGTATTGACTCCTTGATCTATTCAACAATTATCAGTATTATTAATATATGCTTAGTCTATTCTTGTTCTTATTATTTTCATCTAGTTCAATCAAGTTATCAACTTGTGACATTTCATTGGTCTTTGGATTCTATCTTACTCACAGTTGGATTTGATTTTGTGTTGGATTCTTTAGTGGAATTAATGGATTGTGAAAATCCTATTTTGATTAATGAACTTAACCATTATTATGGTTCAAAAGCATTAAAAACAATTAAAATTATCTTTAGCTTATGGTTTAATTCTCTAAAGTTGTCATTATTTGGGACTCTTTTTTTCCTTCATTGGTTATTGTGACCAAGTCTTGGGTTTGCTTTGTTAGTAATTTGGGGGCCATGACCCACCATGGGCATGGTATTAGTTGATGTGTCAGGTTTTGTTTATAACTTTAACCTATGGCATTGGCTCTCCATTCAATGAAAAAATGCATCAAGACTCTTCTCAACCCTATTAGGGCTTTTCTTGCTCATTTTTTCATGCATGTTGGAAGCTATGCACTTGGGGAAACTCTGTCAAAATTTGGGCATGGTGGTGAAAGGAAATAAGAATATAGTTAGTTACATGAGTTTTTTTCAGATCTTAAACTATAGTGAGTTAATTTTTTTATCAACCATGCATGATTTTTTGTGGATTTTTTGGTGGTTCGAGTTGGCTTTAAAGGTTGATTGTTATTTTGAATTTATGGGGGGTGAACAAAGGTGGAATCTAGAAATTATTTTTGAATATAAGGAATCACTCTTCTATGCCATACTTTTACATTAATTTGACTAGAATTCAAGTAAGTAATGCATTTAAATTTATGGGTTGTATTTTCAAGCTTTGACCTTGCTGGTTTTAGACTAGGTTTTTATTTGGAAATAGACGCAATCATTTATCTATCTTGTAGCTTTCAAGATAAGGTTTTGAATGGCTTGTTTACATGATTATAAACTTAGTAGGGTTTACATTTTTTTTTGGGTTATTTTTGATTTTGAATTAAAAGGAAATAAAATCCATTATGGCTTAGCCGTGGCATTCTATATGTAATCTATGCATGTGTGTTATGTAGAATTCATTTTTTTTTTTTGTGGAAGTTCATTTTATATTTATGAAATCCATTTATAGGATATGAATATGCATAGTTTAAAGAGTTTGATTTGATTTAAAAACCTTGTTAAAATATCACAACCCTATCCATATATATTTGAGATTTTATTTAATTATTTTTATTTTATAAACCCAACTATGTATTGTTTAACTATGGCCATAAATAGAAACCATGGCATTTTTGAGTTTTCATTATTGATCAAAATGCCAATGGGGTTTGAGTAAAATAATATTTTATTACTATTTTGTTTTGCATGGAGTGAATGTCATACTTATAGGCTATGATTTTTATCATTGAAGGTTTTGACTTATTAAGGTAACCTGATTTGGTTTTTTGATTTCATTTTCAGTCATGATTTAGTTGAATTAGAGGTTGAGAAGTTTTGTTAGTTGCCTTATTATATAATTATGTTTTATTTTGATTGATTATATTATGATAGTGGATAAAGAAGTTTGATTCTTTACTCATTATTGATATGACCTATTTTGGTCGATTTGACTAATAGTTTTATATTATGTAATATGGATTACTTGAATTAATTTTTGAAGTCTTTTTTGAATGATGTAAGCTGATAATGTTTTCATGGAGGTTTTATAATGTTTTTTTTATTATTTGGTTTAGTTAATTTTCTCAAAATTTATTTGAGTCATTTAAGTCATTTTAATTATTTAGAACTATTTAAAGAATACTATTTGTATTTGGGGTTACTAGAAGTAAATATAATTGCATTTATTTTAGGTGTTGTATCTTACCAATGGATTGGGGCTTGTAGGTGCAGCACTACAAATTATACTCATAATATTTAATATTAAAAATCTCTAAAGCAAACTTTAGTAGTTGGAATAAATGTAAAGGTGTTAGTGTTACATTTTGTTAGCCAAGAATGTAAATATTGTTGTTTTAATGTTCTCATCATTTGATTGTATCAAGTCAAGCTCAGTAATAATTGTACCTTCCTCACTTCTCTCATATGGAAAAAATCACATCCAACTGATGGATTGGGTGGTCTAAGGCCACTTATGGTTGGGATCATTGGGATTAGATTTGTGGGTGTTTGATTCATTAAATTATATGCAAAAGATTGATTTTTTTTAACTCTTTTGGTTTAACTATTTTGATAATTGTTTGTAAAAAGTATTGATGTATAATTAAATTCATTTATTTTATTTAAGTTGTATTATTTTATGCAATGTAATGTTATGCATAGATAAGTAAAGTTGTTTGTTATTTATAAAAGAGAGATTGATCTTTTATACCATTCATTATTGTATCCATTTATGTATCATAGCTGGATAAGTTGAATGGTATATTCATTGGTTTATTGAAATATAAGTAATAATGATATCCACTATTGTAATCTATGAACTATAATTGAACATTTGATTGTTAAATATTGTATGTATTAAGGATTTGTTGGAAAGCAGAGTTTCATTTAAACCTTACATTTGTATACCTAAATGGATTATGTTGATGCAAATTGAATAATGACAACACGTTAAAAACATATATTTTAATATGTATAAGTATGTCTAAAAGTTATTAAGTGTTATGTTTAAATTTTAGAAGGATAATACATTTCTTTGCATGGATGAACAAGTTCATTTAGTTATCTTAAACTATGAATATGTGTTCATAAATATTTATTAAGTTTGTATGATTAGTTTATATAATCAATATTCTAATATCATGGATATGGTAGTGAGTTACTAAGATATTTAAATAGTTAACTTGTTGTTTTTGAGTTACATTGTTGAGGATTCATTTGAGAAATAATATGAGTGTATGTAGTTGTACACATGTCGTTAAGTGGAACAATTATAATACTCAATCAAAACCAATTGCATTAATTGTTATTGTATATCATTATATTGTGGCATGTTAACCTTAAGTCTATATAAAGAATTAAATATTACCTTAAAATATCCAAATATTCATTGAGAATGTTGATGAATTAATAAGGTTATTCTAAGAACTTTCAAAGAAGACATTTAAGTCCAATAAAATTTTAAGGATTATTGAGAATGTAATATCTTGCAACAATAAGATGGTGTCTTAATTGGATTAAAATAAGAACATAAAAATTTCCTAAATAGATTAAGGGACGCAATATTAACTTGGTCTCTTTGTTATGTATTCCTATAAATAACTTAAAAAGTGTTTAAAGTTTATTATCCTCTTAATATTGATAGGACTGTTTTGGGACAACCTTGTATATTCACGTGGAAATTAAGATACAAATAATGTTATTTAAATATTATATAAGTCTTAGATCTAAATAACCTAAATTGAAAGCAAACATGTAAATAGATAAGTGAATTAAGGTTTGAAATTCCAATGGTTATTTCAATGGAAGCAAGATGTGATTGAGGATCATTATCTCCTTACTTAAAATTGACTTATGGAATAATAATTTAAGTTTTTTTACTTCAACATAATGACATGAAATTAATGAAAGCCAATGATTTAAGTTTTAAACATTAGGTTGAAATTTATAAATCTCTTGGGGGTTAAGAAAGAGAAATATATTAAGCCTAGAAGGATTAATCATTATCAAACACCGAATCTAAAAGACATGGATCTAAGATGTTATTTAATTCACTTAAGTGACAAAGGTCGATTACTAATCCTAATATAAGAACATGTAGTTATTTATAACTCATAATAAAATTAAAATAATGAATGTTTGAAAGCTATGTGTGCATGAATTATTATAAGGTTTGGCTAAACCAATTAAGTTAATTAATTTATGCATGTCTTGACTTGAACAATTAGGTTAAGTCCATGAGGCTAAAAAATACCATGTGGAATAGATAAGAGGTTCTAAAATGGAACATAAGCATGATTGTTGAAACATCTCAATAGGCTTAATAATTTCACTTTAATTTTGATTTAATTTCTCTAAGATACCTAATGGGATGGTGCCAATCTCAGTTCTCTCTTATTTGTGAACTTTGTAATGTGTTCTAAATCTTTGTATTGCTTTTGAAAATAGACCTTTTCACTTTTTCATTACTTGTTTCCTATGAAATTGATAGATAATTCTTATGAAAAGATTAGTATGATGATTCTTATATGGAATCTATTTTTACTTCTTGCAATTGGTTGCTAAAATTTTATTATTTACCTTATGATTTACTGGTAGTGCTATAGCCTATGTAGGTACTCAGTTAAGTATGTAAGTTAGTGACAACTTTTTTGGGAAGGCCACATTAATATTACGTAGATAGGCATGTGTAAGTGTATTTGCACTGACTCATTTCTAAATACTAAGTGATTAAAATGCTTCCTAATGAATTCATTGATAAGTTATGTACTTGGTATAGTTCCTATTTTGGCTATGACACAATTATGGATCTCATTAGTTTTTTCATGCTTAACTCTGATTATTTCCTTACACCATTGTTGATATCTTGGTGTTATATATTTTTTTGGTTATTGCAAGATGAAATTATGCATCATAAGTATGAATAAATTATAATAACATTGTAAGTCATATTGTTCATGGACCTATTCAAATGTGAATATTTACAACCCAAGATAATGATAAAATATCAAAACCTTAGTTAAAACATAAGACACCTAAACACAAAACAAAAAACAAAAAAATAAGAGTTTTAAAAATACAATATGGAAATAACTTAAAATAAATGAAATATCCTAACCTAAGTATAAAAAATAATGTATTAAATATAACAAACAACAAAAATAACTTAAAACAAAAAAAATGTAACCAACTTCAAATCAGGATACAAGTTATCAAGACTTAAGTGGAAAACAAAAATGTATCAACCACAACAATCAATAAGATAAATAAACAATACGAATAGACAAATGATATAAACAAACAATTAAACAATTTTAAAAAATAAAAAAAATAGTCTAAATACAAAAGTAAATAACTTAAGCCCAAGTATTGGTAAGATTCAAGTGTTTAAAAAATTATACTTAAACATAACAAGCAAATAAATAGTTAAATACAAAGGACAAACAACCTATAATTGAGATATAAAATATCATGATGCAAATAAATATAAATTGTATCAAACACAATCAAATCAATAAAATAAACACTATAAAATAACATAAATAAATAAAACAAACAAATAAATTAAAGAAATAATACAAACAACACATGTACAAATTGTAAACCACTTAAAATCAAGATATGAATAATCGATACTCAAGTGTTAACAAACACCACTGAAAACCAATAAGCAATAAATGCAAATAAGTGAAACACATAAAACATAATGTAAGTGAGATAAAGAACTCAGTGCAATCAATCAACAATTATGTGTGTGATAAATGAGGTGTTATGCTTTGGATATTGTTCCCCTTGGATAAGGGGACAATAAATTAGTTGTATTAATAAGGAGAATAGAAGAAGAGGAAAGGGGTGGCCAAGCTGAATCCAAATGCACAAATGCAAGTGACCAATACCTACATAATCTTATGGGATTTAAGCCAAATTTATACTCCCAAGGATATGAGATAGAATAAAAGTGAGGAAAAATAGTTATATGATGACAGAGAAGAAATAAGAAAAGGATATACTCATAAAATGGTGAGAGTGTGAAAGCAATAAGAATAAAAAATGGAATGCACCAAATACACAATGCCCACTGGTTAGGTAATGATAATTCATAAAATAGTGATAACATAAAGAAAATCCTATTCATAAAATTATGAGAGTGTGAGGAATTAAAAATGAATAAGGAGATTAATTGAGCTAACTCAAGATGCCCCATGTATCCAAGCACTACATACATAGTCTGTGTAGACCTCAGGCCAATGTAGTTCTCTTAGAAATGGGAGGATTTTGGTATGGTAATGTTAAATTGGATTTTAAATGAAGTGGGATAGATAAGAGGTTCCATACCATTAATGTTTTGGGGATTTATATCCCGCATGGAAATTCTAAGCTAATTTTCATGATTTTGAGATTTTTAGGGGTTTTCCTTTTTTTTTCAATGTTTTTGGGTTATTTAAAATAAGGAAAATAAGGTAATATATTTTAATGTAAAATGAATCATCTAGCATAGGACACTTGTTTATAGGTAGAGGTTCAAAAAATAACTAAATCAACTATTATAGTACTACACTATAAACCAATAATATAATCTAAGGCATATGAAAAGATGATGCAACAATAAGATAGTATCATGAGTGACACATAAAGGGTAAATAAATGAGGAGAAGAAATTAGAGGAATTTTTAAAGGAACTATAAATTAGGTAACACCCTTGTTAACATACCTTAAAACACTTGTCTGCAAAGAATCTACTAATGTTGATAATGGTTGAAGTGATTTTGGAACAACAGTCATTGAATCTACCTATAATCATCTGTTCATAATCAATATCATGATTGATAATAGGAATGGAATAGGAAATGAATAAAGAATGGTTTAGGCAATGGTACAGTATGAGGAATAGGAATTATCTAGGATACAATATAGTAAAATAAAAAATAATGGTCCAAGGAATGGTATGGTAATGAAATAAAGGTGAAAAATGATGCCCCCATAATGGTCCAAGGAATGGTTCATTATAAATTAAGTATAATATCATTTCAAGTGAATTATGTTCATGGGTTCCTTGAGCTCTTTACCATATAGTGTATCCAATCTATATGCTCCATAACCATAATTTTCAATCGCAACAAAGGTCCCAAGCTAATTGGCTTCAAACTTGCCCTTCTTATTGCATTCAGTGTTGGTATTCTTTTGATTCTCTTTTAGCACCAAATCACCAATATAGAATTCACAAGGGAGAATATGATTATTATAATTATGATGAATGCAATTTTGGTATGCTCCTAAATTATCTAATGCAAATTATTGTTTCTCATCCAAGAGATTCAGATCTTGCAATCTATCCACTTTATACTCATCATCAATGATATGTTATTGAGAAATGCATAAAAAGGGAAAATTAATCTCAACAAGAATAATGTCCTTAGATCTAAAAATTAGGGAATAGGGAGTATCACTTGTGGGTGTGTAGGTACTTGTACACTAATCCCATAAGGATGAGAATAATTTTAGATGCCAATCATGGCTAACATCATTGATAATTGTTTTTAGGATCTTAATAATGGTCTTGTTGGATGGCTCAGCTTGGATGTTACCTTTAGGGAAAAAAGACATGGAGTTTTTATGTTTGATTTGGAATTTGGAATAGAGGGACTTGACATATTTATTTCAAATGGGCCACCATTATCAGTGACAATGGTGGAGGGAATTCCATAGTGGTAGATGAAATGGTAATGAATGAACTTGGTAATCTATTTGCTAGTTATATATGTGAGGGTAATAACTTTGATCCACTTGGGAAAGTAACATGTGGTAGTTAGGATGTGCTTATGTCTAGGTAAGGAAGTAGGGTTCACTCTTAATATGAGGTCGAGTCCCTAAGTAGAAAATAACCATGCTTTTATGATCGACTGAAGAAATAAGGAAGGAACATGAATTAAATAGCTATGTTATTGACAAACATCACACTTATTCACATTTCTGCAAGCATCTATTTTTATTATGGGTCAATAATACCTAGTTTGAAGGAGTTTCTTGGCAAAGACTAAACCACTAGTGTGGGCCCCACAAGTTGCTTTGTGTATGCCCTTGAATGCTAATTCAGATTATCCTAGAGATAAATAATGAATTAGAATTCCATCACAACCCCTATGATATAATGTATTTCCAAGTAATGTATATCAAGTGGTCTTATGGATGGAGGATTTATGTTAGTTCTATGATAGGTCTAGGGGAATAATGTGGTCATGAAGGTAGTCATAAAGGTCTTGGTACCAAGGAAGATCAAGGACAAAAATATCACATACCATTTATGAATCCATTTATTTTTGATTTGGTTGGAGAAGGTTCTCAATGAGGAATTGATACTATTTAACACTACTAGCCATTACTAGCATGGATTCAATAGTTTCCATTGCATCGATTAATCCATTATTATTCCTTGGTATCTACTGAAATTAAAGAGATTTAAAATTCAACTTGAGCTTGTCTACCATATTATTATAAGGTATACGCTTCTCATCCTTTATTTGTTACTAGTCTATGGCCTAGTTAATGATTAATTGGGAATCCCCATATACCATGAACTACTAAATGTTCCATTGTACAATGAGATGGATTCCTATAATAAGAGATTAATATTTGGCCATGTTGTTAATTAAATGAAAACTAATGTGAAATACCTTGGGAATGAGATCCCCTTGTGGTTTAATGAATAAGATACCAGCCTCAGATCTATGAGATGTGTATGAGCCATCAAAATATAATGTCCATTATTTGGACACAATAGCAACTGATTCCATAGTTAAAATGGACTCATCTAAGAAGTCAAAGTTAAGTGGTTGCATATCCAAGAGAGGAACTTTGACAAGCTAGTTTATGATAAATTTTCTCTTGATTATCTTTTGATAATATATTCAATTTCAAACTCACTCAAAATCATTACAAACTTGGCCATGTGACCTGTCAAAGTTGACTTAGACAGTAGGTATTTAAGTGGATCAACCTTGGAAATAATAATCATTTTGTTTTTGAACATGTAGTGACATAAATTTTGGGAATCAAACACCATAGATAAACAAGATTTTTCAATTGGTGAGTAATTGTTCTCATAAGTAACAAGTGTCTGGCTTGATAATAGATGACATGTTCTTTAGATTGAATATCATGCTGGGTCAAGAGTACCCACAATGCATGTTATATCATTAATAAGTAAAGAATCAAAGGTTGGCCTAGTGTAGACAAAATCAAAATTGGTGGATTATCCAATTAGGTATTAAATTATTTGAAGGCTTGATAAAAAAATTAGATCCCACTAAAATGTAACACCTTTCTTCAAAAGGTGAGTGAAAGGATGGCACTTATCAATTAGTTGAGAAATGAATTACCAAATAGACTAAATCTTGCCCTACAAGCTACGAATTTATTTTAGATTTGAGAGTGGATGTATCTCCATAATGGATTTGAATTTAGTAAGATCAACTTATATTCCCCTACATGAAATAATAAACCTTATCAATTTACTCAAAGTGACACCACAGATGCACTTCCTTGGATCTAGATGCACCTTGTATTCACAAAGTATCTTAAAGATTCTCTATAGAATGTCAAGATATTTTTCTAATGTTTTGAATTTGGCTAAGATATCATCAATGTAGTCCTCAATAATATCATGCATCATGTCATGGATGATGATAGTCATGGCACACTGATAGGTTTCAATGGTGTTTTTCAATCCAAAGGGCATGACTTGATAGCATAATGCCCCTCATGGAGTGGTGAACATTATTTTATGTTGGTCTTCAAGTGTAATTTGGATCTGATTGTAACATAAGAAGCCATCAATTAAGGAAAACATCTCATATCTTTCTATTGAATCCAAAATCATGTCAATGTTTGGTAGAGGAAAGTAGTCTTTTGGGCATGCTTTGATGATGTATTTTAAATCAATACATAAGAAAAATCCTTATGGTTTCTTACTGATTGGTATAATGTTTGATATCCATTCAAAATAATCCAGTGATCTGATGGAGGCTCCCAATAAATGTTTTAGCTCCTACTTGATAAGTATAATGATATATGGATAAATTTTACATAATTTTTGATTGATTGGCTTGGCATATAGATGCACCACTAGTCAATGCACCACTAAAGAAGGGGCTAGGCCTAGTATATCAAAATAGGACCATGAAAATATATTGATGATGTCCTTCAATATAGTAATGATGTAATATCACTCCTTGGTAGTGAGGGATGCACCTAGATAAACTATCTTTGGATCACCATAGGTACCAATATTCACTTTTGTGGTATCCTCTACAAGGAGTGTAGATCCATCCTTCATAATAATTGGAAGTGAAGGGAATTGATATTATTAATCACTTTGGGAGATACAAAGACTACCTATGTAATAATAATTTTAATCTACCATTTTTGGTAGGGGCCAATTGATAAATTGTTCAATAAAATCTTGAACCAATTGTGTGAAGATTTGATGATCTTTTGAATTGATACTAAAACTAATGGTAATTCTTAGACTAAGAGGACTCTAAGCATCCTTAGGAGATGAGAAAACTTCTCCATTCAAAAGTGCCTAAAATAGTTTTTCACCTATATATTTCTCTTTATTTTTACTTTTCCCCTAACCTAAAGGTACCTCAAAAATGTTTTCACCTGAATATCTTGATGTTTCAATTTGTTCATGACCAAGGAAGTTTGCTTGCTCTCCAAAGTAGGCAAAAGGATCCAAGTGGAATTCAAATCCTTATTTATGGTCACCATTTGACAACCCATCTCTAAGACCCATGAATTTGGTAATAGATTATTCATTCTAAAACTCATCTAATGGTATAATTGATTCTTTCTAGTCCCAATCAATGAGGCTTGAATGATGAATGGAAAGGGGATAATAGTGCATAATGGTATGGGTATCAAAAAGGTTATTGTTTACAAGATCATTATAGGTGCTATAGTGGGAAGTTTCATCACTACTAAGAGTTTCTTTATCAGTTGATGAAGCAGTATCACTCTCAAACTTGATGGGGTCACCTCTAAGTGGTGTAAATCCAAGGACTT
Source organism: Torreya grandis (assembly GCA_037957365.1). NCBI lineage: Eukaryota > Viridiplantae > Streptophyta > Pinopsida > Cupressales > Taxaceae > Torreya > Torreya grandis. Next base: position 139,130 of record JARHVA010003347.1, on the reverse strand, counting down.
GACTTCCTATATGCATTCTCATGGGTACTAGCTCAAGAATGCCTTGGGATCTTGACCCAAATACTTTTGCTTGATAGTATAGATGGTCTATGATTCTATTTAGTATGGGATATTTAACACTCTAAAATTAATTAACAAAACCATCACTATATAACCAATCTCCATCAACACTAGTTGTTTGATCTTGATTGGGTAACATATGTAGTACAAATATAAGTGGCTCCTATAGAGTGAATTTGGATTTATTTTAACAAATAAAGTTGGGCCTAATAGGAATAGGTTTGGGTTGTCCATACAACTTAGGATATTTGGATAAGTTACCAACATGGAAATCATCCTATATGTAGTATGTGGCAATACCCTCATCTTCAATAATAAAATGAGTATAAATGTTGTCAGAAGGTGGATTTAAAGAAGTTGAGTCAAGGTCACTAGAATCAATATAGTTGGATTTCATAGATTTAGGAACTACTACTTTCTTCTTATTATCTACAAACTCAGTGCTTGGTTAATAGTTTTAGCTCCCATACTTGGCCTCTAAATGCTTAGAATATTGATATGGCTGAATATCACCATGGATAGTGAATTCTAACCTATAATGAGGGAATTTGATGCACTAATGCAAGGTATAAGGTACAAATTATACTTTATGGATCCAAAGAAGACCTAGAAATAGATTATAGGGAATTTATATGTCAAGAACATGATATAGAGTATCATAAGTGATAGGCCCAATAATGATAGGTAAATAAATTATTCCTAAAGACTTTCTTTGCATTATCATAGGCCTTGATTATAATGGTATCTAGTTGCATAACTCCATGTTTGTATCCTAAAGTTTAAATTAACTTTAATGAAGCTATATTTAACCCTAAACCATTATTTATAAGGACCCTCTTTACCTTGTGATGGGAAATGAAAACTTTAATATATAGATGGTTATTGTGTAAGGGACCAATTACTGACTGTTTCATTTGTCAAACATGAGTTGTTATCCTAGAGACAAATGTCCCACAAGTGCTTGGAATTGAGTTAGATCGATGTCATCAGGCAACTTAGATTATTTTAAAAAATTATTTAATATGATCCTATGAACTTTAGATGTATGCAAGAGGTCCAAGATGCATATCTGCGTAGATGTTTTAATTAATTATTCACTAATATTAAATGGATTTTTGGTAGAAGGATGAGATGGTTTAGATTTTGGTAGGGTGGGATAGAGCATAGGGTTGGGCTTAGTATTGGCATTGGAAGAATGCAAAGGGACTCAAATAGTAATTATTGGCCATCTACTTGCATTTGTGTAATTTAAATTTGAGGAAGGGTTACTTGAACTAGAGGAATTTGGTGGAGGTCTCTTAGGTAGTTTGAGAAACTATTATAATGCTTGTCCACCTAAGTTGCATGAAAATATGCATAACAAATAAACACTATTATATGTTACCTGTTGGCGTGCTACAAAGAATGCCTATAGATGTTCTCTTAGATCTCCCTTTCCTTTGTATTTGTTGAATTTCAGCATTTAAAAGTGAGGTGGGAAAGGTACATAAATAAAGTTGACATTAAATAGGTAAGGGCATCTGTCATCAAACTTGTACTTTTTTGGTATTTTCTTACCTTCTTGTAGGTATGAAACTATCCCCTTTATTATGATCCATTCTTGAACATTTGGAGTGGTTTGTGATGAAAGGAGGGAACTTTGTTGGGTATTAGTGAATTGTTGGCCCTAGTTGGCATTAGTGTAAGTGGAAGTGGCTCCCCCTTACCCATTTTGGTTTGGAATATGTACCCTCTATCCTAAATTATACATTTGATGTGGGATATACTATTGGTTTGGATTGGAATTAGAATAGGTGAGGTGTTTATATTCCCAAGGAATTCATTGTTGTGAATGGTAGGGAATCTACTATTGGTCTTTTATAATCTATTATTGGTTTATAAAAATCTATTGTTGCTTTTGTGGAATTTGTTGTTGTTGTTTTTGGTTTATAAAAGGAACTTGTTTTTGTTGTTATAAATCAAAATAAGTTGGTAATGTGTTTTATAAATTATCCAATACCTACTGAGGTAGTGGATTATTGATAAATTTTTGTGAAGGGTCTATAACATGTTATGAATCATTAGGTACTTGTCTTACATTGACATGATTCTCATAATAGTTGAAAATTTTATGTTGTGTATTAACTAGATCTTGTTGTGAAGCATTCATTGGTGTGGGTTGTTAGGAGGAGCCAAAGGATCAAATGTAGGATTGACTAGGTCTTTTTTCTTCTTTTCAAATGTTTAATTTACTCTATAGACATGAAATTATTGATTGAGGTTACAGCCAAAGAAGCTTCTAAGTCAGCAACAAGTTGATCTACATAACATTGACTAATTTGTTGAATGGTGGATGCTATAAAATGACTAATTTTGAAAGGATCAATAAATAGCTCCTTTCCTTTTCTAGATAACGTGATGGTTGGTTTTGGAATTTGAATATGAGGGTTCTCTTATAGTTTCTCCTCTACTCAAACTAGGGTGTGTAATTTTTTATTAGAAAATTAGGTGGGAGCCTAGTTCAAGATTCTTTTAGCCTTAGGAGAGATTCATCTTGGTCTTCTAGGATTTTATTATTGAATTGAATTTTATTTGATATCACAAGGGGATGGCTATAATAAATCACAAAATGGTGTCTATCTCCATCCTCTCTATATTTAAAATGTCTCCTATGTCCCAAGGGATCATAAAAATGTTTTTATTTAAATCTAGAGCCATACAAGGCCCCACTGCGAGTATATATAAGCATGATTGGTATGGGTTATGGTATTTTAAAGTTTTGTAAGTGTGATCTTGGCTTTTATTTGGTAATTTTGAATATGGAACAATCTCAAATGGTCCCTAGAATTTAGAATCGATCTAGAAGTGTTTGACTTGAGAAGTGTAAGTGGAAACAATATGGCTTAAGAAGCTCAACATCTAAAGTGAAACATAGAATAAAGACAAATTATATTGGTTTGGAATTGTTCAAAAAATCTCTTGACCTAAATTAGTCTTTGAATTTGATTTGTAATGAGATTAAAATAAAGTCAAATGATTTATAAATTGGGAATTATTTCAGCACAAAGAAAACACAAGTCTAAATTAGAAACTGAATGGGAAACGCAACCTTACCAAGTGAGATAAAGGATACTATTTACAATGGTAATAAAATGCTAAAAAAATGACCAATTTTGATTCAAAAATGTGAACAATGTAATTATATCAAACAAAAATTAGGGTGTAGTTTAACACAAGAAAACCTAAATCCAAATTTAAAATAAAAATGGGTAGTGTAGCACCTCAATGTGTAAATAGGTGGCAATGTGTTTGAACTTGTTTGGTATAAGAACTTGGTGTAATTTTTTTAAAATGAGCTTGTGAAAACAGCATGGGTTTTAAAAACCCAAGCAATCACATGAAAACTAACATGGGCTACGAGATAGTCATTGAATTTTTTCAATATACTTGCTTTTGAGAGGATAAAATTTAAGGTTCATTAAAAATAAATTAACTATTCCACATTATTGGTATGGTTTTTTATCCCCACCCTTCTCTAAAAATTTCATATGTAAAAGGCAATATTTAGGGGCTATTAACCTTTACACCCATATATTAATGATTTATACATGGAAAATTAGCTTTCTACCCTATGGTTTTGATTTCAAACGAAATGGTATCAATATAACTTTTAGTAAATGGGTGATTTATAATAATCCATAAATCATATGTGAGGTCTTGCAGGCCATTCACCAAAGGGTTTAGTCCCTTTATGACCACTTAAACCATGGGGTCTCTGTGAAGTACTACCGATGAAACCAAGCTCTGAAGTGCATACTGGCTAAAATACCATTGGCAATGCTCCAATTCATATACCCCACCAGATAAGCATAGTTAGTAATATGATAGGATGTTACTTCCTAGGTTAATACACCTTTAAAGACTAGTGGTAAGGTGATTAAATCCACCCCAAGAGGTCAAAATAAGATGCAAGGAAAATGCATTTTTTATTTTGATTCTTAGGACCCCATAAATGGGAAAGAGAAGAGCATAAAAAATGTATTCTTCAGGTAAGGCACACAAATAAGTAAACCAATGTGCTTTTGGTCACCCAAGATCCCTAAAGGGGGTAAGAGGAGAGCATAAAAACAATGATTTATAAACAAAAAATTAAATACAAACAACCTTAAGCAAATACAATGAGTAAATTCTCTTAAGAGCACAAAGGCAATGGTGATCTATTATTTTTAAGCACTAAATACTAAATGTGGATTAAGTTTTCCATAGCTTAGTTGTAAAAGTATAAAAATAACTTAAATAGATAGAAAAACCTAAAAAATAGAAGATTAGATTGTCAAAAAAAGGTTTTAGTTGGCCAAAAAAAGTTAATTTTAAAAATTTTAAACTCTTAAAAAAATTTATAGGGTGATTTCACCATTTAATAGAGTGACCTCACTAATTACAGGGTGACTTCACCATTCTACAGGATGCTATAAATAAAGTTTTGGTGACTTCATCAATTATCAAGGATACCTCATTGATTACTAGATGAATTTTATTATTTCAAATAAAACACATAAAAAATGTATTTTACCTTGAGAAATTTCACTATTTACTTTACAAGTTCACCAAAATGCAAGGCAACTTAATTGTTCCTAAATCAAGTTTAATAGTTTCATGGAAACCTATGAATGTGACTTCAATAATTAGATCATGACCTTAATAAAATATGGTTGAATTCTTTATTTTATTCATAATTTCATCATTTCTTGTAAAATAAATAGAGATCACATAACATTATAAAAAAACCTCATTGATTACATAAGTAACCTTGCTGATCCACAAGGTGACCTCACCGATACACAAGGTGTCTTCAACGATACATAGGGAAACTTATCAATTTTATCCATTTCTTAGGGTGACCTAATCAATTGTTAGAAAACACAAATACAAGAAAACTAGAGGAAAAATGAGAAAATAAACACCACAAGCAGGTTTGATTATTTAACTATAAGACTTAAATAGGTCTAAAGGAGGTTTGTGAGATGCACATTCCCATCAGGAGTGCCATTATGTAGAAAAATATTGAAAGATGGGTTAGTTTCAATGTTAGTATTCAAATACAAATGAAATCAAGAAACATAACACTTGAATATTTCTCCCTAAGGTGAGCTATAATCACTAAAATAAAGAAATCAATACATAAAGACAAACAATACATTCACCTTCCTCTAACACTCCATATAGTAATTTTTAGGCAAATGATTTCTCAGTTTATGGATAAATGAGTCTTTATCAATGTGTGTATTCTATTTAATATCATCTCCCCTTATCCACTATGGTTTTTTTCACTTTAGATGAAGAATGGTGAAGCTTGTTAGCAATATTTTGACATTAATTATTTTCACATAAAGGATTAATATAAAATGGTCAAGGCCCTTGTATTTATAGATTGAATGAAATGATATGGACCATTCATATTAAGATCAAGATGTGTGGTGAAAAATTAATTCAAATTTAGAGGCCAATTACAATATATGTTGTAATTAATATTTGGAATAATGGAGCAATTACTAGGCATGGCTTGCACAAATTAGATATTTGCTCCATTGATTAGGCATGGCTTGCATTTTGACCTTTGTGACTGTTTATGTCACTTTTTGTTGAATTTATATTATAAAAAATTATATAATATATAATTTTATATTGTTTTTTGACTTAAGCATTTAATTGGATTTAATTAGTTAAGTGAATCTGATCAAGCCTTTTACAATTATAAAAATTCAATTAATTGCCATGCACTATTAGTCAAAATATTTATTTGATAGCACTATTCGTCAAAATATTTATTTGATAGGTCATAATTTGACTGGAGATGAATTATAAAAAGGTAATGATTGTATACATGGTAACTACCTAATTAAGAAATATTGACATGAATCAGGAATTGCACGTGATGTGTGCAGATGAATTAGAGTGTTTCAGTGGTTTTAATCCAACTTGTGAGTTATTATAGGAAGTCATTTAGACTTATAATTTTGACATGATAGTGGTGAGAATTTGATGTCTACACCTATAACATATATTTATATTATACTATATAATAAGTATCAATACCTATAAAATATAATACCACCATATACAATTAATATACTACTTATTTACAACTTTATTGCTAAAACCATTTCAAAATATATAATTACACCATCCTATAAAACATGTCCTTCACTTACTAGTGATCCCAACTCAAAACCTACTAGTTATTTCACTATTAGTAGTGCTTAATATTTGTAAATTATGTCTCTTTGGCTTACATTGTTATATTTATATTTAAAATTAAAATTAAATATGATTGGACATCTTTGTGCTATAAAAATTGAACAAAATCAAGAATAGTAGCATAAATAATTGACTTTTTTCAAAAGTTTATGTTTTTCTATTATTAGCTCTAATATTGGATTTTGCATTCATAGATTCTACTAAGTTTAAAATAAATAAAATTCACATAAAAAATAGATGTTACTAGAGGTAATGCTAAGCCATTTGGCCTACACTAGGATATTATAATTTATCTCATCTAAAATTATTTTGTACTCGATTGTATCTATGTTTTCATTATGATTGTCATATCTAATAGGGTAATTCTATTTTTCATAAAAATAGATAAATCTAGTGTAACTTTTCCAATTCATGATGAATTTACCATGCTTTCAATTTTTAATAGGTAATTGTTTATATATGGTTAAGAGTAGAGGAATCCAATGCTTATAAGTTATGTTGAACAACGCATTTTTGTGACACATTAAAATAATTGATAACAAGCTTTGTTGATATCATAACATTTTTCCTACTATACCTGAACATATTGTACTAAAAACACATCATGGGTATCTAATCCTAGAGAGGTAGAAATATATGAGAGGCTTTGAATATAGTATCACTAAAATTTTAACACCTCTAAATGTTGTGATTTTTTATCTTATGGCACTATAAAATCTATAAGGTAATTATCAAGAGCATGAGATTAAATAATGATAAAAATAACTTGCACTAAAACAAAATATAATGTGTATTATTCACTAAATTGATGCACAATTCACATATATGACTGAAACATCTTCTAATTAGAGGGTATTTCTTAAAAAAACCATAGGTATTGATAAAAATAAAACTTTTGCATTGATGAAAGGAGATTATTTAGCTTCTACATAACCATCCAAAACCAAAAAGTATATTGATAAATAACATATAAATAACATAATACTCTTCATCATATTCACTTGACTGATAATAAGAAGAAAGGGTTTTTTTTGACTATATATGAGTAAATATGTCCCCCTTTCACATAATAATAAAATCCTTGCATGCTACTACTATATAAAGAGGAATGAAAGGAAATGAAATTGTAAAACCCAATATTATGAGTAGGTCTTCAAATTTTCCCAATCTAATATGCATGTATTTTCTTTTATTTTCATATGTTTTCCCAACCTCATTATTCATGGAAAGAGATGTGCCTATTGGGATTGAGAAATGGTTTTTGTTGTATCAAATTATTCAAAGATGGATAAGATGATAGAAATACCATGAAGAAAAAAAAAACATTTCTTATGGAATCATTATTACTACAAGAAGTATTTATTTGGTTATTTATTTATATAGATGAGGATGAATATATTGTTAAAGAAGCAAAATACCTTAGCATCATTTAGACCTAATGACATGGAAAAACATCCTTTCTTATGAAAATAGCATTTTACCTTATTTTTTGTCTTGTCGAGAATAAGAAAAGAGGATTAATCAATGCAAAGGACAAGTTTTTGCTCTATAAATGAGCCTAGTGTGGTAAGGGTTCAACTACTCCCTGATGACTCTCCAAGTCTGACAATGGTGAAAACATTAGAGACTTATTTTTGAAGGATTTTAGTCAAATTTTAGTGCCTGAGATCTCATATCACCACCTCAAAGAGATGCATATAAAAAGGTCATGAAGCTCAATTTTATGTCTACTTCTTGTGTTGCATAACATATAAAGTTAAACAAGTCCAAACCCATACTTTATAAATGTATTTTTAACCTTGGCAAAGGTGTATGATTCAGCTTAATATCATGATTAAAGATTGAAAACACACTAAAAATAAAGAAACTAAACCATATTTGAAAGAATAGTATACATTCAAATGCAAAAACTAGTATGAAACACATTAAATTGAACTTGATACAAAGGCATTCATAAAATATTTAAAATTTTATTAAAATCTCTTTATAGTTGAGATTCAATGCTCAATGTTCTACACACAACATCTAACCTTTTCATACATAGACTTTCCAGAAGAACTACAGGATCTTAATACATCATATAAAATACAATGAACTTATATTACCATTTCTATAGAGCTTCCCTATTCAGTGGACATACCAACATATAATGGATATAATGAGCTTCTCTATTTTTCTCTATTAGATCTCTCTAGATAGCTATAAGAAATGATGACAAGATGATAATATTAACATATATTCTCAATGAAATTATATCATCCAATAGGTAGAAGGGATATATTTTGATTAAATAAGATATTTGCATAGATCATAAATTTGGAAAGAAATGATAAACATTAATTTAAGATAGAACACATCATCAATGGTAGTTGAAATTACAACTAGATTTCCAACTAGATAAACACGTCATCTAACGAGCGTGAAAAAAGCTTAATCAATGATTAACACACAAATCAAGTCTTTCTTCTAAATAAATAAATAATATTTTCATTAATACTATTGGTATATGGACAACCTTTATCTCCCAATAAAGATAATTATCTCATAACTTATCATTGTATTTGTGCATTTAACATCAATTTAGACTCTAACTTAAGTAATTTTATCTGAAAAAACACAATATCAACTAACAAAATTGTACTTACTTTCAATCCTAACTTCCACATTATATATATTGGGAATGCACTATGGGTAACTTGCATAATAATGTGAAATTTTAATGAATTTTGAAGGTCTCGAGGTATATTTAGTGGTTAAATTAATGGGATGAATATTTTTTTATAAATTTAATCATATAGTATATACCCTTTAGAATTAATAATGGTTCAAACCTAGATTCATATCCTACTATTAAATTTATCTCTAATACACACACACATATACATACCATTATAACTAGCAATTCCAAATAATTAATACATGTCTCCTATAATTTCTTGGTGAATCAAAACCAAACATGCATAGTAATTATGGTGAAACTATGTCCCTAAATAATTTTGGGTATATTTTATAGGGTGATTAGAAACACAAATACAGGAAATTGTATAATTTTTTGGCTATGAAACCAATGTATGTCTTCACATGATTATCCATTTTCAAAATGGAATAAACCTAATTATAGCCAATTAGCTATAAATAGACACTAAAATTATCCCTAAAACTTCAAAGATATAGGATATAAGTTTTAAAAAATTTAGTGTCTAGGTTTTCAAATATTCAAATTAAGAAAAAACAAATTTTATAAGCAAAATACAATATTTCAAAGATCCAAAGTGATTCAAAAATAATTTACATGACAAATATTGGCACATTCATATAGATTGTGGGGGAATATGAAATGCATATGAACTTAATTTTCAAAGAATAAAATACATAATTACACACACTTGAAGGCATTAACATAGGCATGTGCAAAGCAATTATAGAAATCCAAGTTACAAGTTATAAATAAAATTGAGCATGCAGAGACATAATACTTGTTTTATCATAATTTGGAATTAACAAGTGTATTAAATCAAATTAAAATAAAATGAATAGAAAGATATAAAATGATGTAAAATAACTTAAAACTATAAAAATGAATGTAAAGTAACAGAATGGACAAGGATCACATGAAAAAAATAAACTAACTATGAACAACACAATAAGAATTAGTTGTTTTATGCCTATAAGTTTACTTAGGGTGATTGATGGTTGAAACTGATCAAGAATATCTAACTGTGTGTGTGAAACCAAAATTATACATTGATTAAGGTAAATATATACTAGAATAGGATAGGGTCAAATGCAACTACTATCCTCTACTAGTCAATTATGTCCTTTACTAAAAATTAGGGAAATAGGGGCAAATTCACCTGTGCCTACTTGAAACATGTCTATGTATATAAATTTGATCTTTGATTGCATGCAGATGAACTAAAAATGACATTTTAAAAGTTAAAACCCTAATAGGTATTGATATAACTACAAACCTTAAAAGAGAAAGGGGGAGTGTAATGGCCTCAACTAACCCCAATTTCCCCTATGATGATTAACCAATGCCTATGTATCCGATACTCTAAAAAGGGAAACCAAGCCCACATAGTTCTCCCACTTAGAGTGTTTTATGTGATTATGATCCTATTAATACATGTATGCATCTAGAGATGGCTTGAATACTTGATAATTCTTTTCTTGACTTTGATAGATTAGGATCTTTACTTGAATAAAGGTTACTTCAAAAAAATAGAATCAAATTTGGGAAGAATAGGGAAGCTTTACTTGGTGTGAAATAGTGTAACTGTGCCTCAATAGTGAAATTTCCATGTCATATAATAGGTGAATTATATGTGCATTTATAACAATCCAAAATGGGAAAACCTCACACTACCTATCCTAAAAATATGGACCAACCTATAAGGGAGAGTTTAACTTTGAAAACTAGATGTTACTAGGGTGAAGGACATGATCAAAACATAGGGTCAAAAGTGAATACCACTATTGTCCCATATTGGTAAATTTTATCCTAAAGGATAATAGTTGAAATTAAGGGTATGAGATGTTCATACAGATGCATAGAGAAATTTTTAACAATTAAGAACATTTATGTAGGCATAATATAATGACTTATAAAGGGATAGGTCCATTCAACTATTTAGGATATAACAAGGTGACAAAATAGGTCCAAATTAAGTGATTAAGTCAATTAAAGTAAAATTAGGCCAAAAATAACATTATCAAGTAATCATGACCAAATTTGAATGACTACATTTACTCTCCCCTAGTCTAAAAATGAAATTACTAGAGTAAAAATAAATAAAATATATACTTGAGTGGGTAAAACACACTTTGTCTTTGAGTGGATAATTCATTTATGTAAGGCACTTTAATTTTATAAACCCTTCAAAATTTCATGAAGTAGTCATTTTTTTCATTTGAAATTTGAAAAATCTTAAACTTTGAAAATTGAAAAACTTAAAAATAAAAAAGGGAGGAATACATCTTTAGGTGTGAAACTAACATTGCTCTTGTAACTTTGTTTGAATATGATGCTTCTTTGAAGCATTAGATAATGGTTTCTTCCTATGAAGCACTTAGAGAGATTGGTTATTTTGTAGAACCAATGAAGAATTAAGGATGATCAAGACCCAATTTGGATCGAACATGAATATAAAATATAACCCATTGAGGGATGCAAAAACCTTAATTTTCAATATTAGTATTTGTAACTTTGAGACAGATTTGAGTTGGAATCTATAATGGTTTCATATACTATAGTGATGTAAGGAACTAAATCTCTAAGTTATGCATTATGCACTTTAATTGAAACAACCACTGGAGATGGATTTTAGATTCAATTGTCACTTAGTTCTTTAGTTCTTATATGCATTATCAAAAGAGAATAGAGAATAACCTTGATCCTACCATGGAAAAATATGGAAAATACTATGAAATTATGACATGAATATGTATCATGACACAATGTGGTAAATGTAAAATATGTAACTATATGTATATTTGAATTTTGAAAATTATATTTGAAGCTTGTGCATGAATTTGTTCCATGTATCCAAAATGTATGAATCTGTATTTCATTCCTATAATGTGAGTGCATATCTATGGCATATGCCCCCATAATATGTACTAATAATTGATTTTAATCATTATGAATTCTTTGAAGCTATATTCTATACCAAAAAATATTTTTCACTCATAAAGTTTTATCTCATGTATGAAAATCCCACTGAAATGCCCCTCTTTTGAGTTGTGGGAATGTGCCTTGAAAGTCACTCATGTCAAAAGAAAAGTTAGAAGTATCATGGGTATCAATATATAATAATTTAATATTATATCATATGTGAAATGTATTTCACCATAATAAGATACATATCATTCAAAGCATTTATGTAACATATGAGGCAAGGCCTAGAGTGTCAAATCTAGATAAATCTATCAATAAATCTCATAGTAATAAATGTAATAAAAGAGTGCATAATAGTTAATGTATGATATGGATCATAACACTCATTAAACTTATCAAGCTCAAAAAACAAACAAACATAATAGCTTAAATGTTATACAATAAGACCAAGGGCCACATAAAAGGGACAAATTCAAATGTCACATAAGTAAATATTACACACATAAGGCCAATGAACACAAGAAATGGACATTAATAATGTCAAAAATAAGTGTTATGATCAAATTTCACATGAAACATAGGGCTAAGGGTCACAAGCAATAACATGTTCAAATGTCACACATAGCAAATTTTAGATACTAAAATCTAAATTTATATGATATACTAGTCTTGTATGCTTGAAAATAACCAATAATGACTCAAAATTTTAATTCATGACCTTCCCCCTATCAAAATTCTCATGTTCACCATATCATTGTGCTAAATTACTTATCATATAGTTTAAACCTAATTGATGAATCACATCACATGTAGCCTGTAGTATGAATATAAATTAATTTATATCCTACACAGATAGTTGTATATCCTTAGTATCATTTTACCCTATATAACACTAGCATCCTAATTAGGACATTAGAATTGATGCTAGTGTCCCTACCTTCTAAATAATCAAATTGAAAATCTCTCAGCATTAATGGGTTAGCCTATTTGTCTTCCTTAACTCTCATGTGAGATTATTTCAAAAATGTGTGGTAGAAATACAAATCAAAATACATTCATTATTAAATAATAAATATCTATAAAATACCAAGAAATCACCTCTCAAGCTCACACTAAACTTCTAAAAATCACTTGCATAACTCAGCTATATTTCCATATTCTTCCATATTTCCAAATTAGTCATATAAGTAAACTTATAACAGGTCTTAAGCATTCAAAGGGGATCCCATGAGAAATGTTTTCAAGTTACAAACTATATCACTACATACACTCATGTATATCATATTATACAATTGTTCGCACACATGCCCACATAAGGGGGAGAACTACATCTTTCTAAGGCCCTCTTTTGAGTATATGGATATGTGAGTAGTAATCATTGACAAAGGGGTATTTGAAGTTAGTTTTAATTCACTTGAGCCCACCAAACCCTATTTTTTAAGGTAACATGTGATGTTGGAAGACCTAGGGTTTTGAGTAAAATAATTATTCTAAGAACCTATGCACATGATTTGAATTAATAACCTACAAGGCAATGATTAAGCCTAATAGGCATAGGTGGTTATTCTAGAAAATAGTTTATATGTTGAGATGGACAAAAGTGTCAAAAATAGGATAAAAGAACTAATGGTGGTGTTTATATCTCAATGATACTATCCAAGCTGATAGAGAGTTATTTTCTAGAATCTGACAAATCAAGGTGAAACATTAGTATGTCTCCTTATACATATGTATATGTCATATCTACTTATGCATCATTAAATAAACCAAGTATTATTGCTCCTTCATATTGAAAATTTCATTATATTGTTTAGCATTATAATTATATATATTTGTCATATTCTCAGATTTAACATATTTAAAAGAATATTATAAATCTAAATGCATTAAATTTACTTGATTTTAGAATAACCTAATCCATAGTTGATTAGGTTATTCCCTCCTACCCTTAATTCCAAAAAGGGTTAAAAAAATCAATGATGTCATAGATATGTTCAAATAATTTCACACATAAGGGCCAAGGGCCATACATAATATATAAGAAAATTCTAGTCTACTTTGTATAAGTAATAACATCAATAGACCATAGAACTAGAAATGTAGTCTACATAATGTATATGTAATGTGATAATATCCTTGAATATAGTGTATCCATGTACAAAAGTAATATATATATGTTATAAAAACACTTGTAAAGGGTATATAACTCTATAATATAGGAGTTATAAAATAGTAACAATTGTACATACTGTTACTTTTGGAAAATATGCCCCTATCATGGCATGGCCTATGGGTAGAGTACACTCCAACATCTTAGTCCTTGTGAAATTTTTATGTTGGGAATAATACTCACAGACACTAGTAAAATTCATGTGTGATAGAAAAATATTATGCTATATATGACTTATGAGACAAATAACATACGAAAATGATGTACTTATATGTCTAATCATGTTATGGTCTTGGTTTTGTATTTTTAGAATATTGTGAATGTTTTTTGTATTTTTCTTCATATTTTTTAAGTTTTGAGATAAGAATAATAGAGTCTAGTAATAAACCATGGGTTCAAAATTAGAATAATGAGAAGGCATTTGAAAAATTCACAACATTTGTTAATGTAAATTATACACTAAATATTAGGGCATGGCCATTTATGAGAAAGATGCCCCCATTGTATATGTGAATGTGGAAAATAAAATAGGAATGCATAGGAATGATTTCACATCATTGTGTCATCAAATGTAAAATTGTTAAGGTGTGTAACTTGCATGTATGAGAAATTTAGTACAAAAATTAAAGATTTTGCATGAATAAATATTGTTGTGTAAACTTAAATAGAGTACAATACCAAAAAATTGAATGGATTAAGGATATGATTTGTAAATTTTTGAATTGATTGTGTCAAAATGCTATAGGAAAGGATCGATTCACTAAGGAAAATTATGGTAGCCAACATTGATATTTTATAGTCAATACTATCTATGATGGAAAATAATGTCTACCTTGCTTGGAATGTGAAAAAACAATCTAAATGGCATATGATGGTAGTATTAGATCACTATTTTGGATTGTTAAAGTGAAAAATAAGAGCCAAGAGACTAAAAAGACACAAAGAACCCAAAAATATAAGATTGATTGAATTAATTACATGTGTATGAAGTAGAATAATAACATGATACAGTAATCAAGAAGCTATGAAAAATAATTTATTTATTTATTATTATTTGAAAGTTTTTGAGTTTTTTTGAATATTTTAAATTTGAAAAGTTCTAACCAATAACTGGTCCATAGGATGTTCCCATGGATTCCTTGCATAACATACATAATCCTATTATAAATTATGTGTAAATCCACCAATTGGGATGGGATGTTGATGTGTAGGTGTTATTTCATCAAAATTATCGTACCAATCCTATACATAATCATGATCATAATTATCTTATTTTTGTTGGAATTATGGTAAGTCACTCTTTTCATTATTTGTATTGGCATATGCAAAACCAACTACACCATACTGGGTTATTAATTTTTTTAATTTCTTATGGTTTACCATATGTGATATATCACATGCCTTTGATGTGATGGTACTAATTATCTTTTCTAGAATGTTTAAAAAATAATTTTTTTCATTTGTCTATTCTTTATCTATATATATTTACACTCTTTTAATTGTAACCATTGCACTTTTATGGTATTGATTTTACCCAATGTTACCCCAATTGCTCTCATCCATGATTTTTATAGTGTTTCATTATATTGATCCAAGTTATGATTGATGTGAAATATAACAAAATTTGTTTTTGACCCAAGTGTTATTGGAAAATCAATAAATCCAATGCAAAACTAAGTCCCAATAATATTATCCTAGTGTTGAATGGCATACCCAAGATGTTGGAGAAGTGTTATGCTACATATATTTTATTCATGGAAAGATGTAATCTCAATGTTGGTACATTTATTTACATCAATGTGAAAATGAATAATCAAAGGCTCTTGATATGATGAATATTTTTTAAATGCCTCCTTTGCAACCACATTATTCACCAAATTTGTGACAAATGCATATGAGATCTACTATTGTAACAATTATTTGCATTTTAATCTTTACATATATCTAAAATAGATTTGTTCTTTGTATTTGGCTGATATTTAGCTATTAATTTTGAATCATCATGGTATACAACTAGACAAATGGTTGTGAATAAAGTATGAGATAAATATTCATTCAAGGGATTAAAGTTTAGATTGTGTAGTTGATCATCTATCATATTAACCATATTAGATTCATCATCATCACTATCATAATAATATGAAACATGGTCATATTGTACCTCTAGATTAACCAATAAATGAAGAACATGAATAAGCTTGGGTTGAACCATATTATCTTGATGCTCTTTTTGTGTACTTTCTTGTTCATTTTGTGCCTTTCATAACTTTTCTTGTTCCAATTGAAACCTTTTTTTCCTTTTGTAATTATGCTTGATGAAAACTTTATTGTTATTGTATGTAGCAAATTAAGATATATATATATATATATATATATATATATATATATATATATATATATATATATATATATATATATATATATATATATATATATATATATATATATATATATATATATATATATATATATAATTTATCCTACTTAGTAAATCCATGATCTGAGAAGGTAATCAAATAACATCTATTGTAATACTTTGTATATTAGGAGCATGACCAAATTGGATTTGTAAAACTTAACTAAGGGAATGTTTATCACACAACACTGAAGGAAATGGTTACAAAGCCTCTAAGAAAATAATATCATGTAATAAACCTAACTAGGTCTTTTAATTCATAAAATTAAATCTAATATAGTGTTATCAAATATTATAACATAAAGGGGGATGTTTTATAAAAAACAAAACAAACAATGGATCATGGTAGTAAAATGGGAGCCTAGATCACATAAGGTGGAAGATGACAAGCCTAGAAAATCTTATAACTACACTAAGTTTAAGTGTAGATGTAATATAAACTAGGATTTATACATTCAAAACCTATTAATTTGTCTAATATATATCTATAAAATGAAATAAAAAGAGTTAGAAATACTTAACTTTGAGTGAACCTGTCGAGTTTCAATCTCCCTTTTGGCCAATGGTGCTTTGTAAGAGATTATTTTGGAAATGTAAGGATAACACTAGTTGAAATCAACTTTATCTAAAATATTCCATATTTTCATCTAATACTTCCCATAACACAAGCTATCTTTCCCCTAAGATAAACCCTAAGAAATGGCTCCTTCATATGTAGATGTAGTAGAATTTGTGAGCTATAATAATGTACAAATGAATGTTCCTCTCTATTGGATTGAAATGAAGGTCATATTTATAGTAATGGATATGTTATAGCCCTTATATAATTTTAGGAAACAAGGTCACCCTACCATAATCCATTTTCTAAAAATTTAACATTTGAACTCAAACTAGTTTGACCTAGGCCAACCTAGTTGCATAATATGTGCCATAACTTTCACAACTAGGTCGAACATGGATGACCTAGTAGGAAAATGGGTATTAGATTAATTAGGGGATATTTGAGAGGATAATTACATAGGGATTTAGATAATTGGGGTTTGTTTGATTAGGGAGTTGGATAAGCAAGATTTGTAGTGGGTTTAGGTATGATAGAATTAACCAATAATATTATAAATCACCAATGGTCTACCTACCCCTTTCTTGATGCACCATTTTTAAGGAATTCACTCAAGGATATTGAAATGTAGTAGATTACTACAAGATATAAAGTGTCAGTGAATGATAAAGTTTAAAAATAGTATGTGTATACATATGCCCCACTCAAACCTCACCACGTATCACATGAGTGTAACAAGAGATGGTGCTTCAAAAAATAACATAAAGACATACTAACTGAGGTAATAAATTATAGTATAAAGAGGAAAATAAATTAAAATAAACTTTTAAATGTGTACCTTCACTTACTATGTTGTTTTTGAATAAGAATTGCATGAAAAGTAGATGAAAATGATGACTAGTGTGTGGAACAAGAGACATACCTAAAAAATAAGATAAAATTCATTTTAAAAAAAAGTGGTTAATAATGAAAAAATTATCTACTTTACCATGATTCCACAACTTATTTCGGTTTGTCAAAAGAGCTTATAGAAGCATAACTATGAGCAAAATAAAAAATTTCTCAGTAAATAATTGAAGCTTTAGAATTTTTGACATTTGAATATAAAAGGAATAAATTAGCTCTGGGTTTGAGCAAAGACAGATGATTTTATAATCTTGAGGAGGTGGATGCTTTGGAGGAGGGTTTGGAGGAAAGATCATGGATGTTGATGGCATAGTCCAAGTATGTAGTGTATTTAATACTAATTTTTAGCATTTTGGGATTTCAAATGAATTATTTTATAAAAATTAGGTTCTAGGGAAAATATGTTAGCAAAATTTACCCAATTTTTTTTAGCAATAGAGTAAAATTACCACAAAAAATGGGTTGGAGTCAAAAAGTGAAAAATTAGGTCTAGGGCATTAATTATAAACTAGTTAAAAATCACCATTGATTTTGAATGGGATCAACTTGGTTGACTTAGTTGAGTATGGAAGATTTGGTTAGGTGGTTGAATGCATATTAGTTGGTTGACCTAGTTAGAGAAAGGATGGCCAATGACATATGAGGTGGCTAAATGAATTAGAAAGAAAAGATGGCTAACGACGTACCCTAGGGCTGACTGTGTTACAAATTAAGATGGTCAACTTAATTTTAAAATTGGATGACTTTATATAATTTGGATAATGTAGTTAAGGTCAGTGGATGATGAAGTTATACCTATCTGACTTGGTAAAAATGAGGATGGTTCAATATAATAGGATACATGGTTGAATTAGTATGAAATAATACTAGACAATGTAATAGGATACATGGATGACTTAGTATGAAAGATTAAAACATGTTGATGTAGTTAGATATATGGTCAACTATTTAGGAATGATGGATTAAAATAAAAACAGGTTGATAAAGTAGTTAAGTGTATTTTGCTTGTGTTTTTAGTTTTTAAAGTATATTTGATTATCATTTGGATAGAGAACTTATACTTGCTTTGTTTTTTGATATTTTGAAGATATGATAGAGGCTATGGATATTAATATATGTAATGTGGATACTAAATCTACTGGATAGGTTTCTTATAGTATATCAGGCACAAATTATGACCTTGGGGTTTGGTTGGATTATGGAGTTGTGGTAGATTTTATTAAGTGTTGAGTTGGTCACCATGTTCTTAGGAATATGGGAGTGTCTGACTAACACTTTTTGATGGGTGGTAGATGGGGATACCATCGAGGTGTGTATCACCCTATAGGATATTCATTTTTTGTTGTGACTTCCTATTGTAGGTACACCTATGGTGTGTGATACACTAGATACAAATGTTGAAAGGTGAGCATTAAGCTTATGGGAAACTATATCAGAGAGGTATATCTAGGTGGGTTTGTAAGAATGCTTATTTTATGTGTATGTGTTAACCATTTTAGATATCTAAAAGGCCATTATTAGATTTTTGATAGTTCATGTGATCTAGAACAAGTCAAATGAGAAGATCCCATTGTAAATTTTTGCATTATGTCAGTCCATGTTAGAGTATGGCACAATAGATGACTTAGGATCTATTATCTATGTAGTTGGTGCAAAAATTTAATAATATTGTATAATAGGGACAAATGATGATAGGCCTAATCATATTATTGAGTAGTTAGATTGATGAGATATTCCTTATGCATCAACCTATAGTGGATGATGCCTTGATGAATGTGTGGAGGTGGACATATGATCACTTGGAACATGTTGTATGACATGCCCAACATTACAAAAAATTACATGAGGGCAGATTATTTTATAGCCATATCAGGGCATGATAGATATTTGGTGATCATGGCCAAGTAATTTTCAAGTTTGAGGTCAATTAAGGATCATTAGACATTATGAATGGTAGGTAGAGCCATACCCAATAGTTCATGTACTAGGTAAATTTGGATTAACACATCCTAAAATATTGATGATAGTACCAATGCATTGGACATGACATGTGAGAGAGTGATGTGAGGTAGAAGGTATAGGGACACTATAAAAGATTCATGTTATTTGGTTTCACTAACCTAGGGTGCCGAGATGATGATGCTAAGAATATCAAGGAGATAAATGATTACTTATTGTATCACAATATCATATAGCATATCCACCACCACATCCATGAAGATAAATATGGGCTCTAGTATAGTCGTAGGTAGAGTCACAACCACAAGGATACCCAACCATGCATTATAGAAGGCACTCAATGGCTAAGTAAATAGAGTCACTATTAGTGAATAAGATGTGGTTTCTTGTGATTATTTTGATTTGAGATAGATATACATGTTATATATATCTCATGTGATTTAACCTAATCAGTATAGAGGTTTCACACCACTATATAACCATGTATTATAAGAGGCACAAGTTGGCTAAGTAAATGGATTGACTATTGGTGAGTGAGATGTGGTTTCTTGCGATTATTTTGATTTGAGATAGATATACATTATATATATATATATATATACACATATATGTATACATATACATATATATATATACACACACATATATATGTATACATATATACATTTATACATATGTATATATATATATATATACATATACATATACATATATATATATATATATATATATATATATGTATATGTATATATATATGTATATATGTATACATATATACATATATAAATATGTATATATGTATACATATATACATATATACATATGTATATATGTATACATATATACATATATATATACATATACATATATATATATATACATATACATATACATATACATATACATACATATATATATACATACACACACACACACATATGTATGCATATATGTATACATCTATATATATATATGTATATATATGTATACATATATATATATATATATATACATATACATATATGTATATATCTATATCTATATATATGTGTGTATATATATATATGTGTATATATGTATACATATATGTGCATATATGTATATATATGTATACATATATGTATATATATATATATACACACATATATGTATACATATATATATACATATATACACATATATGTATACATATATATATATATATATATATATATATATATAAATAGATATAGATATATACATATATGTATATGTATATGTGTATATATATATATGTATGTATATATATATATATATATATATATATATATATATATATATATATATATATAGACACACACATATATGTATCTATGTATATATATACATATATATGTATATATATATACATATATATGTATCTATATATATATAATGTATATCTATCTCAAATCAAAATAATCACAAGAAACCACATCTCACTCACCAATAGTCACTCCATTTACTTAGCCACTGAGTGCCTCCTATATTACATGGTTATATAGTGGTGTGAAACCTCAATACTAATTAGGCTAAATCACATGAACATGATGCTCTCCACTTCAAATATTTTTGAAGAAATATTTTGAAAATTGATGTGATTTTTGGTTTTATTTTTTTAGAGGCTACGATGGAGGATACCAAATGGGTGACCATGGTAGAAAGATCCCATCATGATATATTAGATGGTGTACTAACTTAGCATGATACTATGTAGATGATTGATTTTGTGGTGGCTTCAACACCTACTTATGTTGGTTGGTTTTGATTGGTTAGTGAGGTAACTCAAGAGCTATAGATAATATCAGAGGTAGCTTAGGTAGTAGTAACACTAGGAGTGGGTGATGGGAAGCTATGAGCATGGTAGTCATTGGATAAGGAAAAAGCCACACAAATGGATACAAATAGATAGTTGGCATAATTTTAGGCCTAAGTGTCTCATATATAGGGATAGGTGGAGGGAATATGATCACATACACAATTGCTACAATGAAATATTTAGAGAGGGTAGTAACAAGAATCTATGGGTAGTGTACTAAGTCTTCATGAGATATATTTTATACTATGATTGTATCAAAAAAATTGATCCATATATATAGAGATATGTTATTGATGACTCATAGATGTATTGATGTTCTTTTTAGCACATGTTTTGATTGTTATATGCTATTTACAAAAATGTGTTTATGGATGTTATTATTTTATTTATAGCACATGTGTTGATATGTTATATGATATAATAAAATGTATAATTCATGTGATATTATTTTATAAAAATTGTGAGCAAATGCATGGTAAAAAATAATGATGTAAAGGAAATGAAAATATGAAACCAAAAATTATTAATTGATAACACTTTGTAAAATATTTTGAAAGTGAATGAAATGTGAAAAATGAAAATGTAAGTGAAAATAAGAGAAATATAAAATAATAACACAAAAATATGAAAATGAAAGAATTATCAATGTAAGAGTACAAACAAAGATATGCAAATGATAAAAATATCAATGTTAGAACACAAATATAGATATGTAAATGAAACAAAAATAATGTAAGAGTACAAAAAAATATATGTAAATGAGCGACAAGTGAATATTAATGTAAGATAAAAATACAAACAAAGATATGTAAAAATGAAATAAGAGTAAGATAAAGATGACAAACCAAATGTAGGGCTAATATCCATATGTTGACATAATTATACATGATTACATCTTTAAACATATCATGATGCAACTAACTCTTTATTTTGAGATGAGTGGATCACAGGCTACGTCCGTCACCTCAAAAGGGAGTATTATTAACTTTTTATTCTCATATATACTTAATATTCCATGAGAAAATAATATATATTGGCATAGATTATATAAAAAATATGTAATATAAAAGAGTATGGTTCTTTATAACAAAACATGATACATAGTTATTATAGGAGGTTAAGGCAATTTTGTGAGGAAGGCCTAATTCTAATCAAGGTATTATAGTGAAAATAAAAAAAATTAAACCAAAGAGGTGTAAAAATTGAGGTTTTTAATATTAAATAAGGGTATTTTGTGACGAAGGCCTGGTCCTATCTAAGGTCTTACACTACAACTAACAAAAGGGAAACTAATGAGGTGTGATCAACTATTAAGTGATACTCATCAAGGGGAATATCATCGGTAAGATTATGAATATATATAACGAAAAATATAAAATAGGTTTTATGTAAATCCTTAGTATAAATGAGACACAATTAAGCAAATGTGCTAGTGCTAAGAACTATTTGAATAACAAAGAGCTAAGATAATCTAATGAGTAGATGCAAAGCTTGGGATTAATAAATAAAGTACATAGATCATCTCATAAAGGTTTTTTTTTTCACTTAGATTTGAATATTTTAAGGAGATGAAAAATCTCTCTTCATCCAAGTGGCACAATGGAATCACCTCTAGTCTTGTGGGTAGCCTAAAGAATGAGGTGAATCCGTAGATAGGGCTAGCTCCCTTGATGTACCACTTTAGATTGTAACTACTAATAAATTTTAGGGGTGAAAAGGGAGAAAAATAACTAGAAGAAAACTAATCTAAGGGAGTTGATACACTAAATAACATGATGACATACAACCATATGCATATTAAACTTTAAATCAAAGGATAAACTAAAAATACACTTCTCCAATCTTCATCTTCTCACATCAATGCTACATTGTGAGGTTATAGATGAATGTGCAAAGCTAGGAGGACTAGACTAAAGTAAAATGAGGGATATAATGAATAAAATAACTCACTTAAACCATGAACATCTCCTGGAATACTTCACATTCCCTGTAAGAAGAGGCTACAAATAGGTGAAAGAATGGAACATGCTAAGGAATCCATAGTTTTCAGTAAGAAATATTCATCATCCAATTGAACACACTAAGAAAAGTCATAGAGGAGGTAAAAATTAGGATTATTATTAATCAAAACGTATAAATTTGAGCATGGATTGACCATACTTAGGTGGAACATCCCCTAAAATGGCCAAAATGGCTAGTTCTTATAGAATTTGAGAGAGAGAGAAGAAGAGAGAAGTCCAAGGGTCACAAGGACACTTGTCAAGATAATAAAATTAGTTATTTGTGTATGAGAAGATAATTTTGGATGAAAAATGTAAGATTAAGAGATAAACATGTCAATCCAAGTCATAAACCTCATGAAAAGTGGCAAGAAACTCCTCATTCTGGCTCATAAAAATTGCCTACATGATTGGCCCTATTTGAATGCCTCATAACTAATTAGGAGTAGGTAAAATGATTTTAATGGAGGTTAAATACATTAAAAAGGCCTATCCATTCATTGGTTATAGGATTGGTCATCTGGAATTACTTGAAAAGGAGAAATCATCATCTATTGTCCAAAAAACTACTCTTCCATGTACCCTTCACACTTGGCTTCTAAAAAGAGATCAGTTTCTCATGAAAATTCATAAAATTTAGTGAATGGAATGTGTAAAATCTACCCATAACCTTATAATCATTAAGGACACCTTAAAAATTCCATCCACTTGAAGTTTTCACACTTCTCCTTAGCTTGTCCATTAGGCCAACTTTGACTGGTTGAGTTGAAGCACTTAGTTTGGATAATTATGAGTTATTTCAAGGAATGGGAGTGATATGGGGGGTTATATTAAGTCTTAATATTTACATCCATGTGTTTTTTTATCTCTTTAAACCTTACACAACCTATAAAACACACAAAATAGTGAGAAACATCCTATTTTCCCCTCATCTATACAAGTTCATACAACTAATTTTATTTTAGAGTAAATTTATATAGTCCTTTACAAGTTCCAATAGCTATTATAGTCAAAATATGATCCAGATTTCACTCCAAAAAAGGGTCTCAAGTCATGTTGAGACCTCTTACACGTGGAAGAGCTCATTGAGAGCTTTCTAGCACTTTTTTTGGATCACAAAACGGAGTCCAGATGCCCAAGTTATAGCCTGCTAAAGTTATTTTGTGATAGGAAAAATAAGGAGGTGTGAAATACGTGGCATAATTTGTATGAGACAAGTGGAATAATCACCGATTGACACGTGGTAGTAAATTTTTGTACATTCATGTAAAAATTTGGTTTGGTGTTTTGGTTTGGTTTCAGCCTCTGGTCTTTGATAGGGGGTCATATGGAGAACCATGGGCCCCACTATTGTATCACTAGGGACCCTCAGTGAGGGTCAACACACTTGGTTAAGGAGGGGTGCCTTGGCCTCCATTTCATATTGTAATGTATTTGATTTTGATTATAAACCATAATATTTTGCCCACCAGATGCATGTGGGATAATTTAATTATATTTTTTAAATAGCTTGGTAATATTTTGTAATTACCATTACCCCATTAAGCCACATGGGAGAACTAGCAATTGCCACACCACATCCAACCACCTTACCGAGTCAAGCTTAAGATTTTATGCCAATTTGGAGACTGTGAGAAATGTCACATCTGAGTTAACCTAGCTCGTGACTTATTTTCCATCTTACCAAGTCAAATGCTAAGTTTGGAGATCGTGATAAGAGGACATGCCATAGCGTATATGATAAGTTGGTACAATAACCAATGTACATGCTAAGTTAAGCACCTTGAGCCCACCAAAAGGGGCATTGACATTGTAAAAAGGTGGCACCTAACTATTAAAAGACATGAAAGCCATTCCAATTTGCCAATGTGGGACTAAGAGATAAGTCTAAGCACCCAAAAAGAATGTCAAAGACTTAAAACCTACACCTATCATGTAAAATGGATATGCCTTGACTACTTGAGCCATAGGTTTCGAAGTGTTATAAAAGGCATGAAAATTTATTTGAATGTAAGGATTCGCTGGACTGTGTATTTTTTTCAATAGGCTGAGAGCTAGATGGAAGCTTGGAGATAGCTAGCAAATGGATTTTGATCCATTATCTAACCTGGTACATAGAGAGTAAGCCTTTTTAATTATGTTTTGTAATTTAAAAGAGAAGTTAGATTTATTTTTATTATAAATTGGATAAACCAATAGTTAAGTTGAGGGACTTATGCACCTTCAGAAGGGGTTGAAGACTGAGGAAGGATTCCATGTTGCCAAGCTTGAGTTTATTAGTGAAGGTGGAGTTCTTGAATAGAGATCAAGCCTAAGGGAAGTTTTTTAGAATTTTAAAGAATTTGTAAGCCATTTATTGCAAAAATTTAATGTAAATGGTCCTCACTATTGGGTAGACCCAGAGACATAGGCAAGAGACGCCAAACTCTGTTATCAATGTCGTATGGTAAAATTGTCTTTTGAATGCATGTTTTTAATTTATTTTTATAATTTTTAATTAATCATGAATGCATGCAATTTTTGAAATTTGACATTTTATGACATTTAAAAAAAAACAAACTAATTTTAATTGGTGAATGGAAGTGAAAAAGTCTTTCGACAGTTCCAATCCAATTCAACAAATGAGAACACTTAATTGCCAAATAATTTGCAAGTTCTTTTGAGTATTTCAAGAATTTGATAAGTTTGAGAAATTTAGTATCCATATTTTAAACTTCACTTTGAGTTTATCAATGTAGTTTATGGATCAAATTGGTATCAGAGCAGTTAGAAAGTAGGGTTAGCTTTTGATTATGTGATTTGATAGTTGCTTTCAGTTTATTAGTTATCAATATCACTTGATTAGATTGTAGTGTACAGTTGTGGAATTAGTGTGTTTATAGGAAACCATGAGCAAGTTGTCACATAAAGCTAAGATGGAAGAGCTTGAAAGCATCAATACCCAAATCTAGGATGAGAATGTATTCTTGAGATGTAAGTTCTTATTTTTGAAGAGCAAGTTGCAAGTTTGAAATTAGAGCTTGAATATAAGGATGAGCTCTTGATCATATTACAATGTGGTGAACCAAAGATTGCAATAACTTCTACTTTAGATGCATAGACTATGATTGAGTGCACTATAAGTTATTCACCAAGCAATTCATCTTCTTCTTCTCATTCAAATTTGGATTCAAGTAATGATGCTTTTGGTAGTTTTGAACTACACACTAAGGGTATAGGATCCAAATTATTGAATAAAATGGGCTTTAATGGAAGGGGTCTTGGTCAAAATGGCCAAGGAATTACTAACCCAATACAGGTAGAGCATAGATCTCTTCATGCAAGTTTGGGTTACACTAGTGAGTAGGTGGATATTGGAGAAAATTCCTCCATGGCTAAAAGAAGACAAGATTCTGATAGCAAAGGTCTGAGGCCACTAGTAGAGCATGTGTAGTGTAAGAGAATAGGTAGAAGAGGTATTGAGATTCCACCTCCTAGCTCCTACACTAGAATTAGCACTAAATCTTTTGATCCACTTTTTATGTTTAAGAAATTTGGATTTAACATTTAGAAGATGATGCAATCATTTCCTTGCACTTTTTATGGAATGCATAACCATAGTGTTGCCTTTTGTTGGAAGAGACATGATTTTATTACGTATATTGCAGGTGTTAATAACCATTCTCATCATGGAAAAGTGAGAAGAGGTAAAAGGGAGACCTCACCTAAGAAGGTTTTATGCACTCATTGCCATATGAGTGGACATCAAACTGATCATTGTTTTAAACTTAAATCATCTTCTCATTCTATACATGGTAAAACTAAGATGATTTATCAACCTATTAATAAGGTCAATAAAGTTAAATCAATCCATAATGATGTTAAGGAATCCACTAAGGAAATCAAGTTAACTAGGCAGAAAATCTGATTAAGTGGATTTATAATGCATTTATTTTTCAAAAAATTGTTAAGAATTTGGTTAAGGGAAAGAAAAAGATTTGATGATGCATTAGTAGAGTTGTGAGAACACTTTGAGATAGGTTTATCAATCGAACTATTTCAATTCTCACCTTATGTTGAATAGCTCTATGTTTTGGAAACTCTTGTTTAAGCTGAGTGAGTTGTATGTGGAATTGATAGGAATTTAACTCATTTGATTAGTTGGAGATAATAGCAGAATGCATGTGGTGGGTTGAGTTGATTTCCTTACAATACTTGTCTCATATTTAACTGATATTTTGAGAATGTATCTATTTTTGGCACATGGATGTATAGATGCATTGTGGACATGTTTAGATGCTAGGCAATATACACTTTGTGTTGTTTGCATTTGCTTAGGATTGTAAGTCCCATACCAAGGAATTGTATTGCAACATGTATACAACATTTATTTTATGTTGTTATCATTAACAAACTTGTTTTATAGTTACATTGGCAATTGTTTTAGTTTATTGATAGTTCACTACTTTATAGGATGTGACATGGGCAGACAGTTTTGGTATGTTGTGATCAATTTATTGGAAGTTGTAGATTCATTTACTCATGCCATGTTGTAGGCACTTTCAATTGAGTTATGAATCATTTATTTTTCCAATGTTTATCTTTTTCTATGATTGGGTTCTGTTTGATGTGATACAGTAGACTAGTTATCAGTTTCAGGAGAGTAGACTTTTGGAGACCAAAAGCCTCTTTTGAAGGGAGGTGTGATCTAGAGCTCACTTTGGAAAAAGGTCCCAAGTCATGTTGAAACCTCTTGCACATGGAATAGATAATTGAGAGATTTCTAGTCATTCTTCTGGATCACAAAATGGAGTCCAGATGCCCAAGTTATAGGCTAATAAAGTTATTTTATGATAGGCAAAATAAGGAGGTGTCGCAATACATGGCACAATTTGTATGAGATAAGTGGACCAATCACCAGTCGACATATGGTAGTAAATTTTTGTACATTTGTACAAAAATTTGGTTTGGTGTTTTAGTTTGGTTTTAGCCTCTGATCTTTGATAGGCAATCATATGGAGAATTGTGGGCCCCACTATTGGCTCACTGGGGGCCCTCAATGAGGGTCGACACACTTGGTTAAGGAGGGGTGCCTTGGCCTCCATTTCATATTGTAATTTATTTTAATTTACTTATAAACCATAATATTGTGCCCACCAGTTGCATGTGGGACAATTCAATTATATGTTTTAAATAGCTTGGTAATATTTTTTAATTACCATTACCCCATTAAGTCACATGGGAGAACCAATAGTTTCCATGCCACATTCAACCACCTTGTTGAGTCAAGCTCAAGATTATATGCCTTTTTGGAGACTGTGAGAAATGCCACATCTAAGTTAACCTAGCTCATGACTTATTTTACATCTTACCAAGTCAAATGCTAAGTTTGGAGACTATGAGAAGAGGACATGCCATAGCGTATATGCTAAGTTGGTATAATAACCAACATACATGCTAATTTAAGGACCTTGATCCCACCAAAATGGGCATCAACATTGTAAAAAGGTGGCACTTAACTAATAAAAGACATGAAAGCCATTCTAATTTGCCAATGTGGGACTAAGAGATAAGTCTAAGCACCCAAAAAGAAGGCCGAAGACTTGAACCCTACATCTATCATGTAAAAGGGATATGCCTTAACCATTTTAGCCATGGGTTTCAAAGTGTTATAAAAGGCATGAACGTTTATTTAAATGTAAGGATTTGCTAGACTATGTATTTTTTTAATAGGTTGAGAGCTATATGAAAGCTTGGAGATAGCTAGAAAATGGATTTTTATCCATTATCTAACCTGGTACATAGAGAGTAAGCCTTTTTAATTATGTTTTGTAATTGAAAAGAGAAGTTAGATTTATTTTTATTATAAATTGGATAAACCAATAGTTAAGTGGAGGGACTTATGCAACTTCAAAAGGGGTTGAATACTGAGGAAGGATTCTATGTTGCCAAGCTTTAGTTTATCAACAAAGGTGGAGTTCTTGAACAAAGATCAGGCCTAAGGGAAGTTGTGCAGTGTTTCAAAGAATTTGTAAGCCATTTTTTGCACAAATTTAATGGAAATGGTCCTCAATATTGGGTGGACCTGGAGACGTAGGCAAGAGATGCTAAACTCCATTATCAATGTCATATGGTAAAATTGTCTTTTGAATGCATGTTTTTAATTTAGTTTTATAATTTTTAATTAATCATGAATGCATGCAATTTTTAAAATTTGACATTTACAACATTTTTTGAAAAAACAAGCCAGTTTTAATTGGTGAATGGAAGTGAAAAAGTCTTTTGATAGTTCCAATCCAATTCGATAACCAAGAACACTTAATTGCCAAACAATTTACAAGTTATTTTAAGTATTTCAATAATTTGATAAGTTTGAGAAATTTAGTATCCATATTTTAAACTTCACTTTGAGTTTATCAGTGTAGTTTACAGATGAAACTAGTCCATTAGATTGCATCTCCAACTCCATTTCTCCAAACTGGTCTTTGTAAGGGTTTTGGAAGGGTTTTAAACCTATTTTTGATCTTAAGAATTTCTAATAAAGTTAGGACATCCAAATTTCAAAAATATTCCTAATATATGTCTTTAAAGACCCATAACATTCCCAAACCCATTTATCATCCATGTACAATGTCTAAAAAGATATGAGTGTTGAAACTTCTCTTATTGAGCTCTTCTTTCCCACTTTGCACAAGTCTAAGTGGGGTTTAAGCCAAAAATGACCCTTATATGGTTTATCCTACAAGGTTAAATCTTGAACATGTCTGAAATTTTCTCAATACGATGTCTCAATGATTAGGAATGTTTATCTTATGATAGGAGTGAAAATGGTCCTCCATTTGAACGTAGGTATCACCATGCTCAATGGTTTGCCTAAAACCTTTGGAGTTTTAGATATCCCTATTTTAACTAGCACAAAAAAAAATATATTCACCCTATAAACATGTCAAAACCTATTATAAATCCTACCTAAGGCTATAAGTATGAATGGCTCTTCATTTGATATTAGGCTCAAACCCTGCTTAACATGCTACCTACATACTTGGTGGTTTAGAGCACCATGTTGAGTTTAATCCATTTGAAAAAGGTTTTACATGATGTCTTAGATATTTTAAAACTTATCACACCTTTCAAAAAATTTCCCTTAGCCTCTATCTCATCCTTTTTTCACCTTCTTTAAGACTACCAAGTTTTGTGCATGGGGAAAGTATCCTCTATCTAAGACAAAATAGAGGGTACGTCCCATATTTATATAGAAAAAATAAGTATTGGAGAGGCTTACCTAGGTGGTAAGGATACTTTTTACAAAAATTCAACCCTTAACTAGGTCATATGACCCCTTAACCTACTCAAGTTTTAAGGCAAACTATTTGAAAATAGACTGTGTGCCCATTCAACCATATGGACTATGTTTTTGCTTTACCTGAGCACTTTTATCTATTTGTGTGTATCATGATTATTACATTATGTTTTTACAACCTAAATTAATATACCCTATTCTCTATTCATACCTCAAACTCTCACATATCTCTATATGTTCTTGCCTAGTGTAGACTGTTTGCCTTCTTGACTATGTTTTCACTTGGGTATACCCTTGATTTTGCTCTTGTAGGTGTGTGTGTTTATGAATTAATCTTAATAATATGGTATAAACACCATTATTTAGTATATTTTAACCATTTATGATCTGTTTTCACTCATACTAATTCAATGCAAATATTCAAACATCACTTTCTAGCCCACTACCTATCACAGTCATTTAAGGTTGGTTGTAGGTATACTTAGGGTTGAGAGGGGTCTGCATAGACTTGGCTTCATGTTTAAATTTCCTTAAGGTGATCATGAATTTTAATAAGGTGACCACAATTTTGTCTCATCACTCCAACTTCTGTATACCCTTTACATGTCTCTTGAACTCACAAACTGAGTTCCTTCTCCCTTGATAGTGAAACCCTACCTTCACGATTCTTATAGGTGTTTATGAGGTGATATTGGGGTTAATAATGATTCTAAAGGATATTAAATTAGTCCATATAGGTCAAAATATATGTATTTTAACTAGTAACCTTCTTTAAATCCTTAAAACACCTTTCAAATATCAAATTGGGTCATTGTCTTTACTGAGGTAACTTGTCCCTATATACAGACACTTGTAGGTGTGCTTGAGACTTGAAACACTTACTATTCATCATATTAATGATTACATGCCCATTTAATAATAATTACATCCATTTTACCATTCCAAACATGAATATAAGTTTCATTTGTTCTTTAGGATATCAAAATCCATTCAAAACTCAAAATTTGTAGATGCCACTATTTGGTTTTAGTAGCTTTGAAATCAACTTGGATCCTCTAAATTACCATCCTCCACTAACATTATCTCTCTCTCTCTCTCAATATTTTTCAAGGTCTATGTTTTTTCTAAGGGATAAAAAGGTCACTTATCTAGATTGCCTAAAATTATTTCCAACTATGTGATATATTATCTCCAAAACATCTTGGAACCTCTATCTCTTTATTTTGAGGATCAAGGGCCTGAATTCATAGTCTTTGATCCTATAAGGTAGTCCATGACTTCATGTGCCTACTTAACACATAAATAATTTATTTCAAGCTTCCTTCAATTTGTGATGACCTGTATCAAGTCATTATATCCTAGTTTTAACATGATCTTCTTTTTCAAGCACTTGTAGGTGCATACTCTAATGGCAGATTATGTGAGAATGTTGTTTTTGATTGCTATAGTTCCCTTTTCTTGGACTATATGGAAACCTAGTCACTTTTCCATTTTCCTTTAGTTCATTAAGACCATCAATGTGAGTTTTAATACTATGTTTCCACTTGAAATGGATACTTAACCTTCTGTCAAGGCTGACTGTAAGTGAACATTTAGTGTACATAAGAAATAAAGGGAATATGGGTAGTAAGCATTTAATTGGCATTTAAATGAGTTTTGTGATTATCCTAACACCTCCATAAGCATCTCCATACTATCATGTCCATTTTAACATGAAATTATTCATGAACACACCTAAACATGTTCATCAATGGCTACTAGACTGTGAATATTGCACATGGATACTACACTCATCAAGATTGCTTTAGAATATGAGATTGGAAGATCTCTCTAAAACTGTGATCAAGCATGAGGACTCTGTAAATGATAAAAACCTACATGTTGCACTCAAAATAAACTTGTCTACAAACTTAAAGTGATTTTCTCATCCAAACACCATGAAACCTAAAACTAAGCATGAAGAACATCTGAGGGGAAGTCAAAATCATTTGGGAGCAAAATCAACAAGTAGATTGTACAAAATCTCCTAAACAAGAGAAAAAACCATAAGGTATATGAAACAACTATTAGATTTGCATATTCAACTTGTTAGCAATGGTTGATGAAGCACAATCAATCAATTTTAAAACTCATTATATGAAAATGAAGGTATCTAATTATAATATTATCTCCCATTATAATTTATCTTAAAACCTCATGAGTTGTCTGTACCAATTACAAACCTACTAGTCACTTTTACTTGCCAAGAAGGGTGAAAAGAAATATGAATGGTTTTGAGCAATAAATTACACCTTCACATAAAACCAAGGGTGGAACTAAGCATGGGGGAGCTGAAGAGTCATATTTAAACCTTTTACAAGTGGCACACTTCTTAAGGAGGCTATACAAGTGCCAAATTCCTCTTCTTCCTCAAGAAAACTACCCATTCTTCTGCACAACCTACCATCTTTCAATTTTTTTAGTTAATTACAATATCTAGGGACATATGGGACATGATATCATGTTTTGACACCTTCACATTTCCCAAGAAAATCATACAACTCATTAAATGCACCCTTTTGACCCTTAAAATGACCTAAAATGATAAATGGACATAAAAACTAATTTACCAAAGCCACTATAACATCATTTTACATTAATTAATATGTAATACATCCCATGACACTCATATTATACCCCTTATAGACCTAAAAAGTCAAGTGTTTTCCTATAGGTGCCCTAATTTGACTAAAAAGTCAAATTTGGTCAATAGGTTTTATATGTATGAAAAATTAAAATGGGTCTACCTTCCCATGATGTGTTCACCATTCATTAGGATCCCTTATAGAGCTACTAGTCTACTATGAATATTGAATACTTATCTGAGAAAGTAGGTGGATATAAATAGTATAATGAGACCTCTTATCCTAGTCTATTGGCCTACCACACCTAAATGGACCTTAGCTATATTATGAGTCCAACTATGGATTTTGAGATTCAACTATAATATGAAATGTGCCAAATAAGAATAACATATTTTGGTGTGATTTTGACTTTTGAATTTGTAAATTACATTTTTATCATTGCCTTTTATTTTAGTCATTTGACTTTTAAAATTTTATGTATTTTTTTATTCCTCCTCTGTATGGATTTGAAAAACCAATCATGATTTATATAAGTAATAAACATAAGTAATTTTACACATTGATTATAGGAAAGGAGTATTTCAAGTCTATGTCATCCTTGTAAACTTGCCAACAAGTAAGTGTGTAATCTCAAGACTAACCTTATGTGTGTTTGAAATGAGAATATTATATGGGAGACATGAGAAACATAAGAAATCCATTTATGTAATAGATGTTATAATGATATGTATGATTTAAATCTGATCACAAGGAAAATGGGATATTTTTGGGTGTGTCTAATAGCCATGCCACATAAATAACTATACTATTCAACAAATGAGCTAGCATAAACATGGATGTAATAAAAAAAATCCAAAAATATGGGGAATATAATTGTTTGCAAAGTATATAATGAAATGTAATTAAAGAGCTAACATTGAAAATGTAAAAAATGAGATTTTTAAATTAAAAATCATGAACACAAAGGTAAAATTTTAAAGATAGAGAAGAGAGACATAATAACAAAATATAAGAAATGCATCATAGATACTATAGTGAAGCACAAACATCAAAAACCATTCAAGTGCAAATATGAGGCATAATATGCCATATAAAAATATTGTGCTTACAAGTTATAATAGATTTCATATCATACATCATCAATAACATCAGATAAATTCTACTATAACTAGAATCTAGCCTTAACCACAGTCTCATCTATCTTTGCCAAAATTCATACAAGGACTTCCTAGCATACTCTCAATGGATAATGTAAGTATGATAGAAGAAGTCCAAACATGTGGAGTGTCTTATGAGGGGTAATTAATGTGCATAACTAGTGCATAAATATTATAGAAAGCATCAAATCTATGGGATGATAAAGGCTATGGGGAATCCTAAGCCTTTACCCATGAATGACCCTAGGTACAATACTAATAAGGCGACAATGTAGGTTGTGGGAAATCATAAAAAGTGGTGATGTAGTACTCTAAACCTAACTATGTGATGTGTAACACACTGATGCCAAAGAAAATAAACATCCTTATGTTTAGGGATACACTCTAGAAGTATTGTAGGAGGAACAATGTTATTATTAATGGACTATGTCTTCTCTAGATGAAGCATGCCAATGTAATACTGAATTTTTTATTAATGAGTATAGGTATGCATTTCCATTCCATGAAAAAACAAGTGAATTAAGGAGTAACATAGTATGGAGGTATAATATTCATCGTATAGGTAGAGCCTAATGCTTATTGCTATGATAAAAACCTTAGATGTGCATGACAATCCTTGGCCCAATGATTGGAAAACTTATGGAATCCATAATATGGATCATCTGCCCATGTGTAGGTAGGGATTAAGCTTAGGCAAAGTTAATATTCTATCATCATTAGTAGGAATAGTCATAATCAATGCACAACTAGGTTTAATAGTTGTGATAGAAGATCTCAATGCAGGTCAATATAATGTGGTCAACATCTCAAGAGGGATCAAGCTCAAAGAATCATAAAACCTGGTGAATTGATATGGTATCATCATAACATGATTAATAATCATACTCTGAAATGGATCAATAATGAATAAATGAGTAGTGTGTGTGCACTCCATCTCAAACCTATGAACATCAAGTGAAGAAGAGATAATGTTAGGTGTAATAGAAGGATAAGGGACTACATCTGTAAAAATAAGATTTTATAAATGAAAATAATGTTGTAAAGAAGAATGATATATAAGTATTTATACATATTTGGATTCAACAAAGATAATTAAAATGGTATCATCTAAATAATATCCATCATCATAATTATAAGTATGAAAATCAACAGTGTAAACATAAATGATTTTATCAATTGAGAAAACATGAGGAATAGATTTTTTAATCTTTGTTATGGTAGCATGAATCTCATCTATTGGTTTTTTATGAGTTTGATGTCATAAAGGAGGCAATTGAGAAATTATGTGTGAAGGAATATTAGAAGGTTTGAGTTTCAAATTGATATCACTAGGTTCATCATCATTATAATGTAATAGGTTATGTGGTATATTGCCCACAACTTTAGCGTGGCCATTATAACCTATATTAGAGTTAATAGGATAATTAAATAATTGAGATTCATGAAAAGGAATTTTAAGTAAAATTTCAAGAGTAGGTATTTTGAAAACACCACATTCTTAGAATTGTTCAAAATTTCAAGGGTTAATGTCTCCTTGAATATTATAGATAACACCATTGTGAGGAAATTTGACACATTAGCATACCGATGATGATATAGCTCTCATGTAGTATGTCCAAATTCAATTGAGAGAAATATTATATGATAATGGGAAATTAAAGATCATGACCTTGATACAAACTATAATAGGAAGAACTATGATAGGAATCCAAACACAACCTAGATGAGTAATTTGTTAGTAAAGGTTTATGGTTTCTCAGAACTTGATAATTATGAGGATAACTATGGGAGAGGTAATGGACTCTAAATTAGTGGAAGTGTAGATTCCTAAGGACCTAAATTAAAATTACCAAGAGCATAGATATTCAAACTGGTGCTATTCTCATATGAATTTATTTAATTAACAATATAGATTCATTAATTACTACATAGTTTGAATATCCACATACATAAACAATCTTTATATCTACTTCTACCTTATCATAGACAATATAAAAGTATGCATAAATATTCCAAAACAAGTTTGATAACTCAATCATAGATATTGGATACACAACTTTCTCATACATGGTCTAGAATCAAATATTCAATGTCTAACCTCTTCTCATTCTTCGTATTTTACATATATACCCACTTTACTATCTTTATCTTAGGCACATGGTTACAATAGATTGCATTGGGAATCTTTAATAACTTTGACCTCAATATATACTTCTTTAGTTATAAAAACTCAAATCTACATAATCTGTTCAAAATGAAATATCTAATGTATGCTAACTAATTAGATGAATTACATGTCTTTATGCTATGATGGCACCTTGTAGACTATTGACATGTTGTTATGTTACGATGACTCCTTGTATGCATACTATCTTACTAACACTTTCTAAGACTTAATGAGTTGTTTTGTCTCAAGACATCGTAAAAGAAAATTAATTGTAAATGAGAAAAATTGAACATTCCATGTCCATAATAAATAAAATCACAAGGTAACCTACCACACTTTCAAGTTTTCAGTAAGCTATAGAGATCAAATGGCTACCCTTTTGGGTTTTTAGCCAATTAACCTCTGTAAACCAAAATAATAGAGAAAGCAAAAGAGATAAAAAATGGAACCGATAGAGCACCTAAACCTAAATAGAGGATGGAGGAGGAACATTGGAATCTTATTTCACAGAAGAGGCATCCTTCTTATTTTGACACAAAACCACCAATACCTGACTAGGGGGAGCAAAAATAGGATCATGAACCATCGAGGCAATGGAGACATCTATTATAGCCAAGTCTTGCTTATAAGTGTGCCACTCTAATAGGACTTATTAAACTACCTGAATCAAGGCATGTAGGGGATATTGAGCATACAATAAATGTTATAAATCAACATCATCACATGAAGTAAAAGTAGCCTTGGTGTTCACAACCTTATCATCAATATCACCTGAAAGCATGGTAAGATGATTTGCATATTAATTTACTTGAATTATAGCAAAGGCCTTATGCTTCACTTGAGTGTGGCAACCTACCAATTGATCAATAAATATATCTCATGAACTAATCAAGGCATTTAATGTATCATCCATAGATTGGGGGGTAGCTTACAGGTTCAAAAATTCCATGGAAGTAGTCTGTGCAGTAGTAAAATTAGATTATAGACTAGTCCAAACATCTTGAATTTGTTGTCACCAATCTAACAGATGATGGGTGATTTTTCAAACTTGTTATATAGTCACACCAATTTGTGTTTGATACTCGATAAACAACTCAAACATTTTGATAGTCTTAGCTATGATCACTGGGCCTTGTTGAGCATACTATGTGTATAATTTCTTATGCTACCAGTCTTAGACTAATTGATTAAGTAAAGGAAGGCAATCCACAAAGGATAATCTAGGATCAATCATGACTTGTGAAATAAGGTTTAGGTAAGTATTAAATAGAGTATTGCATGCATGCTATAGGGCATGCCATAACATAGCATTATTATCATCCAAGAGTGAAAATTTTTGGACCAAATATTGAGCCTACTAAGATAAAGATTCTTGGAATGAAATCACACCTTCAATTTGTTTTCTCAAGGACAACTAAGTAACATTGAGATAAAGGTTTGTGAAGGTTGGTGTGCCATCCAAAGAAGTGGTTGAAATAAGGGCCAGCGCATGATAAATAGGAGTAAGTGTTAATAAAAATATCATTCACTAAGTTGGTGGTATAGGCACATCTAGCATAGACATCATGGACAAACTAGTTGAAGTAGATAAAATCTACATAATCAACTATTCTTCAATGCATGGGGAAGGATGTAAAGACACTTGAATAGAATCCTCACCAGTAGTCAATTGTAGTTGCTCCATAGGTAGAATGGTCAATTGAGAAGCTTGTAAATTAGATGGAATAACATCATCAATAGTAACACCTTCAACTTCTAAGACTTGGTTGTGATATCCTCCATTGGTGGATGTTGAACATCCTTTTCATGTTTATTGCTGCATTGTCGTGCTATCTTTGAAATAGCTTATTGAGGGGGTTCCTCATCCAAAATTTATTGGTCATTAGTGAGGGTAGCATGCATTATGGTTGTTATCTCTGGAGCATTTTGAGGGGTAGGATCTTGAACTTGTACCTATATTTATTGCATCTTTTGTGCAACTTCAGCCTTATCCCTTTTCTTTTCCTCTTTATGTCATTGGTGGGTAGTAGTGTGGTCAGCCTCTTCTCAAATAGCTTGCTTCTCTTCTTCAGTTAGGGACTTAGGTGTGACTTCTTAAAAATCTAAAGGTGGTCTA
Organism: Torreya grandis; assembly: GCA_037957365.1. Lineage (NCBI taxonomy): Eukaryota > Viridiplantae > Streptophyta > Pinopsida > Cupressales > Taxaceae > Torreya > Torreya grandis. The sequence goes on along the minus strand of JARHVA010003347.1, from coordinate 100,023 downwards.
GTAGATTGTGAAAATGAAGAGGAGCATATAACCATCTAAATATATGAGTACAAAATGGAACCCTTCCTCAATCGACCCCAAGAAACATCCTTTGTAGCTACCTATGGAAATGCCATCTTGAGCTAGGAACTAGATGGCATAAAAGGTTGGGAAGTGGATGTGGTATATCTAGGGATTCTATTTTAGTAATTTCAAAGTCATCAAGGTCCTCCTTCACCATGCAAAACCTACGTGCTGATCGTTTCCACCTCAATGTAGATTTAAGTGAACTTTCAAGTAGGACATCTAAGGTGTGCAATAGAAGTGCACCTCCAAATAAAATACCATGTGTAGGTTCCATCTAATCTTATTGAACCTATGCTACATAACCCAAGGGTTCCACCACAATGTAAGATGGACAAGGTGGAAGGGAAACCCATAACTCTGGTGGTAACTTATTATGAATCTGCATAGTTCACACAACCTTCCATAAGAAAAATTATTTTTCATTCTCATCCCACTATAAGTCACCCTCCATGTCTTCCAACATTAGGTGGTATACTTTGGTTGCATCAGTCTATAAATTAGGCCAATTTTATGGAGACATGATCTTTGAAACATGATGATCATTGTATTAAGAATCTTGGCTCTTCATTTTGTATCAAGGCGGTAAAGGTGGGTTGTAATTAGCTGACCACTTACCCTTTTTATGTTTTGGTAGTTCCATGGGTGCAGTAGATGAACTTAGAGGTGTTGTGTTAGGAGGAAAAACTTGAAGAGGTGTATCCTGCTATGTAGTTTGGGCTTTCTATAGTGCCACCTCTCACTATGTAGTAGCCATGTCTAAGGAAAACTCTAATGGAGTAGTAGTCATTAAAAATAGCTCATGCATCTAGATAGATGTTCCTTTTGGAAGGAATTAAACTACAACATGTTGGCCCAAGAATTTCATAACATATGTTGGAATATGTAGATGCATAATGACCATTTGTAGAAGCTCATTTTCTCAATTGTTGAACAAAGGGACTTGATCCTGATAGTGATTTGTATAAGAAGCAACCAAATTAGAAAATTATGCATCAAGATAATAATCAGAGTTAGGATGAACTTGCATGACTAGAGATTTACATTAAATGAAGAAAAGGAGAAATACCAAAAATTGGTATTGGAAATTATTCTTTGTGATGCCCAAGACTTTGCTAATGTTATGTTCTAATTCCACAAGTAAGAACTTTGGCCAATTATAATCTTCTCTACCATGAATCATTCAATGTGTGATGTCAATGACACCCTTTATAGCCTCATACATGGCCTTAGTCATCTACTAGAACCTTTTAGAGATACATTCAGCTAATAACAACACTAGTTCATCAAGGAAAGTCACTAGCATAATATCTTGGTTCCCTCTAACTATGATGGATTTGATTTTGATAGAGATTGGTGACACTTTAGACTTATATTCCATGAGGTATTTTACTCTGGTAGGCATCTTGACTACATGAGCCATTACTTATGTGGATAATTACACCATAACATATTGTGTTAAATGAATACAATGTTGGTTATACCTTACCAATAACAACTGTATGATGTTAGACTACTCCCCAAAAGTGGGAAATTACATAATATATTTGACTTCTGAGCCAACCAAATTAGGTACCAAGCCATTCAATGTAGATAATCAATTTTGGGCATTCTGTGTCATAACACTACTTTGAGGATCAAAAAATTTGGTCTATTATAACAGTAATCCTATCCCTAAATCCTCCTTCCATGTAGTGAGTATCTTCTTGAAATTATTCTCGAACTCAACAACATTTGAGGAGGAAGCCATGATTATGAATTAATAAAAATTGGAAGCATACAACACTAAGAAAGTAAACCTAAGATGGTAATTATAGAGCTCAATTAGCAAGATTTAGTGGTCTATAAAGCCATGAAATGACTTATTTATAAACTTTTTGGTTCAATTGGCCCTTTCAACTTATGCATTTAATGTTTGGGATCCTAAAATCCTTTACTTGTGTGATTGGCTTCAAATTTGAATTAATGTTGCACCCCCATTATTTTGCACACAAGAAAAAAATTCAACTTGATGGATGTGGCATTCAATGCAGTCAATGTGGCATTGATTTGGATATGAAATAATGTTTATGGGACATGATGCCATCTTTTCATTGCCTGTATCTATTAAATAAGTGATACTGATTATGACATACAACTATGATAGTGATGTTATAAGTTTTTACCTGCATGCTTTGGCCATAACTCTCCTTTTTATTAACCACTATTGATAATCATAACCCTCAATCTTGTTTAGGTATGGTTCCTAGACTTAATATATTACCCACACTTATCTATGTTTAAAGACATCACTTAGAAGCTTGTCCACCTGGAATGACTTGACAACCAACATGTGCTAGTCCAACTGAACCATGCCTATCATGCTTTTTTACAAAATTAGAATTGATCTTACATTCTAATAATAAGTAACTTATGAAAACACATGTCATATAGAAAACACAAACCATACTTAAAGAACTTGCATGAATGAAATTTTCCTAACTAGACTGGATGTGCAAAGCTACACTTACTTGCTACAATGTTGATATAATGGTGGTAGACTTTAAGTATAAAACTATTAACCTTTCCAAGTAAAAAATTACCTTCTAAATCTCATAAGATGATAAACCCATTTTTAAAATCTCATGAACAACATAGGGACCTTTCCATCGAATGGTGAGTTTATCAAGAAACACATAGAATCGACTATCATATAACAAAACCAATTGCTCAAGATGGAATTATTTTATGTGAAGATTCTTGTCATGCCATGATTTTTGGATCTTTTTATTAATTTCTTATACCCACACTAATATGTGCCTATATTAATACATATGGTTGAGATCCGACAACTGATTTGTAAGTGATTTTACATCACCTAAATGCATGGCATTAACAAATCATAGGCTAGGCATGATATATTCCATAGGCATAACAATTTCTATCCCATAAACAAATTGGAATGGAGTAAATCCTAATGCACACTTAAAATGGGTGTGGTAAGCCTAGAGTATTGCAAGAAGTTTGTCCTCCCAATCATCTTTTTTAACATCAAAAACCTTTGTTAGGAGCTTACCTAACACTTTATTCAAAGCCTCTATTTTCCCATTCACTTGTGGATGATGTGTTGAACATATATGATGGGAAATCATAAATTATTCTATAAATATTTTAATGGTCTTGTTCAAAAAGTGCATACCCATATCACTTACCAATTGTAGTGGACACTCATATCGAGTAATGATATTCTCATACAAAAACTTTGCAGTGTCTTTAGCTCTATAGCATGGTGTCACAATATCCTCTACTCTTTTGGTAAAGTAATCAGTTGTAATAATTATGTATTTGGCATTACTATGTTACTTGATAGATTAATGGGGCCAAAAAACTCAATTCCCCATTTCTCAAATAGTTATTGTGCTAATATGGGATGAAGAGGCATCTCATCTCTACGTACGGGTTTACCCATACGTTAGTATATATCACGTTGTTTGGTAACCCCCTATGCATCCTCAAAAAGATGTGGCCACCAAATACCACTTTGTAATATTTTTATTATAATAGCTTCTCCTACAAAATGTCCACATGTAATGCCCTGATGTGCCTCTTCTAGGACTTGTGGTCATTCATACTCTAGTGCGACTCATCATAGAACCTCATCTTCCCCATATGATACAAAAATCCATTTATAATGCTAAAAGGAAGTTATTTGGTCAAGAAGTGCTTCTTTTATTTTTTAGTGCATTGTGTGGGTAATATCCCCTATTCCAATAACTATGTGATTTCAGTCAACTATTTAGGAATCATAGAAACTCTAAATAAATAAGAATCAAGAGACTCATCGGGGATATCCTCTAGATCCTCACCATTATGAAATCTACTAAGATGATTAAGGCCAATGTTTTCCCTCCCTATTTTAACATTGATTCAAAAATGAAACTCTTGAAAAAGTATCAACCAATGAGATATATTATCACCCAATAATGGCTTTTTTATGAGATATCATAAAGCTTGATGATTTGTGAACAATTTGAATGGGCTAGCCAATAAATAATGTCTAAATTTTTGTAGGGAAAACACAATTACTAAAGCTTCCCTTTCAGTTGTGGTGTAGTTCATCTCAATCATAGATATTTTTTTACTTGAAAAATGGATTAGATGGTCCAAGCCTCATTCACCTAGCTTCACGAACACTACGCCAACTGTGATGTCAGATGCATCTATATGTACATGGAAAGGTTTACCCTAGTTAAGAAAAATAATGATTGGCATATTAACCAGCTAGTATTTTAGATCTATAAAATCTATTTGGTAATATTTATGTCCATATAAAAGGAACACCTTTATGTAGTAATTTATCCATTGAAGCTAAAATAGCCACATATCCTTTTATGAATTTTTGGTAATACCCATATGTCCTAAAAATGATTATATTTATATTGAGGAATTTGGTGGTGGCATACTCATTATCACTATGATCTTCACTTGGTCCACTAGGATTCCCTTTTGTACACTACATGGCCTAAAAGAACACCAAACATTGTGAAAAATATAATTTTTTTAAGTTAAACAAAATCCTAAACACTCTACATCTTTTCAACATGAGTCTTAATTTTGATACATGTTCTAAAAATAATGAGAACACTACCTAATCATCAAAATATACCTCCAAAAAATCATGAATAAAGTCCTTGAATGTAGTTACTATGACCCTGAAGAAAACCACAGGTGCATTCTTTAGACCAAATGACATTACCTTGTATACGAATGACGCCCATTTAGTAACAAATGTCATCTTAGTTCTATCCTCAACTTCAATGGGTATATGGTGATACCCACTAAATCCATTAGTGAAGGAATGCATCTCATGTCCTACCATATTCTACTAGACTAAGAGTTATGGGGCTGTAAGTCAAATTTGGTCTACCAATCACCTCCCTAGTAGATTGTGGGATCATTTTCACTGTGCTCTCAAATTCAAACATAGTGTTTGGTATCTCATACACTGCTATCTCAATATTGACCCTGACATTGACATCTCATGGCTTTTTTGTCTTAAAATACCAAACCATAGTTTTGATCCTTTCCTTTCCCTTTTTCACACTTTCAATTAGATTGTGTAAGATATTAGTGATATTTTGTGATATATCCTCATTTTGTAGAGTATTGAGTAATTTTATCAATTCTATCAATGCTGTTAAAACCCCCTCTTGTTTCATGATTTGCACAATCTATCCATACATCTGTGCATCAAGTACAGCTTCATCTACTACAACTAAACCTTGTTATTGAATATTCTATAGAATTTGCATGGCTTCCTTCAAGAGTCCTTTCTATTTTATTGGTTTTGGATAGGTATCTACTTTAGCTTTTTGTATGCCAAAATCTATTGGTATTTCCAAAGGAGGTAAGCCTTGTTATGCATGTTGTGTTCTTATTATTGATTGCATAAATGTATTATGGTTGGGATCAAAACCAACTCAATTTACACTATATATAGCTTAATCTCTAAATTATGTTTCTAAAATAGGGTAATTATGAGTATCATGCTATTTAGATACTCATTAATATGCATAATAAGCTTGACATTATGGATTTATGGGGCAATTATACTATATGTGATTAGGTTCCCCACATAAATAACATTTAATGGGGCCTTTATGACCATTTACACATCCTCATTATGCACCACCATGGTATCCACCTCTAAATCCACCTTTATTCCCTTGATATCCCTAGCCATCTATCTACTATGCCCTAAAGTTTGCTATGGTCTATGGTACATTCCACCCCTACTGGTACTATTGATTATCATAACCATAATATTGACATTGATTTACATGTGGAGTATATCCATCTTGTTATGCCTGAGGAATAATAATATTCTAGGTAGATTGACAAGCATATTATAGTGGTTGTGCATCTTAAACTCCACTAGCTAATCCTTGTGGTTGAAATAACTATGCATTCTATGCCCATGCCAACCTAGCCTATGATACATTGGCGGGATTGGTTTCTACTCTTGTAGTGGCTTGCAACATCACTAGTGATTTTTGTGAGGCTACTATTAATACATTGTTAGTAATGCTTTCCTTAAATTCTTTTAGATCTATATAATCCTTATCTTCATGATTAGTAGATTTTCAAAATTTATAGTACATACTCTATGGGTTTCTTACATACTATTGTAATAAGTGACAATGATTTGTTGAGTGTACTACTATATGATAGATGTCAAAAAACTCCATATGTAACTTTTTGAATTCATTCCTATGGTGGCCTTCCTTACCTCACTCAATACACCATAAACCTATTCTAGGTCATTCAATAGTATTCTATGGAGCCTCCAACCTCTACAATATTTATTAAAGTGTGATTTCTTCTTGTGTTTTTCTCTCTATCAAGGTACCATAATATTTTATATACTCTACTCTTAATATGGATATTATAGCTTCTACTTTATTAGTGAACTTGGTTTGCACTATTGCAAACCAAATCTTTGGTCACAATCCTTCAATGAACCAAGTAGCCTTATCTTTATCTTCCAAAGCAAACTTGACATTGTTAACCACATCAAAAAATCTACGGTCATAATCATGAATAATTTCCCTTAGACCTTGATATATTTATTTGAGGTCTTATATGGTTTGGCCCATAGTTTTCTTAACCTTGAACTTTGCAACCAACCATTTTCACACATCATCAAAATTTGTTATTCTTGATCCTCTATGAAACATGAACTCTAATGCTCTTCTGGACAAAGCACCAATAAGCTCATACTTCTTAATATTTTCATCTACAATGCCTTTAGCCTACCATTTCATGTCACAAGTAAATAAGTATTACTCTAAATTTATAGTTCCATCATATGTTTTTAGTGTGATAAAGGCTCCCAACTATAAAGCCATACTATGTAGGGTCAGTTATAAAGGAAGCATTATTTGTGCTCCTCTTGATAATGGTAATGATACCATAATTTATGGAATTTATATCTAAGAACTTCTTGGTGTCAAAAGTGGTGTTATCACTTAAGGAGGAATGATCATTTATTGTGTTTGTGGTGATGATCTTGCAAACCAAGTTAGACTATCTCTAAGTACTAGTGTATTTGCTGAAATTGGGAAGCCTTGAAAAAATAGAAAATATTCCTGAGATCATAGAGGTGACAAAGATTGCTCAGGAAATGAAAATGCCTCTGACTCATATTCGGTCTTGATAATTGTGTCTATTCATGTTTTATTCTCTTCAGCAAAAATTTCAATCTATGACACCCAATCAACAACCTGTTCAATCAACAAGGGGTCAGTCAAATTAGTTACTACCCCTCTTAAATAATTCTTCTATATTTTAGTGAATCCTTATGTGTTTTTTAAAATTGGAATCTATTAATTCTTTGATACTTCTTCTTGATTCCTCGACCTCCTTTTCTCTTTGAATTTTAACTCTCTACATATGAATGTAAATAGGGGTATTTCTATAAAATATGGGATCGGGGGATGTGTTTTATGGTGATGAAACTTATCTTTTTTGGATTATTATTGTGTGTAAATTTGAGCTAGTACTGTGCCTTCTATTGATCGGACCTCCAAAATAGGTAACTCCCTATGAAGAAGAAAGGTGTCTCCTTAAGTGACTATGATATGGTACCATCTAATAAGCTACCTTCCTATATTATCTTTCTTTTATCGACATCCTCTAGCTATGTCTGCACTTGATTCTTGGTCTCATTAATCTTAGGTCCTTCTTATTTCTCATTAACTCATTCTACCTTCTTTTGATCTCCTATAATTATTTAGCCTCTAATCTTACTTCTACCTCTACCTCTACTCGTAGTTGCTTATGAAGTCCCTTATATATTCCACCTCCTTTGCTATCATAATTCTCATTCTCAATTTAAAATATTCTTCCAGTCCCTTTCATCTAACCTCCTCATCTAGTTTTTACTGGCTAACTTTCCTGGTTAGTTCTACAACATCTCACATCTTGACTACACACATCCCCATAACACTTGAAAGACTACTCTATCATGAATTGGTAGGGCACTATGGATTTTTCAATGACTAACATCTTGATAAGAATTGGTATTATATACAAAAAAATTCCTTTAGTCCCTCATAAAAATAAGTCTCATGTGTCTTCAAAAGCAATACAACTGTGAACTACAAATTTTGTTATATACCCCTCTATAGTAGTTTGTATCTAGTGATCGATCACATGGTTTCAAAGAATCTCCAAGATTTGTAATCATTCAATTAGATCATCAGTCCACTAAATTTTAGATTTAGATCTATTTTAGAAACAAAAATGTTCTAATCTCACTAGCCACATAGTAAGCAGACTCAAAAATTTTCACCAGAAGATTTCATGTACATCACCATACAGATGATATTCTCTGAGTTCCTTTTTAGTGCACCCTATCCTTCTTACCTCTTTTTATGCAAACTCAAATATTTTTTGATCCCACCATTCTTATAAATCCCTCTAACTTAGTAACCACTAGAGCATATCCTTTCTTTTAACAACCCATAACAAGGTTCCATGCTCACTGCACCATTGTTAGCAGAGCTTCTTGGTTTCCCAAAACTTACTAATTATGAGGACAACTGTGGGAGAGGTAATGGACTCTAAATTAGTGGAAGTGTAGATTCTTAAGGACCTACAATAAAATTTACAAAAACATAGATATTCAGACTGGTGCTATTCTCAAATCAATTCCTTCAATTAATAGTATAGATTCATCAATTACTACATAGTTTGAATAGCCACATATATGTAAAATATTTATATCTACTTCTACCTTATCATAGAAAATATAGAAGCATGTAGATATATTATAGATCAAGTTTGATAACTCAATCATAGATATTGATAATGACACAAGGATTAATTCATTATATAACACTTTATGCACATCTCTCTCATACATAGTCCTCATTCTTCATAGTTTACATATATACCCACTTTACTATCTCTATCTTAGGTGCATGGTTATAATAGACTGCGTTGGGAATCTTTAACAATTCTAACCTTAATATAGAATTCCTTAGTTATAAAAATACAAATCCATGCAATCTATTCAAAATGAAATATAGTTATTGACTAAGTATCTCATGTATGCTGACCAAATAGATGGTTGACATGTCTTTATGTTGTGATGGCACCTTGTATACTATTGACATGTTGTTATGTTATGATGACTCCTTGTATGGATAATATGCCATTAATAATATTTTTCTTAGATCATAGCCTTGACATGTACTTTGGGTATATTTAAGGTTATATTCAGAGTACGCAAGTTTTTTAATAAAGTTAAGGGAGGCAACACTATTTCCAAAACTTTCATCGATAAGCACATGCTTAACTTGGATATTACCATCTTAGACACTAATAAATAATAGAAGATCACTTACATGAAGCAATATTTTATTAATAATAATTGAAGTGATAGGAAATTTGAGTGATAGAGAAGTATCTATAGTTTCATCAATATGTATAGACATTTCCTCACATTGTTAAATAATACTATCTTCAGACTCAGACTAAGTGGATTCTTTCCCCACATGTGTAGGTTGAGGGATGTTCATTTTAAATAATATTTATATTAAATTATTATGATGATGAGGGGAAATACTCATGAGTTATATAAAATTAATTTGAGATGGGAGATGAGAAAATTCTATGATAGGATCCCATTCATCATATCAAGTTAGAACTATATTAGATGAAGGTGTGCAATGTTAAAGTAAGTTTGTTGAAGGAGAATTAGAAGTGCATTTAATTGATGTTGATTAAGAATAGTTGATTGGGATTTTATTTATGTGGTCTAGCCAAATGTGTCAGATTGAGTTAAATTTGGTAATAATATTGGTGGTGTAAATGGGTCAGTGATTGACTCTTTTGAAGATTTGGATGTTATAGGTGGTGAAGAAAGCATAAAATTAGATGGAGTTTTGGTTTTTAAGGTGGGTAATTTAGATCATGGGAATAAGTTGATGATAAGTGAGGACTATAAGTTGTATCAATGGAAATAAAATGAGTATCCAAATATATCATTTGATTAGATACATGTGGGATAGTGGATGAAGGAATAAGTTATGTTGTTAGATTTGTTAGAATCATTGCCATACGCTCAAGTTATATAAAGTGATATGGATAAGTATCTTGAAAAATATGTAAATTTGGGAAGTTATTATTGTTGGAATTTAGATAAGGATCGATGTAAGATACTAATCTCCTCATATTTATAATATTAACAACATTTTCATCATTAATGAGAGAATTGGGATCAACAAAAGTTTCAACAACATTGGAAGTGGGAGGTTGGGTAGTATGTGATTGATGATTGGGAAGAGGATCCTTGTAAATAGAGAGATTGTACTTATCTTTATTAATGGTGACATGCTTAAGTTTGGTTTAATGAGTATTAATTACTAATTTATAAGCTTGTTGGGGCTCATGAATTAAGGTTTCATGATAAAAATTAGAACAATGTGATATTCAAGAGCAAAGTTTCTAAGTTAGTGATAAGTTTCATGAGAATGAACCCAACTTGCATGATACCAAATTTTTGTGTGTGTATCATACCAATTTTTCTTAGGGAGAGTAGGGTCATAATCTCATGGTGAAGGCCTAGGAAGATTATTTTGAATTTCCCATGGAAAGTGGTTTGTGAGAATCTACATTATTCACATAGAAAGATGTACAAAGAGGTTGTTGGAAAGGATTGGTCAAAATTTCTTGTGAAAGAGTAGTATCATTGGAACCACTTGTGAATATGGCATGAATAGTGTGTATTATCATAGGTATCTATAACACCATCATTGGTAGCAAGATAATTTTATATTTCATAAGAATTCAAGTTCAAGCTAGAGGGTGGGAAGGCTCAAATTTTCTTATGAGAAAATATTGACATTTGAATTAGTCTAGGGATTATTCCAAATATTTTGGAGAGAGATTCATAACATGGTATTAAAATTTAGGATGAAGAGCATTAGTGAATAAGTGGAATATATTATCTTCCAACATGTTATATTCAACTTTATTAGACAAGGCTTTCCATCTCTTAAAGAACACTTGGGTCGTTTCAGATTTTGATTGTTTACAATTGATAAAGTGAGTTGAGATATTTTCAAGAATATCATTAGTTTCTAATTCTTATACTAATGCATTAACTAAGTATTCTAAATTGGATATAGTATGAGACTTGAGTTTATTATACCAATACAAATCATCACCTAAAAAGGTTTAAGCTAAGAGTTTGGTGGAAACAAAGGTATTGAGATTAATCCAATATTTATACAAGTTTCTAAAATATATCAAATGTAATGTAGGATCAGAGGATCCATTATAACTGGTAGTAAGAACAATACTACCTATATCAATATTTATAATTTGAGTAACTACAGGTTAATTTTATAAGTGTTTGATAGCCTTGTTAAGAAGTGGGGGTTGAGGTATAAGGTTACATTGTAAATCTCTAAGGGCGAGGGGGAGGTGGGGGAGCATTAAAATTTTTCAATTTCCATTGAGTGGCTTTATGATGATTTTTTAATTATAAAAGTTGGATTTACATTTGCATCATTTTATTTACACTATTAGTTTAAAAAGTAGCCATTTGATTATTATTAATAGTGACTTGACTAGTAGAGGTATCATGATATGCAATAATGGTAGTATTTACTTGAATATTCATGTGGGAATTTTGTGTAGGACCACTAGAGGAAATACCTACCATGGTAGTGGATATACTAGGCAAGGTAAAAAAAAGGAATAGAGGAAGTAGAAGGCATGGAAGAAGAGAAAGGCATGGAAGAAGATAATGGCAGGGAAGAAGTAAAAAGGTTACTTACCCCAATACTTGTAGAAAATCCATCCATGGGTGAAGGGGGACAATAAAGGTGAGGTCTCATCATGAGATTATAGATTACCATGGTATCCTTACCCTAATGTTGAGGGTTTTCATTAATGAAATATGATCATTTTATTAGTGTATTCAATATCACTCTCATCTTATGCAATAGGTATTTTGGAGGATATTTAAGTGGATAAATATTTTTATAAGGAGGTGACCCATTTTTTTGGGTTCTAGTGGCCACATGAACATTGATTACATCTTTATTTTCTATATAAGTATAAAGAAGGTGAGAGTGAGGATGTTTAGGGGGTTAGTAATATTCATCATATCATTTTGATTTTTTAGTTCACCTTCATAAAAAATTTACTACATGGTGAAAGGTGAAGGTATGACTAGGAGTAAAAAGGTTAACAAAAATGACATCGATAAAAGAAACTATGTCATCCACCTATTAGACTAGATCAACCAAGGTCAACTTAGCTTAAAATACAAGAAATAAAAATGCACTAGGACAACCTAGGTCAACTTTGTCACATAGGAAGGCAAAAACAACAATTTATAAAGTTAAAAGGTTGATTTAGGTCGATCTGGTTTCATAAACATTAATATAGAAACCTATTGAGTTGACATGGGTCAATCTAGTTACCCAGATAGTAATCCAGAAACCTAACTTGGGTCAAATTAGTTGATTATAAGAGGTAAAATAATAATATGGTAATACAATGGGTTAACCTTGGTTGATCTATTTAGAAATATTAGGAAAAATAGAAGTCTATAAATCTATTGGGTCGACCTAAGTTGATCAAGTTAGATAGACTAAGAAAAACATAATATAACTAGGTCAAACCTAGTCAACTTAGTTGGATCTATATTTTTTTAGTTATAAACTAGATAATATAGTATAAAAATAGAGGTAAATAAGAATAATATATAATACTAAGTTGATCCTGGTTAACCTAGTCTGTTCAAACACATTTAACTAGGTTGATATTAGTTGATCTAGTTAAATCACATAACATAAAACTCTATCAACCTTGGTCAACATAATTTGTAATAACAAAGAGAGAAGCTCCATAAGGATTTGAATGATTTTTAGGATACCAAATATATTTGATTGTATATTTTATAGTGATGACCCAATGTTTCAAATCACTGACTGTAGAGGATTAGATCTTCCCCATAACCCACTAAACTAGTTTCAAGGGTACGTAGGAAGTAACTTCTCAGTTCTAATCGATAATCAACACACTATAAGATCAAAAAGATGATTGTAATCCTAAAGTTTAATACAAATAAAAATCCTAGGAGGTTCCTAAATACCATGAGGTACATAGAAATTAAAGATCATGTTTAGCTATGTACTATGGATATGAGTATTGGGGTAAGCTTCTCACACCATGATATCTATAAATGATAGACAAGGACTATAAATAGAGAATTGCATAGCCCTTAATGATATTATCTAAGTAGTTTTAAATTTTTTAGTACATATTTTATAGGAAAATCAAGACAAATTTAAAAATAAAGGTGAAACTCAAGTGGTGAAAACCAATTTATAAATTTTGAAAGTAAATAAACATTCAACCAACTCTTTTCAAATAAAAAGTGAGATTAATCACTAATAAAATAAAGTGAATTACCTTAATTATGGGGAAAGTGAAACACATAGAAAAAGCTCATCTAGGGCTGATATAATCGAGAAAACAAAATAAAACAAGGTTGATGCTAGTTGACACAATCTGTTATAAAAATAAGACAAACTAAACTAGGTTAGCTAGGGTGACTTATTTTATTGGCAAGATAAGCATACATAGAACTAAGTTATTTAGGTTGACTTATTTTACTATGTGATATACTTTTAATGAAACTAAAAAACTAGAAAGAATAAAATGAAATCCTAAAGTATTGAGTAATTTTACTGAAAATATAAATAAAAAATTGAGATAATTGACAAATTTGAAGTACTAAGCTAGATAGAAGGAACTTGAGTAATATAACTATGTTGACTTAGTTGGATGAGTATGAAATCTATAGATATAATTTCTAAAATTGGGTCATCCTATATTTATTTAGTCCTATAGAGATAACAACCTAAAAGCATAGAGATGAAATAGGACTGACTTAGTCTATAGACAGGTAAAAATGGAAAATAAAGAAATAAAACTAGGTCAACCTATTGAAATGAAAAAGTAAAATTTTTAGAAATGAACTGGGTTGACCTACATGATCTAGTTGATTGTAGATGAAAAATCAAAATTAAATAATATAATTGGGTCAACTTTCATGACCTAGTTGACTGTGTTAAATTTTTTACAAACATAAAACTAAACTAGTTGACCTACATGACGTAGTTGACATTACATCCAAAATTTGAAAAAAAAAGAGTAAAACTAGGTCAACCAACATAACCTAGTTAACTGTGGATAAAAATATACAAACAAAGAATAAAATTGGGTCAACCTATGTGACCTAGTTGACTGAATGAAAATATGCAAATAGAAAACAAAATTAGGTTGACTAACATGACCTAGTTGACTGTAAATTAAAAATTAAAAATTAAAAATGTAAGGGTTAGATTCATGTCAAGTTCACCTAAATGTATGCAAAAAATTAATATATATAAAACTTATCCTACTTATTAAATCCATACATGGAGAAGGTAATCAACTAACATCTATTGTAATACTTTATATATCAAAAGTATGACCAAATTGGATCTGTTAAACCTAAGTAAGGGAGCATTTTTCACACAACACTAAAGGAGAGGGTTCCAAATCATCTAGAAAAATAATATCATGCAATAACCCTAGCTAGGTATTGTAATACATAAAATTAAATCTAATCTAGTGTTATAAAATCTTATAACACAAAGGGGGATGGTTTAAAGCAAACAAAACAAATAAGGGATCATGATAGGCAAATGGGGTCTTAGATCACCTAAGGTGGCAGATGGAAAGCCTATAAAACCACATAACTACACTAAGTTTAAGTATATATGTAATATAAGCAAGTTTTTATACATTAAAATCATAATACTTTGTATAATATCTATCTATCAAATGAAATAACAAAAGTTAGAGATACTTATCTTTGATCAAACTTGTCGAGTCTCATCTCCCCCTTATCCAATGGTGCTTTACAAAAGATTTTTTTGGATTTTTAAGGATCCTAATAGTTGAAATAATATATAGAATAAAATATTACCTATTTTCATCCAATACTTACCACAAGACAAGTTATCTTCCCCTCGAGTCAAATCCTAAGCAACAACTCCTTTAAATGTAGATGTAGCAGAATTGTGAGTTGTAATAATGCTAAAATGAATGTTCTTATTTATTATATTGAAGTGAAGATAATATTTATAAAAATTGATACATTATAAACCTTACATAAAATTAGCCAATAAGGTTATCCCACCATGACCTAGTTTTGAAAATGTTACTGTTTGGCCTCGAACTATGTTGCCTAGGCTGACCTAGTTGTGTAACAAGCACTATAACTTCCACAAGTAGGTCGACCATGGCTAACCTATTAGGAAAAATGGGTATTTGATTAATTATGTATATTTTAGTGGATAATTACATAGGGGGTTGTATAAGTGGGGTTTTTTCCCTAGGGAGTTGGATAAGTAGGGTTTGTTTATTTAGGGAGTTGCATAAGAAAGGTTTATTTTCTAAGAGAGTTGGTTAAGAAAGATTTTTAGTGGGTTTAGATATGATATAATTAACCAAATATATTTTGAATCACTAATGGTATACTCACCCCTTTCCTAGTGTACCTTTTAAGGTGTGTACTTAGGGAGATTAAAATTTGATAGGTTGCTGCAAGAGAGAGAGCACCAATAAATGATAAAGTTTAAAAAAATTGTGTTAACAGTTGTTTTATAGTTTTTTTAGTTATATTTTCATATTTTTAATAATAGTTCCAATTGTGTGAGTTCATTTTTATGTAACTCTTTTTGGTCCATTTATAACTTTCATTATTCTATTTTTTGGTTGTCCTTACTCGACTCTCTAGTTTCATATGCATATCTCTAATCCCAAGGGATAACTTGAAAAGGTAGGATGATATATGAATCATATAACTTGTATTGACATACCTTGAATTTAAAATAAATGAAAGTTTTATCATCCATAAGAAATTCATATGAATATCCTTCATGCATGAATCTAAGGCACTTATGTAATGTAGAGGATGATAATGACATCATGTGTATCTAGGGTTGTCCCAATAGTAAATTCTAATGTAAATGTTGGACATAACATGAAATAATGTATACACTATTTTAGGTCCCAATGTTATATCTATATATATCATTCCAAGTACTTAACATGAAGAATCATCAAACCCCTTAATAGTATGATATGTTTGTTGGATAATTTTAATGATAATGACCAATTATTAAAGAAAGGACTCCTGAAAATGTTCACTATATAACTAAAATCAATTAATACTCATTTAATTCCCTTATTTTGTACTATAAATTGAATAAAGAGAAAGATTTTATGTGATTATCTATAGTGTTAGTAGTTCATCTTCTTCAAAAGTGATAATATTTTTAGTGTCCTTAAAGTTACTCATTATGGAATCAAAAGTGGTAGGTTATGTATCAATAAAAAAAAAATCATTTCACAATGCAACATATAAGATATCCTTTTAGACCGATGAACTCTTTAACTCTAAAATTGAAATTTTAGCATGGGTATTTTTTAGTTGATCCATGATATGACATCCTTTAGTTTGATTTACTTGCCTCATGAGAGGTGGAGGGGGTTTAGGAGGAACATGTTCACTTCCTCCATGTTGTGTTGGCTTATCTCTTTGATAGTTAATATCATGGAATGTAGAATTTAGTTCAAGCCGTGGGTGATTAATGGGAATAAGATGACAATTTTAACAAACTTTAGGTCTAGGAGGAAGAGTAATAAAAGGAGTCACACATGACCTTTTCCATATATTTTTAATTGGTAAAGGATATAATTAAATACTTAAATAATAATAAATGAGTGATATAAGTTATAGAGTAGGCCTTAAATCATCTTGAATGCATGATTTTTCTTGTTCCCATGTCATACTTAATTTACAAAAAAAACTATAATGGTGTTTGTGTCTTAGCATGTGATTTTATGTTTTTATTACATGATTATACATTATAGACATATATTATTTTCAAATTGAGAAGTAAACAACATAAATCTTAAATTAAGATCCTTAAAAAACATTGTGTATGCAATTTAGAAAATTCCCTTGAAAATCAAGGTCAAAATAAAGTTCTTTTAGTGTCAATTATCAAAAATAAGATCAAACGAAACTAATTTTAATGTCAAATATAAAATATTAGGTCAAGAAAAATTATTTTAGTATTAGATATTACATCAAAGGTTGAAATAAATTTCTTTTATTTTTAGATGCTCAAGAATTTATCTAAACCCTAAGACAATTTTTTTTAAGTAATGGTCCAATAAAATGTGTAAGTTCACCAATACTTTTATCAAAATTTGGAATTAATTGGTGTATTAAATTTAATTAATATTAAATTAATATAAAGATAGATAATTTTGTAAAATAATTTGTAAGTATCAAAATGAAAGTAAAGTACCAAAATGGACAAGGATAAACGATCAAAAGAAACTAATTATGAACACCACAAGAAGTTTTTATATTTTCTACTTATAAGCTGACTATGTGAAACTAAATGATGACTTGAATTGGTCAAATATATCTGATTGTGTGTGTGAAAAAAAAAATTATCTACCATTGATCCAAGTAAATATCAACCAAAATGGGATAGGATCAACTGAAACTAATGTCCTCTACTAGTCAATTCTATCCTCTGCCAAAAATTAAGAAAATCATGGCATAGTTACCTATGCTTGTTTGAAATATACATGTGTGTGGAAATTTGACCTTTAGGTAAATGTGAATGACCTATAAATTAATTATTCAAATTTGAGACCTTTATAGGGATTATAATAGCTAAAAACCTAAAATGAAAAAGGGGAAAGTGCAATGGGTTGAGCAAACCTAAATCACCCTCAGATGATTGATCATTGACTAAATATCCAATACTCCAAAGAGTGAAATCAATCCCACATAATTATCCCACTTAGAGTGATTTGTGTGTTTGTGCTCCTTATTATAATGTATACATATAAAGATGGATTTAATACTTGAAAATGCTTTGATTGACTTATATAACTTAGGCTCTTGACTTGACTTAAGTCTAATTCAAATGAATAGAATCAAATTTAATAAGAATAGGGTATTTTTACCTAGTTTACAATAGTATAAGTGTGCCTCAATAATGAACTTTCCAAGTCATAAAATATGTGACTTAAATGTGCCTTTATTGTAATCCAAAAGGGAAAAAATAATTTCAACTATCCTAAAAATAAGGACAAACTTGTAAGGGAGGGTTTAACTTTGAAAACTAGTTGTTACTAGGGTGAAGGACAAGCTTAACCCATAGGTTTAGAACCAACTACCACTATTATCCCACATTGGTCAATTTTGTCCCAAAGGGTAACAATTTAAATTAAGGATCTATGATGTCCATACATATGAAAATAGAGGTTTTTAGTGATTAATAACATTTTTTTAAGTTTAAGATAATAAATTATAAAGGAACAATGCCTAAAAGTACTTAGGATAGAGGGAGGTAGAAAAATAAGTCCACATTAAGTGTTCAGGTTAATTAAAGTAAACTAGGCCATAATTAATATTTTCAATCATTTTGTTGAGGTCAAAATACCCCATTTATAAAAAAGGGTACCCTTGTGTAAAATTATGCAAATTTGTACCTTAAAATTGAAAATTAAATTGATCATAATATATAGCATGTTTTCACATTGTTCATGACTCTCATTTTGGATTAATAGACATGTTTTTAGATAATCATGGTTTCACCCCTTCTAAAGTTGCTAGTATTTTATTTTTATGTTTTAGGTCATAGCTCCAGTGGAGTCTATTAGGAATAAATCAATGTTTGGGTTTTATGATTTAATAATGATTTGATCTTGTATTAGCCTTTAGTCTATTGAAATGAAGTTAAATTCATGTCTGATCAGCTTAAAGCCCTAACTCCAATTACCCTAGCTCATGCCCTTTGAATTGAATTCAAATTTGGTGGGAAAATTTTACATGGGAACATTTAAATTATTCTATGGACTTAGTTTAATTTTTATCCTAAGGCTTAATCATATTTTTTAACATGACCAAACCTTAGGATAAAAAATATTATGCTTGGTCCCTCTATGTCCTGTGACCTCATGGCCTATTTTATCATTAGCATGATATAACTAGCACATTTTACCTTTTTTATAAATCTTAGTCTAAATCCTTACCCTAAGGTTTATCATATTGAGTAATACAAACCTTAGGCTAAGACTTAAGGCTAGGTTTTTTATTTTTCAAGGTCCCCTTTAACATGTTTTAAAACTTAGCTTAAGACTTTAGCATAAAGTTATATTCATATTTATTAATACAAATGAAAACATTAGTCTAAGACTTTAGCTTAAATTTTAAGTTTCCCAAGCATTGACTTAAACATCATTTTTGTTTGTAGGATCAACAATCTATGTTTTCTTAGATGATCGATATTCAACAGTGTGAGCTTAAAGCCAAAGACCCTAACCTTAAGTTAAAACTCAAGCATCTTCTAAGGATTGATGACACACATTTTCTTGAGCAATAATGATCTAACAATGCATATCGAGTCAATAATTTAATGGATCCCTAGGATAAGCAAGAGTGTGACAAGTATCACACTTACAGCCAAATGACATTGAACATCCAATAGCATTTGACCCTGTAGATCAAGATCTAATGGTCTGCATTCACTCATATGAAGATGATCAGATAACATGTCTCCAATGTTTAAAATTCAAAGACAAAAATGGAGATGACATGTGGCATACCTATGGTCCATGAATTAAGACTTGAGCATTTTTCAAAGATCAATGGTACATGATGAAAGTACACATTGAGATCAATAGTATGCAGAGTAGGATGCACAATTAGGTAGATCGAGATCAATGATAATTATTCCATGTAATCAAGATCAATTTTTCATAGTAAATTTTGAAAAGTCAAGGTGAATGTGAAAATGATAAGTATCACAATTGTAGGGCATATAGAGAGCAACCAATGGCATTTAAGATTAATGGTCTATGTTGATTTGTGCAGAAATGATCTAATGATGCGAGATCAAGTGGGAATTTTTACAAGATAATGGTCACCTTTTTAAATATTAATGGTTAGGATACCATGGTGATGCCATGTCAAATCCACATAATCTTGATGTGCCAAGTTAGATATTTTGGGGACCCAGGAAATGCAAAGGTATAATTATAAAAATCTAAGCATAATCTAAGACATGAAACTTACATAAGTTTAAACACTCATTATTAAAGCACTACAAGGGACATTCGGAAAAACCCTAACACATATAAAATCCCTATTTCAAGCTGATGATAATCATAATCAATCTAATAAAATTTTATTTTCATCTAAGTAAGGATAATTTGATCCAAAATCAAATAATAAACCATTGGTAAGCAGTTTAGAGAGACTTACAGCCATGGTAGCCCAGAAAAGTGTCTCTAGTGAAGATGTAGAGCTCTATCTAACCTCAAATGTAGAAGTATGAGTTTTTGAAGATACATAATTCAATTACAAAACTTTAAATATTAGGGATAATAATTGGTCAATCTTATTCTAGATCATTAATAACGACAACCCATCATGAGAGAAGAGGAGAAGAACATGTCAATAAGAAGGATCTACTATGACATAGTTACCATTCAAACGATAGGTATCCATTATGCCATAGTAAAACCTAAGGTACTACATTATATATATGTTCTCTCTCCTATTTTTATAGATGCTAAAATTAATAAGGGCATGTTATTTAATGAGAATGCCCATAGGAATATAGCTTATATCTCTGCCATAACATTTGAAAACTATTATAAGCTTTCTAAACCCCAAACAAACCAAACCACAATCAATAATTGGGCTAAAGAAAATCACTTAAAGACCATATTTTCCCTATGGTTATACTCTATAAATTAGGTGTCTTTAGATTTCAATGGCAACATTCCCATTAATCAATTCAGACCTAGGATACAAATGATCATGACTTTGATGAATAAGTTATGTGAAAATCTAACCACCACATATGTGGACAAGATTTGGGTACCCTTATTCTATTTTATGGTTGATAAGTGTCTCACACCTCCCCATGGTGAAGTGGTCAGAACTTGTTTGAGTAGGTAGATCTTCATAGTCTAGAAGAAAACCAAGAACCAATTCTACATGATGTCATACCTCCTAGATGACTTTCTTGCTACCACAAATATTCCTAACCTAAGAGAATGGTCACCTAATGGGACACATATAGTATCTGAATACTATTGAAAATTTCACATATTTAAATATAGGGACCACATCTAATTCATATTTGACTATGTTTATCCAACCCTATTCGAGGCCATAACTAGAAATCCAATGCCAAGAGTCAACCCCTTAATCAAAAATTCAATTAAGGCTATGGGAGACTTCTGATTGTATCTAGATTACACATTATCAAGGTTAAAGGAACATAATGCACTCCCCTCATATTACCAATCCATGTGCCAAATAAGCTAGCTAAATAGGAGGTGGCATACCAGTTATGTAATGGAATAGATGGTTTGTGCAAAAACAAAGGGAAGGGACTACTTCATAACTTCCCCTTAGCCATTGAAAGGACTATTTTTTTACACAAGACCTCCTTTAATATCCAAGTTGATGATATAAGGTAGTAGGATCCATATGGAAAGGTTAAAGAACACTCGAAGGCTAAGGGACTAAATTTACCCTATGATCATCAACCTGGTGCTTTTGACCCTATATATATAAAGGCCTATTCATTCTTCAAGGTCACCTTCAAGTTGAAAAAGCACAAAATCAAATTAGAGTCTAGAATGTAGAAGGAAAAAAGGGGATGATGAAAAATGGCAACTGGGGCCAAGGCATTACCATTTAATGAGTGATGCACCTTCTAGACCTCTTCCAACCTAGTTATAAATAGAATCTAGAAATGAGGCACAAATTGATCAAATGATAGAGGAAAGAAGGCTAGATGAAATTGCATCTTCCTCAACTCAAGCATAGGAGCAAGGATCACTAGTGGAGGAAATCTATGTGGTAGCAATAGACCCTGATGAAATAATTGAAGATGCTCTAAAATTACTATAATTATCCTATAAGTCTAAGGATGAAGAAATGGAGGCATGAAAAGAAGAAAAGGGGAAGGAAGTGATGGAACTAGTTCTTATATACCTCCCCTAAAAGAAAATCTAAATTGGACATTATCCCAATAAAGGCTAATAATACCAAGGTAACATTCACTCATACTTTGAGTGAAGTTAATCTCTTTAGTGAGGAAAATTTGATTTAGGGTCTAACCATTCCTGAATGGTTCATCTATGGAAAACTACAAAAGGTACCTACCATGCACCATCCTTGGGCATTAATGTAATTAATAAATATTCTAGTGTATGAAAAATCCAAACCATGGATAATTATGTTATAGAAGGAGGAAGAGAAAATAATGAATGTTATAAGAGAATGAAGTGGAACAAAAATAGGGAGCCTAATCTCCAAAGTGATTGAATCTTCAGCTGGTGTCAAATTTTACCCAATCACTACTAGTTTGTAGAGGGTAATAAATAATAAATCCATGATTTGTGGAGAGGAATTCACTTTCCAAAAAGTGGAACCTTTTTTTGGATTGACACTAGTTAGAAGATGGAAGCCTAGTGAAGATCTAATATTTAAATAAAATGTCCTTGA
This sequence comes from Torreya grandis, assembly GCA_037957365.1. Lineage (NCBI taxonomy): Eukaryota > Viridiplantae > Streptophyta > Pinopsida > Cupressales > Taxaceae > Torreya > Torreya grandis. Next base: position 77,291 of record JARHVA010003347.1, on the reverse strand, counting down.
AGTGGCTCAGACTTAGACAAATCAATTACAAATAATGATCAAAGGCATCCTACAAGAGAAAAAGAACTTGAAGGAACAAGCCATATTATTAATTCAAGAAGATAGATTCAGGTAGTTTGAAGACACCATGACTAATTTATTCAATTCTTTAAAGTTAGTTAAAATCAAGTAGGATGTAATAAACAAACAAAGCACTAAGGCTATAGGCCAAGTTGGCCAATGGAAAGATTTGAGCTACCGAGTAAAGGATTTGATCAAGGTCTTGACTAAAAATCAAATCATTAAATTCAAGACAATTAGCCTAGCCCACATGTATATGGCTATGGCTATATTAATTGATAAGATTAAAGCCTTGAGCAGTTAGTCCAAGCAGATCAAGAAGATTTCCAAATACCTTAATCAACAAGAAGATAAAATGTTTCACATATTGGATAGCTTGATCAAAGATCCTACCAAACTTAGTCCCTTATGTATAATAATTTATGAGGAGTTCAATCATAAAACTACTCAATTCATGTAAGAATTAAGAAATCAAGGACAAGGGAAAATAGGGGATGATAGTAAGAAGGTCATTGGGCCTACTCTTGTCATCAGAAGAGAAGATAGAAAATTCCAGGGGCATCAAGAAAGATTTGGAAAGGGTTGAAAGGGATCTCAAGGGCCTAAAATATCATGGAAAAGAGTTGTTCATGAGACCTATCATTGATCTCTATCTCATCAATGAAAAACATTATAGAATGAAGATCCTACAAGGGAAGTAAAAGGCACGACAACACAAGGGACTCCAAGTTAGTTAAGATAAGAATATTGTTTTATATAATTGAGCTTGTATACTTTTAAAAAGGGAATATTCTTTTTCCAAGGCATGTGCAACTTGTAAATCACATTACCTATAGATTGGTCCATTAGGGAAAGCCTAGTGTATTCTAGAAAATTTATGGAAATGATAGCTATCTTAACACTTATACTTTTGTAATTAGATATAAATGACTGACATGATTCCTTGCATCCTATAAAAAGGAGAATTATCAATTGTAAAAGGGGGGAGTTCTTAGAGAAAAGAGCTAATTATAACTTTTGAACAGCTAATATAAGCAATGGATTTTGAAAATTTTGTCCAAATTTGCTTACATCTTTTGTTATCCTAGCTTATCTCTCACTTTTTTGTTGTAATTTCTATATTTGAATGGTTTTTGTGAATACCTAATGTGTAAATTTGAGTGCATATCTATTAACTTGTGCCAATGCTAGGTTAATTGAAAATTTTTAGGTTATTTTTGTTTGCTTACTCTTCTTGCATTTGTGATAATGTTGTTTGCTTGTAGGGGTAAATATTTAAAGTAATCTTGATTTTTATTTTCATTATTTCATGCCATCCTTAGATTTTTTCCTGATGTTTGATAGGATTTGAGATTATTCTACTTCATGTCATATATTGGTTAAGTGAATGCTTGGATGATATTTGGAATGAAGATTAACAACATCTCTTCTCTTACTTTATTTTTGTTCCCATTTTAACCCTGTTAGTCTAGCTTAATTTTAATTATAAATACTCTTATTATATTAGTTATTGATCATAATTCACCATTATTAGCATAACATACTTCATATTTTGCATAGACTGACTTTTGGCCATAATGGATCCTAACCACCAAAAATTATAAATATTGTGAAATAGTCAACTTGCTTTTCCTCTATTTCATCGACAAATAAAAAGATTATCACAACCTATAACTCATGCACTAAATTCTTAGAATTCTAAAATGAGAAGTGTTCTTGAACACTCTGGGCACCTATGATACATATTTAGGCATCAACACATTAATGACCAAATTTGAGTGACTACAACACTCTATATAATTTTGGCACATATTAATAGAGGGCATGATACCCATTCATGTTTAAGCTTAATCAAAGATGTAAAATTCAAAGTTTCAAATTTTCATATTTTCAAAGTTTAAAGAGGAAAATATGCCAATTTAAAAGCAAAACATTCACTAAAAATAAAATTATATGAATAATGTGGTCATGAATAATATTCATTCCCTTTAAATCATGCTAGTATCGAATCTAGGTACATATATAATGATGTGATTTGAACCTATGTATATGGTATACATTCAAGTCTAGTGATACTCAAAGGCCTCATAATCACTTATATTGAACCTAGCATGGTTATAACTTTTTTGGCTTAGTGCATTGGGTACCATTCCTCATTCTTGAGAGTTAGAATAATACATATTTAAAATTCATAGGCCTGCTTAGTTATATCTAGAAGTTGAGACTTGATCACTCTCAAATCTTCAAAAATCACTTTAACATTCTATAAATGCCTCAATAAGGGTGCATGTTTATCCATTTTAGTTACATGTTACTATTTTATTAGAATTTTGTATAAATGTGGTTATTAACCCTGATTTTGATAAATTAAATAGAATATAGCATAATATTGTAAATGAAAATCTAAAGGTAGAATGAAAACAAAATACTAATTTTGATAAATTATAATTGAATGAAAGAAGACTAACTATGAAAAAAAATGGAAAATTTAGTTATTTATGTTTGAGATATGACTATGTAAAGTTGATAGATAACTAAAAATGACAAATAGAAACAAACCTATAATTGCATAGAGACTGAGACTAAAAATGATGGACATAAACATCAAACTTGGGATAGGATCGACTACCATTATAGTCCCAAGTTAGTATATATTCTCCTCTTCTAAAAATTAGGAAACTTAAATCATTATAATTTAAGACAGTTTGAATTAGGTATGTATGTGGAGATTTGAACTTCAAATATGTACAAAATCCTTGAAAATAGATTATTCAAATTTGAAACCCTAATAGAGCTTGCAATGATATAAAACTTGTAAATAAAAAAATGGGGGAGTGTAGTGGATTGCGCTGACCTCAATCATTACCCATGATGACTAAACACTACCTACTTGTCTAATATTCCAAAGAGGGAGTCCAAGCCCACATAGTTATCCCACTTACATGGCTTTGATAAATTATGCTCCTTTAACTATATGAATGCATATATAAATTGATTTAATACTTGATCATGATTTATTTTGGCTTAGGTAAAATAAAATTTTGACTTGGTTGAGGACTAATTTAAATGATTATAATTAAAATTAGTAATAATAGTGAATCTTTTCTCAATGTGCAATAGTGTAAGTGTGCCTTTGTGTTGAAATTACCAAGTGGTAGAATAGGTGACTAAAATGTGCCTTTATAGCAATTCAATCGGGAAAACCTCACACTAAAAATCCTAAAAGCACAGACCATATTATAAGGAAGGATTTAAATTTTAAATATGAACATTAAAATACAAGAGACAAAAGCATCCCATAGGGGAAATCAATGTTTTCCATTATTGTCCCTTATTGGATGTTTTTGTCCTTTAGGGAAACATGTAAATTTTTGGTCTAGGGATGAATGTACATATGATTAGAGGTGTTTTAAGCCATTAGAGAATTTTCATAAGTGTTAGATAGAAATTTATAAAATAAATAGGTCCATATAGGTGCTTATGATAAAGTGAGGTGGTGAAATAGGCCTAGATTAAGTGCCCAAGTCAATTAAAATAAAATAGGGCCAAAATTGACATTATAAAGTATTTATGATCAAATTTGAGTGACTAAAGTTAAAGATAAAATTGGTTTCACCTATACATGGGTGTAATATATTTCTCTCTTTTAATTTTTTTAAAATTCAAAAGTTAATATTTTTCATAATTAAAATGAAAAAAATGACTACTTCATGAGTTGTTTCAGGGTTTGCTAAATTAAATCGCCTTGCAAAATTTAAGTATCTACTCAAATAAAAAGTGTATCTGTACACACTTAGGTTCAACATTTTCTCCTTTAATCTAACAATTTTATTTCTAGAATAAAATGGGGGAGAAATGTAGACACATAAATTGGGTCACATGTACTTTATAATGCTAATTTTTGACATATTCCTGACTACATGACTTGTACTCAAATACATGAATCTTATTTTCCATACCTATAAGAATTTTTCATATATGAAACTTTTACCCTTTTTTCCCATCATCACTATACATAAATTTCAATGTCAAATGCTCAAGATATCTAAAACCATCTTTAAATTATTACCTAAAAGTTAAAATTATTTATGTTCCTCCAAAAAAAGTCCCCTTAGGTAGATAGGTGTGTAGTGCACTAATATCCACTTATGTCTATCACATCTCAGGACAAATAATGACTAGTTTTAAAATTTGAAATCATCCTTCTGGTTCTTCCTACAAATTTCACAAGGTTGACTAAAGGATTTTTTCAAAAATTTCACCTATAAATACATGTTAAGAGTCATTAATGTTCCAAAAACTTAATATTCTCTTAGTACAAGCATTTACACTTATGCACATTGATTAAATTTTCCCTATTCTACCCATATTATGAAATATTCATAAGGAATAGTCACAAGATAAGTAACAACCACATTTTAATCCAATTTAAGGATAAAACAAAAAACTTCTCTTGGATTTTCTGTAACATTTAGGCTCCTAACACTAGGTTAGGAAGATGGAATCTATGGAACTTGATGAATCTTTTTAGGAAAAGATAGGAATAATGGTTTTTTCTAGTGGGGGTATCTGAAATCCCCCTTTCCCCCTTAGAAAAATGTATGGTTCCCAAGTTTTTTTAGAAAGCATGTTTGATGTTAATGAATTTATTAATAATATAGGTCTTATTTATCTTGATCTCAAGGGTAATCCTTACAATTGGAATAATGGTAGAGTGGGGGAACACAATATTCAAGTTATACTCTATAGATTCCTAATTTACCTCAATTGGCATATCCATTTTTCTAGATCCTTATCCTCTCTCCCCAAGATCGGGTTCAATCATAATCTAATTATTTTCATGGAGGAAAAGATCAACAAACCCAAACATTAACCTTTTATGTTTCAAAATATATGGACACTTCACCCTAAATTTATAGACTCTCTTAATAAAATGGTGGAAGGATCCATTTGTGGGCACTGATATGTTCATCCTAGATAGGAAGCTAAAATTTGTAAAACAACTCAAGATTTAGAACAAGGAAGTATTTGGAAATTTTTTAATTCATAAATTATCTATTGAGGAAAGTCTGATTATTTTACAATAAAAAATATCTCTTGAAGGTTACTCTAAAACTCAACTACTTTTGGAAAGGGAGATGTTGAGTTCCTTCCATAACCTGGAAGCCCAAGAAGAAATGTTTTGGAGATAGAAATATCATTTTCAATGACTTAAAGAGGGTGATAACAAAACCAAATTCTTCTATCAATCAACCATTAGACATAGAAACTATAACATGATCTTTGAAGTTATGTTTAAATATGGATATAAATGCTCTAATGAAGAAGTGAACTCTTTATTTTTTAGATTCTTCAAAAATTTATTGTCATCTCAGTATTTTGATGAGCCTGAGAAAGAGGCTCTCACTCTAGATAGTATTCCTAAACTAATTTACACCATTGATAATAATAATCTCCTAAAATTCTCTTCAGAAAAATATATTAGAGAAATAATATTTTCAATCGAAGGTGACAAAGCTTTAGGTCTAGATGAATTTCCCACTTTTTTTTTCAAAAATTTTGGGAGGTTGTTCATATTGAAGTTGTCATAGAAGTTAAGGATTTTTTTAGAGATGGCACCATCCTCAAATAATTTAACAATAATTTTTTATCCCTTGTGCCCAAGGTATCGACCACATCTAATCCAAGAGACTTCAGACATATCAGTCTTTGTTTTACCTTCTACAAGTTATGCTCCAAATTTCTAGTTTTTAGATTCTAGCCTATCTATAGAAAGTCATATCTCCTCAACAAGGTGATTTTCTCTTTAGTCATCTAATCACTGATGGAATTATCATTATTCATGAATCTATTCACTCAATCTCTAACTCTTATAGACAAGGAATGTTCATAAAACCATACATTATTAAAGTCTATGACTGCATGTGCTAGGAATTCCTTGATAAGGTCTTAGACCATTTTGGTTTTGGATTTTAAAAAAAAAATTGATATAAAAATGCATATATTCCCCGATGTAATCCATTATTATAAATGACACTCCAAAAGGTTATTTCATTGTAAACCAAGGGCTAAGACAAGGGTACCCTTTATCCCCATATCTCTTTATCATCATGGCAAAGGCTCTAGGTAGATCCATACAAGATGATTATTCTTTAGGAAAGTTTAAGGGATTGAAATTAGTTCCCAACACCCCCTAGTTTATCATCAATAGTTCATTTATGATATGTTTGTCATGGGAGAAGCCTCAGTGGCTAAAGAAAAAACTTTTAGGAACCTCCCATAAGATTATTAATTTGTATATGGTCAAAAAATCAATTTTAAGAAGAGTTATATTTTCTTTATCAAAATTACTAAAGACCCCCAAAGAATGTTGTCTTCTATTCTTGGGTGTCATATCACCAAAATACCTTCATTTTATTTGGGAATGATTTTCTTCTACATAAATATGAAATCTAAACTATGGAATCCCCTCATGGTTAAAATCTAATGGAAACTTTTAGGGTGGAAAGGGAAACTTATGACATAATATAGTAAAATTAAACTCCTAAAGAGTTAAATTCAAAGCATCCCTATGTTACTTATGTATTTATTCTTGATACCATATAAAACTATTGATTAGATTGAAAAAATATAGAATAACTTACTTTGGAGAGGTTCAAAAGAAAAGTTATTCCTATTGGTTTCTTGGGAGAAAGACTACCTCCCAAAATCCAATTGTTGCCTTAGACTAAGATGAATGAAATCAATGAACCTTGATCGTCTATAAAAATAGGGATGGAAACTTCTATTTTAGAATAATCAATGGACTAGGATAATTAAATATAAGTACCTAGAGGGAGGAGGACTTGATACTTTTTTTAGAGAAGGTCTTGCTAATGGTTTGGCTTTATATAAATCTCTTTGAGATATCAAATTGATCCCCTTCTAAGAATATATATGGAACATTAGAAATGGAGAATCATTATAATTAGAGGATGACCCGTGGCTGCTACTAACCCCACTATCTTCAATTAACCCCTAGTTTGATTTAAGGAATTGATTCATAAATTGGGAAGGTTATAAAGTCAAGGATTAATGGGTTCATACAGAAGGTATCTAGTCCTATAAGGTTCTTAGGATATAGGAAAATAACATATAGATATAGGATGACCTTAACCATTTAAATTATTCTCTTTAGTAATTTCACATCCCACTAGTTCAAAAGGAAGACTCTCTTGTGTGGATTGCTAAGGAAAGCGATATGTAATCAATAAAATCCATCTATCTCAAGGAGATTGACCTTCCTTTTTATATGTCCTATTGATAGGGCTTATGGATAAATAACCTTACTCCAAATGTCAATGTTTTCTTCTTTCTTACAACTTAGAACAAGTTCCTTACCATAGAAAATCTATCCAAAAGAGGTATTACCATCCATAAAAAAGGTGTCTTATGCAAGTAGGATGTTGAGACTACTAACCACCTATTTTTGGGCTACCTTTTATGTCCAAAGTGTTGGATACCTTGATTTAACATTTTAAAACTAGCTGGGCCAGAATAGAATGCATCCTTAACTTGATTCAATAATGGGACCCTCCTTGGAAATCACCAACCATTATTTTCTTATGGAAGATAAAATTACCTCATTTATTTTGGACCATATTTAAGATGAGGAATTATTTTATCTTTGATAACATTAAAGCTAACATAAAATTAGCAACAAACCATTTGAATTTTTCTATTGCTAAAAATTGGAGACACTCCATCCCAAAGGAGGTTTCTTCCTTATCCTAGGAGAAATTGGCTATTTTATAAATCTATAAGCTCAATCCCCTTGGAAAGGTAGCTCAAAAACTAGATATGAGTAAAGTTAAATAGAGGATCCTACCATTTAACTAGATGAAACTAAATTTTGATGGAGCCTCTAAAGGAAACTTGTGTTTGATAGGGTGGTGGGGGAATCATCAGGGATTCTTAGGGAAGGATAGTGATGTTTTATGTTGGCCCTATGGGGTTCCAAACTAGTCATGTAGATAAACTTAAGGCTACTCTTTGGGGAATCCAATTGGTATCTCAATTGAATATAGAGAGACTCATGGTTGAAGGTGATTCCCTCAACATCATCAACTATCTATCTAATAAATCTATTACCTTGTGGATAATTAGGGAAATGATGGAAGATGCCAGATTCCTCCTTTCTAAGCTCTTAGAGTTTTCTTACAACCACTCTTATAGAGGACATAATGCTATTGATATCTTTACTAACATGGGTGTCTATATTCATGAATTTTCCCAATGGGATGACTCAAACTTGATTCTAACCCAAATTCTTCCAATTTTAAAAAATGATGTTGATGGCATTTCCACCTAAGCAGGTAGGCCGTGTCATAATTCCCCTCTATGTCATCTCCAACTAACCTAGTAAAAAGGACTTTAGAGTGATGAAATATATCATAATATAACATGGTAATTTAAGTATGATATACTATAATCAATATGATTATAATCTCATGAAATATTTATGCAATATTTCTAATCATGATAGGTGAGGTGGCTTTATTAACATCATTAAGAGACTACTTAAATTCATTATCAACCATCCCATCTCCCCTCTCTCTAGAAAAATATCAAGACTAAGAATGGATGGTGACATGGATAAAATGGATCTTTTCTCATGGTTTGAGCTCATGAAGGACCACACCATGTGGAGACTATTGAAGAAGGGGGGGATTTTTGTGTTTATGCAATGTATCTATAGGCATGATCTTGACATTTATAAATAATTTACTTGTGTCTAGAAGGAGAGGAAATTACAAATGAGGGGGCTCAATGTAGATATATCAAATGATCTTGTTAGGTTTATATTGAGGATGTCTTATGATAATGAGAAATTTTCAAAAATAAAAGCAAAAAGAAGGAATTCTTGAGAAGATTCTTTGGGACTGATGAAGATGTGATTTCGGAAGAAAAAGGTTTCCCTAGAAGTAATCTCCCCATGTCATATCCAAGGGTCTATTTTCAAGTGATTAAATATATATTACTTTAAGGAAAATTTAATACTCTTTATTATCATCATTTTCTTCTTTTTAATCACTTCAAAGGTTACACTATTAGCATTCCATTTTACCTCTTTACCTTGTTGGAACATTCTATTCTTAAATTTCAAGCCAATTTCAAAAAAGACAACTTGAATGAAGTCCTAATTTTATTTATAGTCACTTGAGTTAGATATTAATGGGGTCCTAAGGTTCTTATTAATAGAGAGAGTAAGAATACTAATAACCAGGGGGTTATCAATGTAACAGCCTAAGTCACTAAAGACGAGGGCTATCTAAATACCCTCGAAGAGTATATCAAAATTTTTGAGTCCCCACTCAGGGCATCATTGAGAAAATATAGTTTGGGGGTGGTAATAGGTAGAGCTAAGATTGATACTAAAATAATTGAGCTTGAAAATAAAGTGGATAAAATTGATCATAGGGTTGGCATGTTATTGGCTGAGTCTAGGGAAATCAAAATGGAAGTGTTTTGGTTAGAAAAGGAACTCATACTCTAAAACTTAAGAAGACTGAGGTCTCTAATTCCCCCATTCCTATCAAGAGAGTGTTCAGAGATTTTAAAATAAAAGTTTAGGCATCATGTTTGGAATAACTTTCAAAAGGGCCTAACAAGAGAGCCCATAATCAAATGGCTCTAGTTATACATAGAAAGAAAGGAAAACATACTCCCTATCCAATGTATATTATCAAGGTTGATACTAGTTTCATGCCCCTAATGGATTACATAGATTTAATATAATATTAAACTTAAGTGATGCTTGTTCTTCTTCTTGCTAGTTGGTGTTAGTAGTTGTTCCATTTTATACTCTGTTGGCTAGTTTAGCCTACTTTGTTGTTCTTCATTTTTATTCTTTTGTATGAGATACAAGACCATATTTTTCCTATTTTATTACTAATAAAATAAAAAATAAGTCAAGATCCATATAAATCAAGTTAATATCCATCATTATCAAGTATCAACTCCATTTTATATTTTCATACATATAGCCAAAGGAGCACAATCATACATTCACTCTAGGTGGGAGAAATATGTGGTCTAGATTTTCCTCCTTGGAATATTAGATACATAGGAAAAAATGAATCATCAAGGGGTGATTGAGTCAGCTCAAGCTATTATAATCCCTCTTTTTTTCATAGGTCTTCAAGCTACCAAAGTGACCTAAGGGTTTCAAAGATAACAAAAAACTATTTACGTACATTTTAGAACACTCCAACATGTAGGTAGGGTGAGGACTCATCCAACCTATCCTAAAAGGAGGTTCTTAAGAAACCTCCCTAAGGTATTTATCTATTGGGTCTTAATGTACTAATGTCACTCAATTATATATTGTGGTATTTTCCTACTCAAGGTGTATTTTTTGGTTACACTCATAGGAATGAATCTTAGACTAACTAAGAGGGGATTAGTTTACTTAGATTATACAAGAAGACCCATAATTGACTATCACTCATTGTTCCTTAACTAAATTCAATAATTCATTCATGATGAAAAGTGAATTGAAGATTAGAAATATAGATAAAAACTTAAAAATTGATTTCTAAACAAATTAATTTTAAAACTAATCTATTATTTTTATAAAAATATTAAAAGAAAGAGAGGGTACAGAGAAAAGGGAAGATGAGCCTTATCTTAGGAAAAATAGTTCTGCTTTAGTTAAGTAGATGGATCTTTTGACAAAACTAATTTTTTCTTGACTAGTGAAGTAGAACTAAATGACATAGATAGTGCAAGAGTATGGGGATGATAGTTATCTAAGCCAAGGAAGGAAACATGGTCACCATATACATGTGGAGACCAAGGATATCAAAGGACATAACTTTTAGATTAAAAAAGGATTCATGAAGCACATATAAGATCCATCTTGCACTCAAGGTGAATACATAACTAAATTTAAAATAATCTCAACTCATGCAAAGAATAAAACTACCTAGAAAGTAGAAATTACATAAAGAAAGAGGTAAAGCTCACTGATCCCTTATCTAACTATTCTAACCTATCAGTTGATATGAGCCAACCTTTATTCAATCAAAGAGTTGGTATTTTATATGCAAGTCAAGTCCATTAGGTCACTAATCAACCCATTGACTAGTGGTTTCAAGAATGTAATGGGGCCTGTTATAGGTATAATCACTAAGGGGGATTAAATCAGTGATGCAAGACAATCCAATTCAATTCCCAATTCTTAAACATTCAGCACATACAATCATGATTCATAAAAATTAACCATTACAATGAACATAAAGAGATCAAGCACATATACATGGGAAACCCTGTTGGGGGATAAAACCCATTGAACCCTAAAATATGGAATATAGTCCTAAAATAATAAGATCCAACATTTAGACCAACACCTATTGATCAAGGAACATCCATCCCTTAATTTAGTGAGACACCCATCCCATAAGGAGGAACCAACCCCCTAAAAATCCAAGAACCCACTCATCTACCTTGATCTAATCATAACATCTAATTTAATTTATTATAAACCTAATTATTTACTTCTCTTTCTTTCACTCTTATTCACCCTTCAATTTTTCTCAAATAGCCTTTAGGGCTTACTCGCTCAATCTGCCTCTTCTAGGCTCATTAGGTCTAATAACCTATGTGTCCTCCTACATCAACCTGATTAGATAAATTTGTCTGATCCTTTTTTTTTCTCTTTAATGGTCCTAAATGATATGTAACTTATATTTTAAATGTTCTCTCCTTCACTTAGCACCACACTCTCTCAACTTAACTCCAAATAGGCCAATTATGCCTAATATTTATACCATACACTCATTTAACCCATCTTTGTCAGCCAAGATACTTACAAAACTTGTTATACATTTTAAATATATATTCATACATGTTACATGTAATAAAAACTCCACTCCATAGGTCAGACATAGTCCTTAAGACTAAATCCTCCATTAGGCCTTAATGAGACCCAAACAATTAGGCCTTCACATCCACATGTTACTCTTGCAACCTCTTAGAACACCTTCAAATTTAACCAATGATTATAAAACATAAAAAATATCTATAATACACCCTTTATAAATACATCATGGTTCCATGCCACTTGGAACACCAACTCAACACTTGAACCTACCAATTAGGTCTCCCCGCTCTTTAGGCCTTTAAACACAAAAAATACAGTCTCAAAACTCTAAAGCAAAAACTCAAATATTTCACATATACATATGATTAGATCAAATTTTTGAAACATTTAGTATATATGAAACACCTTCATATTCCTTATACATTCCAACATAGGCTCTAAGCACTTAAATCAACTCTCTCAAAATGACCACTTAGACTAGTCATATATAGTCAAAATATAGTCAAGCTATTTTGACTCTCCATATTTGATCAAGGTCATATAATGACATAAAATAATTTATAATAATACTTAGATAATTATATAATATCTCCATACTCATTTTATTCTTCAATTTTTCTTAGAACACCTTCAACTCACTCCTGCAACATGGTCACTCAATCTACCAATGTATTCAACAAACATAGTCAACTTCTAAACAATTGTTCATACTAAATATGGATTTTTAAAAACTAAAAAATCCACATAGATGGTTATAATTGAGTCTAAAATAATCTATAATAGTTAATTAATCTTGAAACATCTAAATACCATCAAGAACTCTTCAAATATCCTTCTCGGGTTACTTGTAAAATATGGTCAAACCTTTAGTCAACTTTGGAACTTAATAAATTTGAATTTATAAACATTAAAAATTATAACTAGATTATATAGATGATCCTTGAATTCCTCTTCAACTTTTAATTTTACTTCATCAATAAATTCATCCAATATTAAAAGATATTAGCAAAATACTACAAACTAGTTTTTCTATTTACTAATTCAAATGCCAAATGTTATTATGTAATGCAAACATTGTAGACACATGTCTTCATCTCATGTCCCATAGAAAATTTATCAAATTAACTTCATTTATCTCCTTGTGAGACTCTTAAATTTGAATCTTTAATGCTCATCATTTATCATTGATTTGCACTTCTGTGATTAAGACACTTAGTACCCTTACATGCCTTTTGAGCACATTATTATCAGTCACCATTCTTGTGACACTTGGAAGTCCCATGTGCCCTATACATACCTTGAAGTTAGTATCCAATTAAATTACACCACTTGGAATCCCCATGTACCTTTTTCATACCTTGTAGTCAATCTCTAATCAACTTCTGCCACCTGGTAGCCTTGCATGCATTTTGAGCATCCTTTGACATATTGACTTAATATGCACCATTGGATCACTATATAACAAGATCACACACTCTATTAGATAATTATCTATTCAGATTAATTTCTCACCATATATCTTCATCTCTTTATTAAACACTCATCTTAGATCTTTGATAATGTAAATTTGGATAAGTATAGAAACTTAGTGAACTCGGTTTGAGAGGCCAACTTTGCACTATTATAAATTTTTCTACACTCAATGTTCAAACCTAAAATTTGAACCACGTGATCAAATATCATATGGGAATCCATTAATGTATCAAAATACTCTTGAAACATTCCCATGTTTGAAATATGATGTCATTAAATTGGTTAATTAGCCTTATCTACCAAGATGACTACTTGAACCTAGAAACTCATATGACTGCTCTGATGAATTCCTTTCACTTTCATAAGAACTATAAGAACTCATAACACCTCATAGGTTATATAAACTTGACCATACCATCAATAATATCCACCATCTACCTATCCAAGTCAAAAACTAAATAATTATGCAAGAGCACTGAAGAACATTGAAGCACACTTTATCTTTGTCATTCTATCATACATGACACCTCATCAACATTTTTGGTCACCTTGGAGATATCATTGATAAACATCCAATAGGTCCAAGCCACTTAAGAATGAATTTTAATAATATATTTCTTGATCTTGAGATAATTAATATTAAATGAAATTCTTAATTGAATTTTATTTTAATTTTAGATGGTTGAAATTCCTTGAAATTATCTTGGGATGACCAGTTAATCATGCTTTCATGAAAAAGTACCCATATTTAATCATATTTGGATTGACATCGAGACAACTATAAATTATTAAAATATCTTGGGACACTTGAGCAAACATCTTCTACACAATGATGACCATGCCTGATTAAGGCAATATTTTGTCTTTTATGCACCTTACTTTAATCCTAACATGTACACTAAATTTTGGTTTAATGCCACCACCCAAATATCATTATATTCTATCTTTTATGAACAATATGTCCATTAAGGCACCTCTATAATTTAGTTTTATATCTTATATTGGGGACACTATCAATTTTTAGGATATGATAGTTTCATAGGTCGAGACAACCATCAATTTTATGCAATGATCATTTTCATGGAGGTCCACATATCTTCATTATGGAAACCATAGTATGTTACTTCTTCTCACTTATTATACAATCCAACATGTCTTCCAATGTTAGGCTTAATGATACATGGCATTATTTCACCATTCCACTACTTGGATGAGGGCCCCAATCCCTTTTAAATTTTATTTGGCTTAGGTGTAATGAGATCATGACAAGTGGTGGGTTTGATCCCATTTAATCAGAGCCTATAGGTCATGGATCAATGCTGAATGTGTATTGACTACCCTAGATTCCCAATATCCTAACATGTGGACTCATTTTAGGGACTCACTTTATTTACTCTCTACTTTATTATTTTGATTGAACCAAGAGCACAAAAAAGCAAGATTTTCCGTTTGTCATCATCTTAGGAACTCAAAAATTCTACCATCTTCTCACCTTATACTAACCATCCTGGGGCTTATGGAAAGTGGATTATACCAAGTTGTATCATCCCAATAACTTAGAGAGTCTACCATCTTCTCACCTTGTAATAACCATCATGGGGCTTAGGGAAACTAGATAATGCCATGTAGCATCATCCCCGAGCACTCAGATGGTCTTGCTCATTTGGATGTTAACTATGTCCAAAGGGTAATAAGGCAATAAATGATCAACATGTGGAAACTTCACATTTATTCTGGGATTTTAAGAAAGGGAATTAACAATTAGAATTCAAATAAAAGTAGTTGTTAAAATTTAATTTGCCCAATTTTAATTGCAAATTACTAAGTCCAAAATTTTTAAAATGAAAGGTAAAAAGCTCATAAAATTAGCAATTGAAAATGGTTTTTTTTCCAAAGACAACTAATTTAACCCATTTAAAAGATAAATGAATAATTTCAAATATCAAAGCATATAAATATAGTCAATTTTAATCTATTTAAGGGAAGAAATGGACTCAAAATCAATAGACTTAAGAAAATTTAAATAGTTCAGTCCAAAGGGAATACATTCTAACTCTTTGATAGTTTTGAAGGGATATATGACCATCAATTTCAAGCTCATGAAACATTGACATGGATGCCAATGTGCCACCTAGTTGGTAAGTTCATTCCATGCAGCATACATCTACTCATCTAAGGCTTAATTGGGGTCCCAACTAGAACTATTTGCTTCTATGGTCAAGGTGAGGTGAGATTTTGTAACCTATCAAGACCTTGCATACTCGAGGCCTTGCTCAAGGTTTGGAAACATAAAGACTCCCCCAAGGAGTGGGTGAGATAGGATCATGCCAAGTGGCATGATCTTAGGCATACAAGAGTTTATTTATTGGTTAGAAGTATATGGAGAGTCTTGGGGCTATGGTGAAGTGGGATCACACCATGTGGTATGATCCCATACACCTAAAAGGTTGAAGGCCTAAGATCATGGACCTATATGTCATGATGAAGTGTCTTAAGTATTTAAGAGGTTAGAGTTTTGATTTATATTTTCAACAGGCTTGGCGAAATGAGGAAGCATGATTTAGACACTTGGCACCATCTTGATTTCTTGGGGGATAAAAGACTTAGCAAAAAATGATTAAGTCTTGCAAAGACTCGAAGAAGAGAGAAATTGACACGTGGTAGGTCTGGGCTTATCAAGGGCTTGCATGAGGAATAAAGTGAGTGTTGGCTTGTGAAAAGGATAATAGTCATTAGAATTCAAATATGAAATTTATCCAAAAAAATCTAAGGTAAAGACCAAAATAAAGGTGATATTCAATGAGGTTAACAAATAAAGACATGCATTTTTTTGAATATAAAGTGAATTTAGTTCAAAGCTTTAGAAAGTGGCCAAGTATGAGGGCCAAATAACATAAATACCTAGCTATCCTTACTTTAAATAGAGGAATACTAGACCAAATTTCCAACATAAAGGTCAAGAAATAATAAAAAATAGTTAGATAATTTATATAAATCCAAGGTGAAATGGTCTTTATAAAAAGGAAATTTTAATGCAGTTCAAAACTTAACTTGAAATAAACCAAGATTTATAAAATTTAGACAAATTCAGATATCTATATAAATGAAGCTTTAAATGAAAACCCTGGACCAAGTTCCTATAATTGACATTTGAAGTTTAGACTTAGTTAGAACAATAAGAAAAATTAAATCCCAAACTACAACATCTTGATGACCCTTTTTCAAATTAGATTAACCAATTCAATATGCCCAATGCTCAAACTTCACACAACCAAAAGACCAAATTCATGATCAAATTGTGTTTCATGATTTTGTGAAATAATTAGATCATGTTGTACAAACAACAATAAATGACAACTATACTAAAAAATACTCCTGAGTATTTTGGAACAAATAAATAAATTAAGATCCCATAATTTATGGTTAAGATAATACATGAAACATGAACACATTATAGAATAGATAATATGGGAGTAGTTAAGTGACCAAATCTAGTACATTTATTGACACAGTGTGTGAAAATGAGTTAATTTACCAAATAATAATAATTATAGGGATTAATTTTAATGGCTCCAACCATTAGGTTAGTGAGTCCTACCTTGGAGATGTTTACCTAGACATTGCTCTACTACTAGCTAGATGTCTATATATCCTCTATAGAGTTTCCTTTGATCTTAATCAAAACCTTGATCTACGACCATCCAAGTGTCCATGAACCTCTATAGAGATTTCCTAAATCACCTAGGATTGAGCCCTTTTAAAATTTATTTTATTTTTTGTTCATTCTCTCTCTCTCTCTCTCTCTCTCTCTCTCTCTCTCTCTCTCTTCTCTCTCTCCTCTCTCTCTCTCTCTCTCTCTCTCTCTCTCTCTCTCTCTCTCTCTCTCTCTCTCTCTCTCTCTCTCTCTCTCTCTCCTCTCTCTCCTCCTCTCTCTCTCTCTCTCTCTCTCTCTCACCTCAGTTCAAGGTTGGGGATCACTATGGTAAATGAATAATAGATTTTTCACCCTAGGATTTCACCATAGTAGATTCACCAAGAATATTCATAAAACCATTTAATATGTGAAATTTGTGCTTGGTTTCAAGAGGCTACCTTCTATGGTCAACTAGTTTTATCCAAACATAGCCAAACTAGAACATATTAAAAACACATGCAACAGTCAAAGTCTTTAAGATTGAACCAATAATAGGGTATAAAGTAACAAAAGAACTCAATAATAACCTTTACACATAATTTCCATTATGCTACCTACTTACATGACCTTCACTTCATCACCTTTCATTGATAAACATGGAAACACATGATAAAATAATTGGGGATAGACCCAACGAGGAAAATAGAAAAACAAACAAACAAGGAAGAGAAGACAAGTAAGAAAAATGAAAATTATTTACAAGACCATTCCAAACCAATTCAATATTTGAAATAATGCTTAAGGAATTGTCCATTGGTGGGCAATGGAACAACCTCACTAGTTAGACACCTTAGGAAAAAAACATTCTCGCTTAGAAATTTGGAAGAGTCCCAGCCAAAGGGCATCAAATTTTCCATGTTGAATTTTTTTCATGGGCCTTGTCCCAAAGAATGACTAAATAAGAGATTCAAAAGTCTTTGATCTTGGATCTTTTTTCAAACCAACATTTGAACACCCCTTGATTCTTACTAAAGTGAACCAAAGCTAAGTCAATTTTCTCTTCTAATTTCCCTCAAGTTTAGAAGGTGAGCCTTTGTTTTGTTATCAGTTTACATGTAGTCCTTCATGAATTACAAGGTATGGATCTTTATATTGACATAAAATATGGGATATTAGCCATACACTAGATGATATGGGGAAGTGCCTAATGAAGACTTAATTATCGGCCTATCAGACCATAATGCAAATTTTAAAATTTTACACCCAGTCCCCATGGGTTCTCTCTAAGATTTTCATAATTACATCAAGAAAAGTATTATTCATCAACTCAACAAACCCATTAACTTATGTAAAAAAATAAAAAAAAAATATAAGGATTACCTTGATTATCATAGGTCCATTTAGTAAGTTATAATGATGATAAGGTAGAGCCATTATCACATACTAGAATGAATGGCATACCAAACCTAGTGACAATGTGGTCTTGAAAGGAATTGGTCACTACTCTAGTAGTGCAGTTCTTGAATGTTTTGGATTCAGACCAATGTGTACAATAGTTAGTAGTTGTAAGGATCAACTTGTGTCTAGTTGATGAATTGAGATTGATAGCACCCATAAAATCTATCCCCCATTTTAAAAATGGATGAACCTCTATGTCCTATTACAATGGCATGGTTGGGGTGCATTCTCAATGCAATATAACTTAGTAGGTATGGAAACATCATACATGATAATGTGAATATTTAAATACTTATGTCTAGTCATATATATTTATAAGTATTTTAAGGGATTTAACACTACTAGAACCATGGCTAGTGGCATACTTCCCATGAAAAAATTTACAAGCCTTTGTTACTTCTTTGTTCAGGCACCTCAAATATATGCCTTCATAATTTCATCCATATAATATTCTTTATTTGATCATGAAGTGGATACTCTTCAGACATAGTGTTCTTCTTTGAGTAGAGTTGAGATGATGAGGACATTCATTATTTAATAAATAATGGATAATTTCCTTGTACCAATCATCTGGAGTGATTTTACTCACTGTATAGTGTTGTAAAATGATCTATGGATCTACTTATTCCATGGTTTTGTTGATTCATTGAACTTTTACAATATTCATTGGTTGTATATCCATATAAAACTCTTGTAGATGGTAATCTAAATCATGTGCCACTCACCCAGCTCATTTTTAAATAACATTGCCTTAATAATTAGATCAGGTATAATAACAAATAATTTACTATGCAGGATGTAATGTCTAAACTTCTTAATATCTTTGATTAATGAAAAATCTTACTTTCCAATAGTTGAATATCTAAGTTCAACATTTCTAAATGGGGAGCTCATATGTGTGACCAATATTTCATCCCCAACTTATTTATGCTATGCTAGGAATACAACTCTTGAATTCTATGAAGTGAATGAGTAAGTTTAGAATGACTACATGTAATCTAGACTTATGAGCACTAGTGTGTTCATAATTGATCTTTTTGATCTCAAAAAAAGTTTCTTATGTTTTAGGGGTTCATTCTATCTTGGCATCCTTCTTAAGCATGTTTTTAAGTGGTTGAACTGTCTCTGTGAAGCCTAAGGTGAAATTCCTCTAAAAGTTGATATTTCCAAATAATGTCTTCAACTCTTTTTTATTTCTATGCAATGGGATATTCAAAATTGATTCAACTCTTTTAGGGTCTATGGTAATACCTTGTTTAGAAATGATGTGGCCAAAAACTTTCCTTCAGTCACCTTGAATATGTATTTCTTTAGATTCATATAAATACCATGCTCTTTGAACCGTTATAAAACCTTCCTTATGTCCTTGATGTGGTCAACTCGGTCCTTAGAAAATATATTCAGGTCATCTATGTAGATGAAAATGCATTTTCCAATCAAGTCCTTAAATACAATGTCTATGGCCTGTTGGAAGGTGGAACCTGTATTTGATCAGGCCAAATGGCATCCTCTTGTATGTGAATGTACACCATTAGGTTATGAATGTTGTCTTGATTCTATCCTCATAACTGACCACCACCTAATTATATCCTAAATAAACATCTAGTAATGACATCATTTGAGTGCCATTTACTATTTTAGGAATCTATCTAGTAAAATTAACATATAGTTATCCTTATCTAAATCTTTGTTGGGGTTTTTGAATTCCATGCAAATTTAGATCTTTCTGCTCTTATTTTGAACTAGCACCAAATTGGCTACCCAGGTGGAGTGCCTAACATGATATATGATCTTTTCAAAAGTAGGTTTCACACTTCTTTGAAAATTAAGGGTTTTAATAATGGATTGACTAGCCTTTATCTCTATTGGAATGGTTTGACACTAGGTTTTAGATAAATAGTATGCATAAGGATGGAGGTGTCAAATACCTTTAAATCATCATAGATCCATGTAATAGTTTCACTAAAATATTTTAAGTATTGGATAATCTTTTACTTATCAATCTAGGTGCAAGTTGTGACTAAAATCACGTGTTTTGATTCCCTTACATTGCCTAGATTGTAATGTTGATAGGAAATCCATTTGGCTCCAATGATTCCATAAATTTTGGTATGTTATTATTTTTAAATTTGATGACCCCTTCTTCATCTAGTTTGAATTCCTCTCAATCATCCTCATCAATGATCTAGGAATACAATATGTTTGTGTTGGTGATGAAGCCAATGATATGTTTTTCATCATTATAGACACAAAGGTTTCTAACATTATATAAAATAGGAGTAGAGACTAAATATAATAAAAACATTCTCAATATAGAGTTAGAAATGGGTTCTAGGGTACTCATAGCCATTGCCAATGAATTTGCCATATAATTCTTCCTTTAGGTAAATGTTTGGATGTTGAATGCATTGAAGTCATCAATTAGTTTCCACACCCTATTCTGGTATCTATAAAGACACTTGTCATGACACACATAGTGGCTTCTAATTTACTTGACCACTAGTTATGAATCCTAAAGAACTTACAGGTTATTCACATTTTTCCTTAGTTCAAATTATAGGCCATGCACTAGTGCTTCATGTAACTCCAATAATCCAAATAGATCCATGAGTTTTTGGCAAGGAGGTGTACATGATACTATTCAAACACCTACTATGCTTAATGACACTATGGGATACTATATATATATATATATATATATATATATATATATATATATATATATATATATAATATCTATTTTATTGGATTATACCAAACTATAGATGGACTTGTAAACCAAGTTAGGGTTAAAATGATTGAGTGCACAAAGGACATAAATATATCTAAAAAGTATAAACACAAAATAACAAGTAACTAAGGTGGATAACTCAATGCATAAAGAACTAGAAAGTGAACTACTTGAATGAAATAACCCTCATGGAAGAAATGTGTTTCAAAAGTATGCAACTCTTGTAATTGAAAGATGATTTCATAATGGAAATGATTTTTTTTTGAGAGCGAGAGAGATAGAGAGAGTATGCACTTTCAGAAACCTAATCTAATGCCTTTATTCAAACAAAACTATCTCTAGCATATGATATCTAACCTAGTAAAGGGAATGCCACTTTAGGCAAGAAAACTAAGCTATTTGAACAAGAGAGCACCTAAAAAATAGTAAAATTATTTATAATTAAGAAATCCTATGAAATGAAAGACATTTTCAAGATAAAATATGTTTTTAGGTTTTAGAGGATGAATAAACTTCAGAATCTACTATAAAACATGTTCAAAATGAGCTAAACTATCATAAAAAAATTAAATCCTATACAATACACTATTACACAACCATGGAGTTTCATTTTGCATAAAATTTTTACCTCATATCAAGATCAAAGTATTGTGAAGGTGTTCTACTAACTAGGAATCCAAGTATAAGGCAACTATAGAGGAAGTTAGGGCTATAGTGTAAAGCCAAGTATAAACTAATGTCTAAAAAACATGGATGAGGAGAATCAAGAACTTGTAAGAGTGTATAATCCTAATCTAGGTGCACAAATAAGGTGAAATACAACTTGTAGAAGTTGGGAGCAAGCCACAATAGAGAAGGAATAGTTGGGAGTAGCAATGGAGTCATCAAATTAGTATGTAATAATGTAGATGAACCTCTATCACAATGGATGTTTCAATCACCAAGAGTGAATTGAGAGAGATTTAAGGAGAGAGTAAAATATCAATAAGATGAGGAAAGAGGGATGATTTGGACTCACATAGAGCACACCAAGGTAAAAAAATGACCAAAAATGAGCTATTTATGACTATTCACGTAAAATACAAAACCCAAAAACATTTCAAAACAAATCTCTACCCAAGATGTGACCTAGGCCACATGTTTTGGGCCAAAACACATGGCCTAGACCACCATGGAATTTTGGTGGAATTTGGGGTGCATCTGGTGAGCCTGGGAGTGAGTAAAAGGCCCTCAAGAGTGTAAGGAAGGATAAAAGGGGGTAATAATAGACTAGGGAAGTGTTCAAGCATGTGGATAGTCTCAAATTAGATTAAAAAGTTTGGTAGTCTACACATGAGCTGATATAAAATCATCATGAGGAATAAGGTCATGAGAAGTATGATTATACTTTGTACTCAACCACATTTTTAGTGTAGGTAAAATTTATTTGAAAGGCTTCCAAATAAGACCTTCCCATTAGGTTGATGATATCTATCCCAGTACCACACCTGCTCTTTGATTTAGATCCATTAGAATTTGGGGTCCATATGTGATCTTCAATTGTGCACATTGGAATCTAAAAGGTGGGTGCCACAATTATATTCAATTCTTTATTATCTTATCCATCTTCTAACATTGATATACTTTCCTCTTTAGTTGTTAATTATCTTATAGTCTAATATTTAATAGTAGACATAGGTACTAAATTATTTTGAATGACAACATATCCAACCTCAAAGCCTTTGCACCCCTTATTCTCACATGGATAACCTTAATTGACATTTTCATGTATTAAAGTGGTAATGTGAATTGAAATTAATTTTAGTGCATAAAGGATATATTCCTCATCTAGCTAATCCAACTCTTTAAATTTATGTTCTTATTGTATAGTTACCATGTTAATGGAGAATATCCCATAAGCTTCTGCTTCTTTCTCAAGTTCATAGAACCCTAGTTTAGACTCCTCATACATGATATCATTGGTATTATTGTATTTTGTAATCATGTGAACCATATTGATCTATCTTATAATCCTAATATGAATGGTAATGCTTCACCATAGAATCCACATGTGGGATAAATTGGTGGCCATATACCCATTGAGAGTTATAGACTAATCTTGACTGAGAAGTATCCCATATGCCTAAGGTATATCTATCACTTGGATGTAAATGAACTATTAGACCCTAGGATTATAATCCAACTACATGTGGATGTGGTTGATATTTCCAACCACCTTGACCTATTACTTTCCCAACTAAAGTAAATTTATGGTGGATTTAGCAGGCATTAGTCCCAAATGATGGAAAATGGCATAAGGCATCACCTTCCTTAAAGAACCTGGATCCACAAAATAATTGTCTATTTTTTTCCAAAAATTATAATTATTAGAAAAAAAGGAGTTTTAGTTTTATCCTTATATACATCAATTTTTCCATTATATTATTTCCTTTTAGGATTAGATAACTCTTTTAGTAACAAGTCATTTTGTTTAGACATCTCAAAAAATTCAAACATTGTTATGTTTGCCTTATATCTCTTCAGGTCCTCAATAATGTTGTATCCTATTTTATTTTGTTCTAGTGGTTTATAAACTTGGGGAGGTGTAACATTATTACTAAGTTGGTATTATGTAGTATGTCCTTTTGGAGGTAAGGGTTATTATTTGAGATTGCATCAAGTAGAACTTGATTATTGTTTGAATAAGTAGTAGTTAATAGACTTTGAAATTTATTCCTCAACTAATATTTATTTCCCCTTTGGAACTATTAAAAATAATGGACCTCACATAGGTTGTATTTAGGATTATTGTCACTTTAAAGTGGAAAATCATAGGTCTATAAGACCATGGCAGTGCTTAAGTTGTCTAAACCTAGGATTGATTTAATATTGTCTATTATAGGCATTATTTCAAGGTTATCCATCTCATTTTGGAAGATGTTTTAGGTCAATGTGAACTAAGGACAATTTATTTTAGCATGGTCTACGATATTTTGAAATCTACACCAAGTGGGTAAGGCTAGGTCTACCACATTGATTGAGTTTGAGACACTATTTCTATTCTACTGGGTGTTATCAAGGGGACTAGGTACATTTCCATTATTAGGTCTAGTGTTACACTATGTATTAGTACTTTAGAAATTGTAGTTTTTATTTTTGGTTGGGATATTTTTAGTTTGAATAGTGTTTTGAGGCACTTACCTTTGTAGGTTAACCATATCATTAGTTAATATCTAAAACATTTGATATAAATTATCCACTTTAGGGTTCACATTGGTAATTTAGATACTTCTTTCTTGAGGTAGTGGGTTAGCCACTGACACATTAACATTAACAAATGTATGGAGAGACTAATGATGATTGTTAGGATCAACATAGTTCCCTAAATTAGGAATTGTAATAGTATTATATGCAACAAAGACAAGCTGTTGGTTTATAGGTTGTGACAACACATGGTTAGGGGACACATAGGGATAATTATTATACATATAATTCAAGGGAAAATGGTTATAAATTAGGTTTGATATTGAATACATGGATCCTAAGATTATGTTTAGTAAAGGGATATTTTGTGTAAGAACCTAGTTAATCATTAAAATCTGATTATAAGCACTCTTCTGGCCCAATGAAGGTAAAGGAAAAACTCAATAACCTTGTGGCACTATTTATTGCTCAATGTTGAAAAATTAATTATAGGATATGGATAATGATATAAGTGTCATTATAGTTGTTCTAAGAAACATGGATGCCTAAGGTCCTCAAATAGGTATGTATAACATCCACTTTTATCTGTGTGTAAGGCTCTTTTAATATATGATATAGCTTATGGAAACATTCATTAAAAACACTCGTAGATCATTTAGTTCCATACATGTGTCAAAAAATCTATGATATAGGATAGATGGATCAATGGGAAATTTAAATTGGTTGATAAACACTATTTCTAGGCCATTCTAAGGGGTAATAGATCCATTTGGAAGTCTTAGGTACCAAACGCAGGTAGCCTCTCCTAAGGTGTAAGGAAAAAATCGGTAAGACACATCCTCATGTTGGACTTAAGTATGGATAAAGGTCATATTTGAATGATTGAATATGTTATTTGATGGTTTGAATCTCATTAGGTATATATTTTTGGGTAGAATTTGTTGGGATTATTTGGTAAGTCATGGGCCAACCTTTAGAATTTCACAAGACATCCACTTCCACCAATCCAAGTGGGATTAGCCACCATTGGTGGGTTCTAAAGTGGAACAAAATGGTTAATGAAAGGATAAATAGTAACAAGGAAGCTACTAGCTAAGTAAATTTATTTGGTCTTAGATTTTCTTTTATCAGTTCTAACTCTCTAATGTGTTGTGAGGTGTAATAGTTGAAAGTCAACCTCAATAGAATTTGAACACATGGTTATTCTCCTAATTTCAAGTTTTAAAACTTGTAATATCCTAGTCTAAATAAGGCTCATAAAGTGTGTTGAAGAGGCCTTCCTTCTAGTACCAATAACTATTGACATGCATTTTGGGACACTCTAACATGCTGACCAAATGAGGACTCACCCAACCTCTCCTAAAATATAGTTCTCAATAAACCTCCCCAAGGTATTTGTCTACTGGGTCTTGACATACTGATGTCACTTAGTTGACCATTTAGTGTGTTTCTGATCAAGGGGCCTTTATTGGTGCACTCATAGAAAGGAAGCTTAAATTAAGAGGGGGTTAGCTTACTCAAATTCTAAAAGAATCCCCACAACTAACTATCACTTGGCATTCCTCAATTGAATTCAATAATGTATTAATGATGATAAGTGAATTCAACAAAACTAAATTTCAAATAATCTCAGCTCATGCGAGGAAGAAAACTACCTATAAATTAGAAAATTACATAAGGAAAGAGGCGAATCTCTCTAATTCTATGTCTAACTACTACTTTGTTGTGAGGTTAACACAGGAGAATCATCCCTCAGGGTGTGTCAAAGGGAGAGCATCATAAGAGAGGGTGACATAGATGGAGATGTCAAAGGATGATAGAGAGATAGCAAGAACCCTACACACACTACATAAATAATTTATATTATATGCATAATTTGAATGGTTAGCATAATGTCTTTAATGTTGATTGTAATAGATAGATGTTTGGTTATGATTTAATAGCATATTTTAATGGTCTTATGGATTTCATCTAGTGCAACTTGTGTGTGGCCATAAATGTTTTTAGATTTTATTGATTAGACTAATTCAGATTATTAGTCTATAATTTAATCATTAGACTATCATGTCAATTTTAAATGATAATTATTAAATACATTAATTATTGTAAATTTACGTAAAAAGAAAATAGAAGGTTTGACAATAAAAATAATAAAATGAAAAAGAGGAAAGATTTTGATTTTGAGGAAAGTTTTAATTAAATCTTATGATTTGAAAAATAAAGATAAAGAAAATAAATAATAAAGAAATAAATAAATCAATAAAAGAGAATAAAGAAAAGAAAAGACTAAAATTAAAATAATATAAAACAAAAAAAGAAAATCTTTAAATAAAATTGTGCCCTTTTAATCTCAAGGGAGATTCTGAAAGGGAGGATCATGAGAAAAAGGAAAAAAAGGAGAGCATAGTAGAGAATAAAGTGGGGAGGAGACAAGGAACCAACCAGAAGGAAAACAAATTATTTCCAGGTAGATGCCCTTGCTTCTATAAAACTTTCAATTTGGTGTGTTTCTTTATAAACCTTGTGTGATGATAGTTAGTCATTTATTGATGATAGCATGGTGAGTCTATGTTATACTCTCTCTCTCTCTCTACACACACACACACACACACACACACACACACACACACACACACACACACACACACACACACACACACATCTACACACACACACACACACACATAGATATTATTTGTTATCTATTTATAACAATAATCTATAATTACCTAGAGTGATAGAGGGAAAAGAGAAAAGATTAAAAATATAACTTTGAGTATGCTAAATGATAGGTGGTATAGCTAGTATCCTCAATGAATAGAACAATTGTAATTATCAGTGGAGAATATGTATTTAACAACTAGTTAGTGAACTGTCTAATGTTATATAGTGAATTTACACAACAACAAGCCCCAATCAGACCTAGAATAAGTTTGATATACCTAGATACACCCTATGATGGAAAAATGTTATTTTTAGTTAATAAGTCTATGTATATAGTATGTAATAAATTATACTATTTTATGGCATTACATGCATAGCAAGAATTATTTTATGCCTATATCCTATCCTATGCCTAAATTTAGCCTTTGAGAAGGGAAAATTATAATATAACATTGATCTATATTTAGGAAATATTATCCAGTAACTTATATAGAGAGAATTGATAAATAGTGATTTTTTGGATTGTATAGAAGTGCATCAGCTTTTGTTTAATCCAAAGACTTAAGAAAAAGGTAAAAATTAAATAGGCATCAACTTATGAAATGATAGTAAGCTTAGTTTAAATTCAAAAATTAAATTTGTGTAAATCAAGGGGGATAGCTGAGGTTATAAACTTATATTATATCATAAAATATATCATGATCCCATCAACATTAATACATTTAAAATAACAAGTGATCTGCATGCAATTTTCATGGTGCTCACAAAGCAGTGATTTGCATTCTATTTTTTTTGGCATCCACTGAATAACAACTACTTATGATATTATGACATCCAAATTTGTAGTGAATTATCTGAAAGGGGAAACATACACCAAGAAGAGATTTAGGTAAGTTTTATAGTATTTAGTTTTAAATTTGGGTATACTCATTAATATAAAAGGTATATAAGTAGTGACCTGAGATTTGTAAATATAGCAACATACATCCTATGTTAATGACCTAATTTTATAAATACCTAGAATTTAGAAAATATATCATTTTATTTTTCTTATTATATTTTGTAATGACCTAGATTTAAAAATTATTATGATTTTCTTTGAAGTCAAACTTAGAAATTACATTAAAAATATGCTAATTTT
This sequence comes from Torreya grandis, assembly GCA_037957365.1. NCBI lineage: Eukaryota > Viridiplantae > Streptophyta > Pinopsida > Cupressales > Taxaceae > Torreya > Torreya grandis. The sequence continues at coordinate 49,084 of JARHVA010003347.1, read as the reverse complement.
ATAAAAACTAGTTCAATATCGATCTGATTTGTAATGATATAACGATTGATGTAATCCTTCTATATTATTGTATTGACTTATATCTACAAGGTAGATCTAATTATTATGTTATTATGAAATGGTGAACTTTATCAATGAATGGTGCCACTGATATTTGAACAATGACTTGAGTTATAACTACAATGATCTATTAAGACATTATTATTATCATACCAAACAATAAATAATGACCTAAGTTTAATGGCTCTGGTTAATCATGATGATAGCTTGGAATAAATTGGTTGCATATATTTGCATAATCTATATTTAATAGTTATAGATCTATTATGCACCTGAATGATATAGATATATAATAGATAAATGGAATAATCTATTTGTACATACTCAAAATTTATAATTTAACCTAATCAATATATTTGTGGGATGACCAATAGAACTTATGACATGTTATATTTATATAATGGCCTTTGAATAGTTTAGTTTTATATTCCCGTCATCCTCCATATGCTTTGTTTAGCAAAGGATAGGTGTAAATCTTATACTTTTTTATGTAATTTGCCTGGCCTAAAAATACCTATAGTAGCATAACGAAATAATGGGGATGGATGAACATTTATTTTATCATTAATTTATGATAACATGATTTAACTAGGGGTTCATGTAATAACTTCATCTAAATACTTTATATGTGTGGTGATATTATATATAGAGGTATGTTGTGGCCACAGTTATAATAGTCAATAAATTGTATACTTGCATATGGACAAGAAAATAGAATGATAGAGTTCTTGACTTAGAAAAGGAATTGACCATCTTGTATATTGTCCATGTTTTATGGAAAACATATTTATACATGGACTTAAAGAACCATATAAAAATAGTTTCTAAGAAGAGTAATGAATTATTGAATTATGTCCATACTAGGTATAACTTGGTTGTGAGTTATCTAACTCTCTAGGAAGGCCATGACTGGTTGTTAAGCATTGAATACTTGTGTGAGGTACATATTATGATATGTTAATATGTATGAGTGTTTAGACTTATTTAGAATATATTGGTGCATCGTGATGTATGTTTATATGTTATGCTTCTTTGTAATGTTAGTATGTAATTTAATTCTAGGGTATACACAGGTGTTATAACTCTGTACTTGCTTGCTTGTTATTATATGTATAGATTGTTTGATTCTTGAAATCCTAAGTTGGGTTATGTTTTTATTTTATGTAGTTGATATCTATGATAGTATGGGATATCATAGAGTACTATAGTATAAATGTATGTCACTCCTAGATGGTACATTCTATAATCATTATATTTAGACTTATATCTACGTGTATCTATTTTACTGAATGTATGTTGGTTATTGCTATGAGTAACGTGTTTTGTATCAATTGGTAAGGCTTTATGTATGTATGCATACAATCTTGAGAGTGTAGTGTATATTAATATAGATTCTATGTTAGTATGTTATTGTGTTTCATGGGAACTGAGACTTCCTTCAATATACCTAGTTATATGAATAAAAGCTTATGTTTGTATGTACTTAAGACTATTTTATGTGAATGATTGTGGAAAACTAGTAGTTATATCTTAGAATACTAGACTATAGTAATATGGGTTATCATAGGGTGTAGTATGTTTGGAAAAAAATTATGGTAGTTGAAATCTATAGTTATGTGTATTTTACGTAGGTAGTATAGACTGTAGTCATTATTTCTAGTGTGGGATAGAAATTAATGTAAGATTCATTCATGTGTTTGATAGAATAAATGTATGCTTTGGTTAGTACTATGTATAACATATTATATGATGTATTTGTTAATTAAGATTTAAGTTAAATTAATCTTGTTTTTGAATTGTATTTGACTAATCTGCATTGCTGATGTGGACTAAGGAGTGAGATGGACTTCACTAGATTACTAGTCTCATAATGACATAAGAAGGTAGTTTGATCAAGTGGTGTGTATGAATTTAATTGATCTAGATTGTTATCATTTATTATTTGTAAAACTTTGGGCCAAAGTATGTTTAATGAGACATTATCATTTCATGAGTGTGATTCACATGTTTGTGTGATATCTTGAAATAGAATGGATTTCTATGATACACTGCATGTTTAGTTTAGAATCATATAGCACATGGGTAATTACTTATCTCTTTGGATTCCTATGCCATCACTATCTAATCATCCATGAAGGGAGGGCCATTTATTGATGGGATTAGTATGGGGGATCAATGGTCCATGGTTGGTGTGGAAAAGCACTCAAATGATTCTCTCCCTCCCCAAAATAGTACTACTTATCGAGATGACACTTGAAATTGCCATAGAAACTTGAGTTTGGGAACTATGCTTTAGGGAAGCCATGTATCTATATGTAAATTGTATTGTATTGTAATTATCATTAACTATTATCATGAGGAGTTATAATTACTTGTTATTTTAATTTGATAGTGGTGGTTGTAGATTTGTTTCAATTGTAACTGAGTTAATGTGGTTACTTTCTATATTCACATTTGTGATGTGTACCCTCATGATATCAGAGATCGATAATAAGTGATGTATTATACCTGATGCTATTGTTACACCTTGAATATTTTTTATGGTCTTTGCATATTTTTGTGATGTAATCTATATGTGGTATATGTGTATTAAATTCAAAAAAATAACATCTAACCTAGTGGGGTTGTTAAATGTGGTATTAGAGCTATGACTTGAACTCTAGGACTTAATGAGTCCATTAACATTTTCATGTCTTTATGTTCACCACTGTGAACCTAGTGACATGAATTATTTCACTAGAATTTTGGATTTGTGGTGCCTCAGTGTGAAACCATGGTACACCATGATTGGATTATGAGACTTGATAAATCCTCTGATATGTCTTGGTGACTATTGTTAGTTTTGAGACATTCATGTAATAGGTGTGGGAAAAATTTAGTGTGTACCCTTAGGAGTACCCATACCTATTTTTGTTTAGGGGATTGGTTTATCAAGTGACCTAATGGTAAAGGTTGAATATGAGGTTTGGTAGGTGAGTACATAGCATAGTTCATGAGTTATGAACACAAATATTTCTACCATAGTTTGATTACTCAGATCGAACACCTAGAGTATGACTACATGTTTCTTGGTAAGTGAGTTACTTTCATCATTGGTATTTTATGTTCTAAGTGTTTTATAAGCATGGGATGCTTCTCAATTAAATATGTGTGTTTTAGTTTTATGTCTTGTATTCTCTAACCCTAGGAGTGGGAAATTATTTAAGACCATTTTTAGTTAGTACCACCTAGGGTGGTGGGAAACTTCTTAGTAGAGAATTGTTGTTTTTCTTAAGAATTACTTTGTTTTATGAGTTTTTTTAATTGACACCCTTAAGTTGTGTGGTCAAGGATGAAGTGTCATCTCTCATGATGGGCTTAGAGGTGAGTTGTCACTCCCTCACTTTTATTTGACATCATTTTAAGCCATGAGAGGATTCTTATTTTCATGATGTTGATTTAGTATTCTCTTAAATAGGAAACTTGTTTTTGAAATGTTGTTTTATTATATTCTATTGAAGTTTGTGAGAGAAGTTTTAATATTAGATTAATTGGTACACATTTTTTAGATATTACTTTAGTTCTCTTAGTTGTGGAAATAGATGGTGATACTATACTTATAAATTAGGTAAGTAGGTACTGTTTTCGTAACATTGAGTTACGGCATTTTCTTTATCTTGTGAGGGCATGTAGGAATTTGTTTTTGATATATTATTTCTCAAATTTCACATGTGACTCTTTAGGGTCACTACTTTATCTAATTATTATTTTAAACCACGTGAGGTGGCAAACCTTGAAATATATATTAAATTTTATATTAAGAATTATAAGCTGATTATAATTAGTAAGATATTATACACCCATGATTAGATTGATATTTTTCTCTTTTACTTAAAGAATGTTTTTTGAAGAGTTATTTTTATACCTTTCTTTGGAAGTGAGTAGGGTATAGGAAATGCAGAACATCCCATCAATCTAGGGGTTGAGATAAACTTTTAATTTATTACAATATAACTGAGCAAGTAGAGAGATATTGTCTTGATTGTTCTCTTATAAGATTGAAATGATAGTGTGATCCTTGGCCTATACATGTTATGTTAATTTTAATATTATTTCCTTTTAACTATGAATATAACAATATAAGTTAAGCTGTGAAATATGATATTAGTTATGTGTGGCTAGTGGTAATTTAATATAATTATGAGATGATTTTGTGATGTCTCTTGTATGTATGCTGATACATCTAGAATTATTTAGCATATAACATTACTTTTAATGATTTTTAGTATATAATTATGATTATTTGAATATTGTGAATGTTTTGGAGATCATTAGGTCATGGAGACCTAAGGGAAGAGTGGTAAATTAGGAACATGAGTTTTAAGCAATAGGATGGTATCCTACTTAGCCTCACATTGACTTAGTTTTCACTGAGTTATATCTGATAGATGAACTTGTCAAATCTAGGATTTGATAGGTAGAACTTGTCAAAGTTAGTCATATGTCCATATGCATATATATAGTGGAATGATTATTCCATAATTTTATATACATTGGAAATGTAGTATTTCCAGTTCTTATTCATCATCATACTTCTCAAGAGATTCGTGGAGTAGTGACAATATTGACATGTTATACTTATCAAGAGCTACACAGAGTAGTGATAATATTAACATAAATATATTATTCTTTCTAGGTTCCCTAAATAATTTCTTCAACTCTATAGATTAAGAAAGATGCACAGAGGGATTAGAATATTTTGTGGAACTCTCCTTGGTCATTTGTTTTGACTTGTATGATGATCTTATGTTCTCTTGGTAAGTAAATGAAAATTTCACTAAGATATGTGGGGCATTTTTAAGGTAATATAAGTGGTCATTATTATAGTATATAGGCTTTTTTAATGATTTTGGACCTCGGGGTGGTCATGAAAAAATCAATCAAAGTAATTATCGTAAACCTTATTTTCATAAAATGAAATGTCATTGAGCAGGGTCTTGTGGAACTAATACATCAGGAATAGAGTAATTTGAAGGAACTATAGTGAGTTCTATAGGTAATATCCCATTTATCTACTTAATTTGATATTGAATACCATGTTATTACTTTCCTAATTAATGTTTTCAATTTAAAATTTATGTTTATATACGAGTCATCGAGGACAATGACAAGCTTTAGGGGGAAGGATTTTACATCCTGATTCTTCACCAAGCAAACTTGTTAGATTATCAATGGATATCTATAGTTGGAATTTAGAGTTTATTATTTTTAAATAAGTTGTGAGATATATGTTAATATGGGGTAGTAGGGTATTGCTTATGTTACACGATCACACTATTATGAGTTAGCTATAAGTAAATGTTTACTTTATGATCATATTAATTTAACATTTTAGATATATTTTATGATTAATGTATATCATGACTATTATGGTCTAACTATGTATTTTATTGTGAATTTGACGTAGGAGAATCATCCCTTAGAGTGTGTTAGAGGGAGAGCATCATTAGAGAGGGTGACGTAGATAGAGACGTTAGAGGAAGACATAAAGCTAGCAAGAACCCTGCACACACCACATAAATAATTCATGTTAGATGCATAATTTGAATGGTTATCATAATGTATTTAATGTTGCTTGCAATAAAAATATGTTTTATTATTATTTGATAACATATTTTAATGGTTTTTTGGATTTCATCTAGTGCAACTTGCGTGTGGCCATGAATGTTTTGAGATTTGCTTGATTAGACTAATTTAGATTATTAGTCTATAATGTAATCATTAGACTATCATGAAAATATGAAATGATAATTATTAAACACATTAATTATTGTAAATTTGAGTAAAAATAAAATAGAAGGTTTGACAATAAAAATAATAAAATCGAAAAGAGGAAAGATTTTGATTTTGAAGAAAGTTTTAATTAAAATATTATGATTTGAGAAATAAAGATAAAACAAATAAATAAATAAGAAAGAAAGAAAGAAAGAAAGAAAGAAAGAAAGAAAGAAAGAAAGAAATAAAGAAAGAAAGAAAGAAAGAAAGAAAGAAAGAAAGAAAGAAATCAATGAAATAGAATAAAGAAAAGAAAAGACTAACATTGAAATAATTTAAAATAAAAAGAGAAAAGATTTAAAGAAAACTGCACCCTTTTAATCTCAAGGGAGATTATGAAAGGGAGGATCATGAAAGAAACAGAGAAAAATTAGAGCATAGTAGAGAAGAAAGATGGGGAGGAGACAAGGAAGCAACCAAAACGAAAACAAAGCATTTATAAGTAGACGCCCTTGCTTTTATAAAACTTTCAATTTTGTATGTTTCTTTGTAAACCTTGTGTGATGATAGTTAGTCATTTATTGGTGATAGCACGGTGAGTCTATGTTATACTCTATATATATATATGTATATGTTACCTATCATCTATTTATAATAATAATATATAATTGCCTAGATCAATAAAGGGAAAAGAGAAAAGATTAAAAATATAACTCTGAGTATGCTGAATGATAGGTGGTATAGCTAGTATCCTCAATGAATAGAATAATTGTAATTATCAGTGGAGAATATGTATATAATAGATAGTTGATGAATTGTTTAATGTTATATAGTGAATTTACATAAAAATAAGCCCTAATTGAACTTGGAATAAGTCTGATATACCCAAATACACCCTATGATGATGAATCATTGTTTTCTATTTATTAAGTCTAATGTATATAATATGCAATGAATTATACTATTTTATGGCATTACATGCATATCAAGACTTATTTTATGCCTATATCCTATCCTATGGCTAGACTTAGCCTTTGAGAAGGGAAAATTGTAATATAAAGTTGACCGATATTTAGGAAATATTATCCAACGACTTATATAGAGAGAATTGATACATTGTGATTTTATGGATTGTATATAAGTACAACTTTTGTTCAATCTAGTGACTTAGAAAAAAGGTAAAAATTAAATAAGCATTGACTTATGAAAGGATAATAATCTTAATTTAAATTTATAATTCAAATCTGTGTTAATTAAGGGTGATAGATGAGGTTATAAACTTATATTATATCATAAACTATATCATGATCCTATCAATGTTAATGCATTAAAAATAACAAGTGATCTACATGTAATTTCCATGACACTCACAAAGCAACAATCTGCATTATGTTTTTTTGGCATCCACTAAATATAAACTACCTATGATAGTATGACATCCAAATTTATAGTGAATTATCTGAAAGGGAAAATGTACACCAGGAATAGATTTAGGTAAGTGTTATATTATTTAGTTTTTTGCTAGGGTATACTCATTAATATAAAAGGTATATAGGTAATGACCTAATTTATAAATATAGAAAGAATCACAGTTATAATAGTCCACAAATTGTATACTTACATATGGATAGGAAAGTAGAATGATAGAGTTCTTGACTTAGAAAAGGAATTGACCATCTTGTATATTATTTGTGTTTTATGGAAAACATATTTATACATGGACTTAAGAAACCATATAAAAATAGTTTCTTAGAAGAGAAATGAATTTTTGAATTATGTCAATACTAGGTATAACTTGGTTGTGAGTTATATAATTCTCTGGGAAGGCCATGACTGGTTGTTAATCATTGAATACTTGTGTGAGGTACATATTATGAGATGTTAATATGTACAAGTCTTTAGATTCACTTAGTGTATATTGGTGCATCGAATGTATGTTTATATGTTATGTTGCTTTGTAATGCTAGTATGTAGCTCAATTCTAGGGTACACTTGGGTGGTATAACCCTGTACTTACTTGATTGCTTGTTATTATTTACATGGATCATTCAATTCTTGAAATCCTAAGTTGGGTTATGTGTTTTTTTATGTAGTTGAGATCTATGATAGTATGGGATATCATAGAGTACTAAAGTATAAATTTTTGTCATTCTTGAATGGTACATACTGTAATTGTTATATTTAGACTTATATCTACATTTATCTATTTTATTGAATGTATGTTGGTTATTTTCATCAGAGTAGTGTGTTTTGTATCAGTTGGTAAGACTTTTTGTATGCACGCATATAATATTTAGAGTGTAGCATATGCTAATATGGATGTTATGTTATTATCTTATTATGTTCCATGGGAACTAAGACTTGATTCACTATACCTAGTTATATGAATAAAATCTTATGTTTATATGTACTTAAGACTACTTTACGTGAATGATTTTGAAAAACTAGTAATTATATCTTAGAATACTAGACTATGGTAATATGGGTTATCATAGGGTGTAGTATGTTTGGAAATAAATTATGGTAGTTGAAATCTAAATTTATGTGTATTTTACCTAGGTGGTATATACTAAAGTCATTATTTCTAGTATGAGATAGAAATTAATGTAAGATTCATTCATGTGTTTGACAGAATAAATGTATGCTTTGGTTACTCCTATATATAGCATATTATATGATGTATTCACTAAGTAGGATGTAAATTAAATGAATCTTATGGTTGACCAATCTGCATTGTTGATGCAAAGTAAGGAGTGAGATGGAATTCACTACCTTACTACTCTCATAATGATAGATGAAGGCAGTCTGACCAAGTGGTGTGTATGAATTTGATTGATCTAGATCGTTATCATTTATTATTTGTAAGAATTTAGTCCAAAGTATGCTTAGTGGTACATTATAATTTCATGAGTGTAATTCACATGTTTTTTTTATAACTTACATTATAATATATTTCTATGATACACTACATGTTTAGTTTACAATCATATAAAACACAAGTACTTGCTTGTCTCTCTAGAATCTTGCACCATCACTATCTACTCATCCATGAGGGAGGGAAATTTACTAATGGGATTAGTGTGGGAGATTATTAGTCCATAGTTAGTTTGGAAAATCACTCAGATGATGCTCTCCCTCTCCATATTATAACTACTTATCAAGATGACACTTGAGATTACCAAAATACTTGAGCTCAAGAACTATGCCCTGAGAAAGCCATGTATCTATGTGTATATTGTATTATAATTATCACCAAATATTATTATGAGGAGTTGTGCTTACTTATTATTGTAATTTGACAATGATGGTTGTGTATTTGTTTTAGTTGTAACTAAGTTAATGCGGTTACTTTTTATATTCATATTTGTGATGTGTATCCTCATGATATCAGAGATCGGTAATAAGTGATGTATTATACCTAATGTTATTATTACACCTTGAATATTTCTTATGGTCCTTGTATACTTTTGTGATGTAATATATATGTGGTATATGTGTATTAAATTAAAAAAATCATGTCTAACCTAGTGGGGTTATTACAGACACTCAGAGAATCTACCATCTACCTACCTTGTACTAACCACATTGAGGCTTGAGTAAACTAGCTTATTCTACATGGTATCATCTTGGGAATTTATAGGATATTGCTCACTCAAAATTCAAATAAGCCCAAAGGGTCATGAAGTAGCGATTGATTGACAAGTGGAAGCTTCATTTTATTATGGGCATGCAACAAAGGGAACTGGTTGTTAGAATTGAAATAAAAGTAGTAGTTAGACTTCAATTCACCTAATTTTAAATAAAAATGATTAAGTCTAAAAGTTTTAAAAGGAAAGGTAAAAATATCATAGAATTAGTGATTACAAGGGAGTTTTACCAAATACACCACTAATTTATTCCATTTTAAAGATAAATGACTAACTTTAAGATCAAAGCATATAAATACAGCCAGTTTTAAGTTATTTAAGGGAAGAAATGGACCCAAAATCAATAAACTTAAGCAAATTTAAATAGTTCAATCTAAATGGAATGCATTTTGACTCTCTGATGATCTTGACATGTTAGATGACCATGAAATTTAAGTTCATAAAATTCTAAATGGATGAAAACATGCCATCCAGTTGGTAGTTTCATTTCATATAGTATTTGTCCACTCATCTAGGGCTTAATTGGGGTCCCAAATAACATTGTTTTCTTCTATAGTCAAGGTGAGGTGATATCTTGACACCTATCAATATCTCACCTAGTGTTTAGAAACATACAGACTCCCCTAGGGAGTGTGGGAGACATGATCATGTCATGTGACATGATCTTGGGCATCTAGGAGCTCATTTATTAGTTGAAAGTATACAAAGAATCTTAGAGGGGTGGTAAAGTGGGATCACACCACTTAGCATGATCCTATGAATCTAGAAGGTTAAAGGCTTGGGCTTTTGGATCTATTATGTATGACTAAGTGAGGAACAAGGATTGTGACACTTATTAACATCCTAGGCATCTAGGAGGTTAGAGGCCTGATTTAGAATTTTAAAGGGCTCAAGGAGATAAGGAAGTTTGATTTGGACACTTGGCACCATCTCACTTTCTTGGGGTCAAAAGACCTAGAAAAAATGACTGAGTCCCAAAAAGACCTAAGGAAGTGAGTAATAAACACTTGAATACTCCAAGCTAGTTTAAGGACTCACAAGAGAAAGAAAGTGACCATTGGCCTATAAAAAAGATAATATCCATTATAATTAAAATATGAAATTTGTCCAAAAATGGCTAAGGGAAAGACCAAAATAAAGGCAATATGCAATGAGATTAAAAAATAAATATAGACATTTTACTAAAAATAAAGTTAATTTGGTTTAAATATTTAGAAAGTGGTCAAGTACTAGGGACAAACAATGTAAATATCTATCCATCCTTCGTTGAAAGGGAGGAATACTGGATCAAATTACCAACCCAAAGGTCAAGAAAAACTCTGAAATAGTTAGATAATTTATATAAATCCAAAGAAAAATGGTCTAAAAAAAGGAATTTTTAATGCAATTCAGAACCTAACTTTAAATATACCTAGACTTATTAAACTTATACAAATTTGGATATATATATAAATAAATCCTTAAATTCAAACCCTAAACTAAGTTCTTATAATGAACATTTGAAGTTTAGACTTGATCATAATAACTAGAAAGATTAAAGCCTAGATTATAAAATCCTAAGGAGCCTTTTTCAAAACATATCAACTAATTAAATTATCCCAAGTCATAAACTTGACACATCAAAAACACCAGACTCTTGAGTAAAAAGAGGTTCCATGGTTTCATGATGAAATTAGGGCATGTTATGCAAGCAACAATAAAAACATATAATGATTTCTATGACCAAATCCTAAGTGAGATATTTCAAGTTTAGCCTCATCCATAAGTGCAAATGTCAAATAATGAAAATAGTCAACATAGATCAATGTGTGATTTAAGTAATATTCCTTCCTAGTGTTTTCCAAAAATAGTAGTTTCTATATTTAGCATATTTGTTAAAATTAGAATAGTTGAATATTTTGTATCTTTAGTATTATGATATTTCCAATTTTAAAACTATATAAAATACTAAAATACTATTTTAATAAACTCATACATTTATGTTTTGTAAAAAATATGGTAAAACACCTCTACCTAGAACTTATGCATCCATTGCCCAAAACTTATGTATGAGCCATTGCTATTTTTTTTTTATAGTCATTAGCTTCTTCTTTAGGAATTATTTATGTAATCCTTAAAAAACTAAATAATAAGATCCAATACATGGTTACAAGTCTTACATATACATAGTAATAATTTTACCTATTAAAAATAAGAAAACCAAAATATACCTTCAACAACACCCATGTATAAACATTTAGAAATAATTTTTTGAGTCACCATCTCCAAAAATTTTACACCAATCTAAAAAAAATCTTTGATATAAATATAAATAATAATAGTGAGGTGATATAACTTAAAATAAATCAAACTTAAAGTTCAAACATCTGAAGAAGCACCTTTCAAGGAACATTACCCCCAATGCAATCCTCCTTTTGGCCTCATTTTTTTATTTTTTTCTAATAAATCCATGTATCCACTTGGGCCACTCTTACACGTTGATGCTAAGGTATTGATATTGGCACTTATATTTGATAGAACATCTAATGCTCAATTGCATTCTTAGAAACAATGTTGAAGAAAAAACAAAGGTCAAGTGTCTTACCAACTCCCTAGTTCTAGAAATATTTTTTCCAATTTCCAACTAGGATGACTTCCCTTTAGCATTGAATTTATGATAACCATTGAATCGCATCCTATAATCACCTATTAAAATCCTTGATCATTCACTAGTTTCACCCATTCCAATTAAAAAAATCCTTAACTTTAGTATATTTTGGCAAGAAAATAGATCATCCATATCAGAATATTCCTTGAAGGAAATGGATTAAATAACTTAATCTTGATAATCTTGTATTATTTTTCACATCTTCATAAAATCTTATTTTCATAAAACCAAATCGAAGTTGAATCCACTTAGCATACATTCTCTATTCTTCTTATCCTATGATTGTTAAACTAAGGATAAAACATTAATGAGCTAATTTTATAAAACACCTTTCTCTCTTAATCTTAACAAGTTATTGTTATTTTTTTGGCTGAAAGAGAGAGATATCACTATAAAGAGTTTATGACATTGAAGAGAGTTAAATTAATATAATCTCCCATCCAAAATTTTAAAAATATAACTTATTTGTCCTAAATTATAGTCATCCTCCTCATCTTGTATATGATAATTAGGGATGTTAGATGTGTTTGACAATGCATCCTCATCATCAATGTACTCAGTGAAATCATGATACTCATCATCATCCTCAATATCATAACTATCAACTAGGACAAATTTTTTATCCACACAAATTAGACATAATTTAATTATCATACAAGTGTTTAAGCTTATGATTTACATAGTCAATTACAGTTATGAGTTATCTAGTAAATTCATTACTAGTACATAGCGATTAAACTGATTTCATATGTTAAAATCTTATATATCCCATTTTTAGCTTTCAAATATTTTTCACTTCCATTAAAGTGCATGCCATAAAATGAGATGCAATATTTTTTATAAAAAAACTTACAAAATTATTGAAAATAATTTATAAAAAACTTAAAAACATATATGAAACATTTTTCACTAATTTTCTCCAAGTTACAATTCAATAGGATCCCCTTATAGACACATAAATTTGGTATTAGACACTTGACAATGTTAGTTTTGACAATCCTTAATATACATGACTTGTGCCTACACAATTGACTCTTTTTCACATTCTATCCTAGCCATTCATCTATCTATGGGTTTGGCCCTCCAAATTTTTTGTCATTAAAAAATAGGATATCCCTAGTCTATGATTAATTATTTTATTAGTTTAAGCATTACATTCTTTTGATCCTTATCTTCTACATCCTAGATAGTTACAACAATAGTTCTATGATATTAGTTATTGGTATTATCTATCTTCATCGAAGGTGTCCAAGGTTATCTAAACATATATTTTAATAATACAAACCATTCCATTGGATCAAACCACACATTTTTCATGTAAGTTAAAAAGGTAATTTACCTAAAGAATCAACCATATATATACATCATACCTAGGGTTAATCTTATCTAACAATTTTATAGCACTGCACTAACACATTTAGGATTACATCTACACATACTTGAGGCATTAACCTAAAACATAAAAATTTTAAATCTCATCAAATTAAAAATCACTAAACCAATTTTGAACACCTAAAGCAAGGTCAAAGTTACATATTTTCAAGTGTTGAAAGCTAAATAAATTACCTAAATGCTAGTGAATCACTATTGAGCACTTATCCACATAGAACTGATAAATATGTGTAGTTTGAGCCTCTTTAGAGTTTTGAAATTTAGGAAATTATTAATCATATTTTAGGATGTGGATTGGGATTTCCAACCCATATTTTTAACCTATTTTACAGTCTAAGCTAACTACCAAAAGAGGAGCTAGTGTTTCTAGGTGAAGGAAGATAAATATGAATTTATGCACAGGATTGTGAATCTAAAATTGGATAAGAAGAATATTAATAGGTAGGTGTATGGATATATATAGTAGAAAATATAAAAAAATATAGAAGACAATTTTTACAGATAATGGGCATATCTTGTAGTAGTTTGATCATTAACGTATCCATCTAGGTTGCAACCACATATCCATTTCAAATAATTTCTTATGAATGTACATAAACATAGACCAAAAATAAATTAAAAAAATTTAATTAATCTATATTATTGGTCATTTATATAAATAATAAGTTTAATTAATTAATCTCAATCTACTTATTACAGTCAAATTTGTGTAATTTAGAACATATCTTATATAATTTAAATAATCAAAGTTTTATATTGTTTAGATAACTAAATAAAAAATAAATTAAGACATTTTGGTAAATACAAACTTTATTTTAAGAGTGAAAAAACCTTAGGTTTCCCTTAGGGTTTTATCCTACCTTCACAGATTTTTTGATTTATGTGTTAGGGTTTTATATCTAATTTATGATTTCCTCATTTTCATATAATCATAATGGAAAATATACTTGATATGGGTGATAATAAATTGAATTATTATCTTGATGTTTATAATAAACTATATGGCATATATCAAAAGGAATTAACTCAATAAATTAAAAAAATCACATGTTCCTGATGCATTGTTACAAGTAACTAGAGATGAACTTAAAAATATTGATGCGGTTGTCACATCTAAGGAACAACATTAGATCTTTAATAATAATAATATTCCTTTTAGAGATACTAATTATATAATTTGTGTTTATAAAAATATTCCTATTTTTACTATATTTATGTCGACTCCTATGACTACACATGTGATTCCCACTCATAATGTGGGGGAAACATAAAGTTTCCATTAGATTTTAGTGCCTATCACTACAAAATATTTTTGTGCCTCCTAGGATGGCTATTCATATGACATCATCCATTAATACACAATATAATATGTATATTACTCAAAAAAATTTAAAACCGTATATATTTTATCTTATCCCTTACCTAAAATATTTTTGGCACCTAAGCTTATACTATATGATGGTAAAGGTGATATTTAATAGCCCCTTAGAACCTTTCACACATGTTTGGAATATGAATCTAATGATAATTTTTTGACTAAGTTATTTATATGGAGTCTTAAGGAATATGATTTGGGATGGTATTATGATCTCAACTTCCAATCATTTCATGCATTCAATATTTTAGATGATAAATTATTAGCACACTTTTTTATCAACATCAATGTGAATATATCCCATGATCAAATTATAAAACTTAATCAAAGACCCAATGAATCCATTAGTGATTATGTGATTTATTACGAGACTATACTCTATAATATGAAAAATCATATGGATAAAAAATGAGTTGAAAGAGATATTAAATCAAATATTACTTGTTCCATTACATGAATTCATTATGTTCAAATAGTTTCATTATTTTGATGGCTTGCATCATAATGTTAAAAATCATAATATTAAGCTCCTTGTTATGAAAAAAATAAAGTACATGTCCAATACCAAAAATAATTATGATATGAAGTTTTAGATAAAACCAAATTTCAATTCCAAAGTGAATGATTATAAGAATGAGACAAAAGTAACAATTAATTTAGTGTCACAACCTACTATAGGCTTGTCCTATCAACTCTTCAAAGGAAGTAATTTTCATGATTATCCAAACCTCCTAATAAGATATTATAAAAGTTACTTGAGTGAAATTTCATATCTATTCCTTTGAAAAAAAAGTTTGGTATGAATAAGACACCATATAAGGCATTCAAAATCAATGCATACTGCAATTATCAAAGATGCACATGACACTATGTAAATAAATGCTTTAGAGTAAGACATTAGATATAATATATAATTGATGAAAATATTATTAAACTCAATGATATTATAACATATAAAATGATTCAAGGGTAAAACTTAATGGTAATTAAAATGTGAAGATATTATTTGATCCCTTAGCAAATAATGAGGAAAAATAAACAATGATTAATCTTGAGGTGCATATGACTTAAAATGTATTCCCTCCTCCTACATCCTAAACTTTGAAGATTGAATAGGAACATCCTAATGATGTATTTGGTACATTTAATGATATACTAGTACATAAACCTACTATCACATTTTATGAGCATGATATTGTGTGTGATGATTTTATTAATGTGATGTTATATATGCACACATTCATTGATTCATAGCCTATACACAATGTCATGGTAGATAATGGGTCAAGTGAAAATTTTTAGAACTATAAAAATGCTTACTATCATTGGATAAACATATGAGGACTTGATTAGAACAAAAAAATATCGTAAAAGGATTTGATGGAAAGAGAGAAAACCCTCTTAGGAGTATTATGCTACCACTTATAGTAGGGACTGCAATAGTTGTTACACTATTATTAGTCTTGCATAATATGAGGAAATTTAAAACATTTATAGGATGTCCTTAAATACATAATATTCATGTAGTATCATATTTGGTGCACCAATGTGTAAATATATCTATACTAGATGAGTGTTTATATTTCTATTTCTTCGCTATGAGTATCCATTTTATTTGGAGACATTACCTTGGAAACCCACCCAAAAGTGTGTTATATAACTTATATACGTTTATTTTATAAATTTTGTTCAAAGATAGGTAATAGGTCTTCATAGAATACTACTATTTCAATATCTTTTTCATCAAAGGTATATTCAAGTTAATAATCAGATGTTACCTAGTTAGTTATGTCCTAATTTAGTTATATAATTTACTCCATGTGTTCCACAACAAACATCATCTCATACACCTTAGGTAGAAAAAAAATCACAAGTTATTGTGGTTCATATATCTACATATTGTATATAGGGTCATGTTGGCATGATGATCATGATGGATATGTTACATCACATGATTACTTCTCAAATTTTGAAACATATACATATGTTGCTACATACCCACAATTGGTTAAATTTGCCACAGTAAATCCAAAACCTATATGTGAGCATCCCATTGATGGGATCATTGGTCAGCATGAATATAATCAAATTAAAAATAAAAAAATGTAGAAAAATATAAGAAATAAAAAATGAATACTTATGCATGACATGTATTACTAGTTTACATGATTAATTTATGTTATTTATCATACACATGGTAGGTTAAATGAAAATTTTATATGCACATGTTTTTCATGGTATACATGAGTTGTTTGTAGGAGATACAAGTTATAGATGACACGGAAATTTAGATGTGGGACATTCCTACACCTAGGGGATACCTCCCTATATTGTGGCATGCTTATATTGGGGGAATCTATGTATGCTATAAAGTTTATATTTAAATGAATATTACATAGATCATATAAATCTAATTATATCAAATAAACATGACTTAATTTTGTGTATATTCTCTATAGTGCTACATTCTATGGATACTATATTTTATGATATGCGATGATATTGATGGTGTAGATTATATTTGATTATTTTATGCATGTTTGATGCTGATGAATATTACATGGTATTATCCTTGATTATGTGTTATATTTTTTTATGATTTATACACATGAAATTATTTGATCATTGTGTCACATTTAATGTTCCATGAGTGACCATCACCACTATTGCATTGGGTGACTATTCATGTGTGGCATTGAGTGTTATCTAGTGTATTAATGTGAGTGCATTAATTGTTTATTGTCACATCATTAATTAGTTGTGTTGAGGATTATATAATGCATATAATGGACACATTTTCTAATTTAGGTTATAATTGAGCCAAATTCATGTTGCCTTTTGAGTGGTTGTATGGGTCATGATCATGACATTATATGCATATTTGTGGATACATCTATGAATTATTTTTGAGTGTGTGGTGCCTTAACTCATATCACACATTATTATAACTATGTATGATGCCATGATTCATATCATACATATTTTATGTGGCTTAATACTGAACTCTTATATCTATGATTACCATTATTCTGATGACTACTACTGCATGCCTAGTTTCTACATCTATCTTGATATGACATTTATATGATTTAGGATTAATGTTTCATATGTGTGTAAATGACATAATATTTCAATGATGACATAATATAATAATGTTAGAAGACATGATTTACATGTTTATTTATTGTTTATATAATCATGTTATCACATTTATATGCCTCCCTCAACTACTAAGTGTATACACATAATATTTTCAAACTTTTATCAACAAATGACACTCTCTATCTTGAAAAACCCATTGAGTCTCAATCTCTCTAAGTACACACCTTAAAGGGTATATCAAGAAAGGGGTAGGTAGAACCTTAGTGCTTCATAAGATTATTTTCCCTTTTTCCACTTTTTATCTACACACTTGTTTCCTATAAACCACTCCCCTAAGCTTCTTCTTCTCTCTTTCACACTTCTCTAATCTCTTACGACCTTCAGTACCCCTTTTCCTAACCTAAAACCCCTTTCAATAGTTTACATGACTAGGTCAACTGAGTCAACATTTTACTCTTATAATTAAAACTCATTTAGGGACTAGGTCAGTTCTTGGCTAACCTAACCCATGACCTAGTGAGTTTTTATCAATATCTATACTAGATCAACTAGGTCAACCCTGTCAGTCAAAAAATTTGGAAGGGTTTAGGGTCAAATCCACCTATATACACAATAATTTTGCCCTTATTTATAGAAGATAATAATAAGTAAGATATATTTTGCATCTTCTTATCCACCATTCTACTTGAAGAACAAGCTTAGGGTTTCATACTTTCTTTAGAGACATGGATAATGTCTTGTGGAGAAGTCTTTTGGATGCATTGATAGGTTGTGTATCCCAAATATGATTTATCCTTGTCATCCTTACATACCACAATAACTTATTGTTAATCACCTTGTCCAAGGGAGATATTTAGGCTCGATGGGTTCATCTTCAAAGGTAAGTATTCCTAACTTTGTTCCTCCTTTGTAAGAGTAGATAGATATGCATTTGTACTTCTCTTCCATGCATTAGCATTTCATATACATTAATGTGAGTATATGTATCTTATGCATGTTTAATTTAATTTATTACCCCCACTTTGTGCCATAATCTTTGGTGAGCACTAGATTATATTTCTTTGCTTTACTTGTTATTATTATAGTGAATATGAAAACATAGGACTTAGTTAGGGTTATTACATAGTTTTGCTTGACTGGAGGATTTGGAACCCTCCCTAATGATCTTATTGTGGTAAGAGATCCCCTAATTGGGTCTAGTGGATCCATATTGGTCATTTTCTCTATTATCTAATATATTCTCAATTAAAAGTGTAAGTAAGATCTATCTTCTCTGAGCTAGGATTGATTTGTAGATCTGATGCATTTTTGATTGCATACACTAAGCACTTCTTAATTATCAATGAGGGTTGGGGAATATGATTCCCAATCCATGGTTAAAATTATTGGATTCTAATTGAGGCATAAGAACATCATTATCCAATTAAGTAATGAGTGTGCATTGGTTCACAGTACTCACACGTGTATTCATTCTTTGATTTTTCAAATTCAAAATTTTCAATGATCTAGATTGGTTCAAATTTATTATCATGAATGGACATTGATTTATACATGTTTCATTATAGGTTTTACATGGATAAATTTTTATATTAAAGGCATAACTGAAGATACCAAATTTTGTTATACTCAGGTAATTTTTTGTTATTACTTTATACTTTTAAACTAGTATTTTCAATATTAGACTATGGTGGATAGGGGGGAATTTGTGGACACATAAATTTGGTATTATACACTAAAAAATGTCAATGTTGACCAATCCTTAACATACATGAATTATGCATACATAATTGACTCATATTAGGAGGATCATCATTAGAGTGTGGTAAGGCCTCTCTAGTGTCTACACATAAATTAAGTGGGAGAAAGTCATCAATGCTAGATGTGGGATCTTACACACGTCATGGATAATGAAAATAATTTTATGCATGATGAGTATAAGGATTATGTGTGGGTAATACATCTATCACACTACTCAATTTAGGGTGATCATAAGTCACATATGACATAAAATTGAAATACAAGTAAATGTTATAAAATAAATAATTGAGATTCTTCAATTTAAAAAATAAATAATAAAAATTGTACCTCCACATTGAGTCCCTAGTAGAAAAGGAAGTTATATCTGCTCAACACAGATTCATACTCCTATGATTCCATCTCACTTTGGACCTATTATAAAGTCCCAAAAATTAAAATAATATTAAAATTAATTAAAATTCTTAGATTAAAAAAATTAAAATTTTATCTCTGTGTTAGGTCCCTAATAAGAAAGGAAGGACGTCAACTTGTCCTAGTCTCATCTTCCAATGGGTCCACAACTAGTGGACCTATTACAAATCCCAAAAAGGAAACAATATAAAAATTAATTAAAATATACAAATTAAAAAAATTAAAATGAAAATTATACCTTTGCATTGGGTCCCTAGTAATAGATGAAGGATGTCAATCCATTTTAGCCTCATCCTCGCATGGGTTCATATAACTAGTGGAACTATTATTAAAAACATAAAAGAAAAAATAATATTAAAATTAACTAAAATAATTCAATTGAAATAAATTTTTTTTGAGAATTATACCTCTCCATTGGGTTCATAGTAGTAGAGGAAAGACATAGAATCATTTGATTACTCTCCTCATTCTCACCCTTTTCCTTGTCAACAATACCAAATAAATATGTTAATAACTATTAAATAATGGAACTCATAATAAAAGTGATACACAAAAGTAATGAAAATAAAAAATTTAATATTTTTATACCAATTTAAGACCATCAAGCTTTTAGAGGGGTATGGTAGTCCTTGTCAATATTATGTTATTTAGCTGCATGAACACTAGACCCTCCACAACCCACACTGTGTAATACCTATTAGGTTCAACACACCCCATCCTCAATTCCTCAAATAAGGACCCTCTTGTTTCAGTTTGGTCTCTAGTTTACAAGTTCCTAGATGGGAATTTATGCCTTTTGAATACTTCATTGATATTAACCAAGTCTCTTAATTAAATCTTCATTATTGCACTTGGTATAAAATTCCCATCTAGGGTTGCATTGATTTAAACATCTAAATTTACTTAGATCTATTAAGTCTTGGTTTGAATCTTATTTTGTAAATGCATCAAATTTCCCTTATTCAAGGCATTTCACCTTAGATCTAGGTGAGTTGTCTAACTATTTTGTATTTTTCTAGCTTCTTTTCTTCAATAATTTAATCCATTTCTAGTTAATTTGAGACTAATTTACTAAGTGTTCATATGGTTTCACTTATTATAATTAGTCAATTTCATAATAATATACAAAATTTTGATTTTAATTAGACAAATTTTGGTTTTGAATTCATTTAAAATGGATTTCTCTCCACTAAGTTCATCCACCTTATTGATTTTATCTTGAATACTTAGCCATTCATTTTCAAATAGCTTAGCCATTGGTTTTATAATTAAAAAATATTGAATGTTCCTTTATTTTGTGTCTATAGGTGCTCAAAGTTTCTCCTAAAATCATATGGTGAGTTTTTTCTACTCCACAACACTTAAATAATTTATTCTTGGGCCAAGCTTTCAACTCTATAGATCATTAGGATGCTACCAAATTGCATGATTTCAATGACCCATTGCCTTGGAGTAGTTTGTACATAGCTAAAATTATAGGAAAGTAGGTTAGTTATATTGTACCACATGGTGTCATCCTAATGACCCATTATCCCAAAGCCATTCTTATAATGTAATATCTCCCTAGGCAAGTAGATTAACAAGATTATGCCATGTGGCATGATCTCGATGACCCACTACCTTGGTTTTATCTATATAATCTTTTTATGCATCTAATTATGTGTTAGTAGGATGTTGCCACATGGTAACATCCCACTACTTCATAGACAAAACATAATCAAACTAAAGGCAAGGCTTGGGAAAAGTGATAGGATACTGCATGGTAAGGAAATTAACCATAGGGAATTGAAAGAAGGTCAATAACCAAATGAGTAGGATTAATCTCTAAAGTATCCTAATGACCAATATTGATGATCATCTTGCCCATCAAGGTTGTCAAATAACCTAAATGGGCTATGTGTTAAGTATACACAACATAGTCACAATGTAAGTGGTTCCTCACCAAATAAAAGGCCTAAAAGTGATATAATTTAGGATGAGTAATGGGGAAATCAACTCAAAGGTCCTAAAGTCAAACTCAATCAACATATCTATTTAATCAGCTTGAGAATTGAATGTAGATCATGGTGGAATGGTAGTCCTAAGTAAATCCCAATGATAATCTACCACTAATATTTGGATTTGATTGCAAATATTCCATAAAATTGAATGTAAAACACTTAGTATGACATGAGTTATTACTTGGCATACACATTATAAGGAGTCATAAGAGACAAAGAGGAGCTATAAGTGAAAATATTTACCTTAAAGAGACATGTTTCAATTGCAATGATGGGCATGCCTTCAAATTTTTTTAGGAACCTTGAATCCTAAATTATTTCCAAATCATAATTAAATATTTTTAACCACCTTATTAGTGGGTTGAGTTATAAAATGAGGCCATGAGCTTCATAGATTGTCTATATAAAAACACTGCATTTCCATTATAAAGGGCGATACTTTTGGGTACCAAGAATCTGCAATAATTGTGTTAGGATTTTTTCTACCTTTATTTATTTGTATTTTTCCTAGATTATCTACCAAGGGTTAGTCAACACTTTAAGAATAAAAGCAATTATAGAATTGGCCTTTATCCCATGCCTTTGGTCTTAGTTTCTTGCCTATATATTGACTATAGGACATTTTGAGAATGTTTTTGATAATATAAGGCAAAAAACTAGGGGCCAAACCCTTACAAAGAAACAAAAAGAAAAACTAGAGGCAATAACACCAAAATGCATCAAAATAGAAACAACAAAACCTACTACACCAACATAATCAACACAGACAATAAAACAAGTCTAAAGACAATATATATGAGGAAACATAGAAAAAATAACATAAAAGAAACCAGATCTAAGGAGAAATATTCTCCCATATTTTAGACAAAGACTCCATAAATTCATCCAAAATTTTGAAATTCTCATCTCCATCCTCCATAGCTGTAGACTTAAGATCTTACAACATAAAAATATTTAGTAACATAGTACACATGAGCATAGTGGAAACTGAGTGTTCTAGTTTCTTAACATGACCCCTCAGGCCATAAATACCATTCATGTACTTAGATCCTTCCTCCATCTCATATATAGCTTCCTCCACAAACATCCTTTTCCCTTCATTAGCATTAACCTCAGAATCACCCACAACCCACCAAATGCATCAGTCTGTTTGTTCCCATTCTTACCCTCTGCATCCTCAGATATCTCTAAGATTTCAATGACCTTGGCCTCATCCCCCTGGGTGGATTCTTTAGAAGCACTCTCCAAATAATCAATAAGTTTGGTTTTTGGTGTAGGTTTTCCAACAATCCTCCTTGACCTCCTAAAACTAGAGGATAAACCCTCCTTCTTATCCTTAGCAAATAGATTGGGATTACTACCTGATCCCATAGGAGTATTGCTATGATTTTTAGGGGTCCCCACATCACCCTACACATTTTCCTCTTCCCCCTCCCTAAGTTTCCTTTTGCCACTCTTAACACTAATTTTAAGGACTAGAATGTGTGTAGCAGTCTGCATGTTAGTCTTCTCATTAGATAGAGAAAGAGAACCCCCTTTCATCTTATGAAAAGTAGGGGAATGGAAAGGCTCTTCAGATATAATGGTATCATCATGTTTGGCAATAATTTCACTGCTATGGGACTGGATAGGCTTAGGTGGCTCCAAATCAAGATGGAAATTATAAAGGTAGAGAATAAGACCCTGGTGTAGGGGAATGGGTTTCTTGGAGGGTTTCTTAGCTAACTTAGCTTTAACTCTATAAACTGAATGCTCAAGGGAAGAAATCAAATATAATGGGAAGCTAATATGAGAATTACATCTAAAATGATTCAATAAAGGAAGATGGTAATTGTAGAACTTGGTAAACCTCCCCTATAGAGTGAAGTATTTCATAAGGAGGAAACACATATCATCCCACAGCACTGGTGGCTTGGCCCATTCAAATCCTCCTTGGTAAGGGACCAGTTCTTCACTTTCACCAAGGAATAACTTTTGGTTAGAATGGTCCACCACTTTCACTTTCCTCTACATCTTGGGCCCCTTAGATGATGGCTAGTCACCATAGCAATAAATTTATCTTAAACCTCAAACCTAATTCTCCCAATAGTGACTCTGTGATTATGCCAAGTTTGAGCGAATTGCTCAGACAGATTTTCATCATAACCATTAAGCCATTCCAAAAAAGGGTTGATGCCACCTTCCTTACAGTAATGCTAGACCACAACATTATCCTTAAAATTGCAATAGGAAATTTGATCTATTTGAATCCTATCTCCACCCATTATAGCCTTTTAAACAAAGACACATAACCCCCAAAACTAGAGATTCAAAAAGTTATTGTTAAAGGATAGATTAGCTATTATGATAAGAAATCTGCACGTAATATCATTAATAAGAGATACCTTTTGAAGGACCAATTGAAGCCTACTCTTCCCATGATTGGACATGATTACAAGGGGATCTCTATAATTAGTAGATAAGCACCTTGAATTAACACAAGGGAGTAATAAAGTGAATATGACATTGAGCAAGTGAAGTACAAAAAACATGTACTTCAAGATACACATCAGGACCTTCCAACAAAACTAGTGGAATAAACTATCTTTCCTAAGATGATTAGTCATCATCGACACATCATCTCTTTTTGGATCAAGTCCTTATATTTAAAGGGATGTTATTAATTTGGTACCAACAACACCAATTAGAAAATTGTTGACCCAAGTCTGCAAGAGCATCTGCAACCCCATTTCCCTCTCTCTATATATGAGGGAAATCAATTCTAGGAATCCACTATAGAAAGATCTATATGTCCACTATAATGTCCTTTAGTTTCCAACCACAATTCAACATGTTAGTAATAAAATCAATAATAAGTTTGGAGTCTCCTTGAATGTGTAATTGCCCAATATTAATAACCAATTTTAGCCCCCATAGAAGAGCAAAGGCTTCAGCATAGTTATTACTTTGAAGGCCTATCCCACTAGCATAGACAACAACCATGCACCCCTTGTCATCCCTGATAATCCCACCACCACTAGCCTTACCATATGCCTTAGATGATCCATAAAAATTTAGTTTGAGCCAATTATACTTTGGGGGGATCTATCTGTTATTCAATCTCTACAACTATTTGAAATTGTTATGAGCTGGAATTTGGTTTAGAATTATCCAGTTAGTCATAATTTGCTCCTCTTCTTAAGAAAGAGGTTTTTCCATAGTTTTGATGTGAGAATTGGTCACACTTTCAATGAGGATCTTATAAAAGGAATGAAGAACCTAAGAAGTATCCCTAACATCATCCCTAAAAATCTTGTTATTACTTTCTTTCTAAACAATCCAAGTAAGATAGGGTAGAGTTTGGTTCCAAAGCTCAATTAGCCATGGATGAGAGAAGGAAGGACACCAGTTAGCAATATCTTCCCTAACATTAGAATTACATACCCATTGAATGCTAAAATTACTTAAAATAGTAATCCAAATTTCCTTGGCAAAATCACACTAAAGAATTAAATGAGAGACAGTTTCTTCCTTCTCAAATCACATAAAACACCTATTGACCAAGGTGAATCCCCTCCTTTGTAAATTATCTTGAGTTAGGATTTTTTTATGAACAACATCCCACCAAAACGTATTAATTTTAGGGATAAGTTATGATTCCAAACTTTCCCCCAAATCTCATTGTTAGGCATATCAGGGATCAATAGATGGTAAGCAAATTTAATAGAAAAACTACCTTTCTTATCTGGCCACCAATACAACTCATCTTCCCTAGGAAAAAGAGGGATTCTAACCACCAACAAAAAAATTTAGATAGACTGCATCCTAGGATAGAGATCAAGGCAATGGATACAACACTCTAAAAGATTTTTCCAACTCCTAATACCATTGTTATTGTGAATATAATGACAAAATTTATTCCTAAAAAACTATGTAACAATGCCAGGAATGCCTCCATAATCACCTTGAGTAACCAGGGCCTTATCATTAAACCAAATGTCTTCCCAAACATTAATAGAATTACCATTCCCCAGTTTCCATCTAATCCCATGCTTGAGAAGACTTCTAAACTTTAGCATTTTATTCTAGATAATAGATCCCTTGGGAAGCCCTTCCTGATGGAGAAAACTAAAGTGGTCATTTCCATGAAGATACCTAGCTTGAATAATGTCTCCCCACTCTTTACGGTTATGGATAAAATTCCATTTTATTTTGGATAGGAGAGATTTATTCATATCCCTGGTAGATCTAATATTAAGACCTCCATGGGATTTGGGAAGATAAACTTTCTCCCAACTAACCAAAGACATTCTCTGCTTGTCTTCCACGCTAGTCCATAAGAATTTTCTTTGAATCTACTCTAATTTGTTAGCAATAAACTTAGGCATTTTAAATAAAGATAGGAAGTAAGTAGGAATATGTTATAATGAAGCACGTACAAGCTGAAGCTTGCTAGCACTACTGAGTAACTTCCCCTTCCAACCAACCAACTTCTTGTAAGTTCTTTCTATAATTCCATTCTAAAATACTTGAGACACCTCCTTGACTATGAGGGGGAGGCCAAGGTAAATATCAAGAAGATCAGCTTCAGCGTACCCAATAATATTAATGATTTTTTGATGAAGATTAACTAGAGTATTAAAAAAATACACATTACTCTTCTGTAAGTTTATGATTTGACCAGAGGCTTTGGCATAGTCATTTAAAAAATTCTTCCAGCTATGAGCTTCAACCAAAGAAGAGATACCAAAGAGGATGGTATCATCCACAAACTATTGCATAGACATATTGGGAAGGGAAGAAGCAGGTTTAGTACCAAAAATTTCTTTAGAGGTAATTTTAAATTGAACATATCTCTCAAGGGCCTCAACCATCATGATAAACAAGTATGGTGAAAGAGGATCCCCTTGTCTAATCCCCCTCGAGAAAGAGAAAAACCCCCTAGGTATGCCATTGACCAGAGCAGATAATTTAGTAGTGGAGACAACCTCCCTAATAAGAAGGGATATTTTATCATTAAATCCAAACTTTTTAATGACTTCAAATAGGAATTTCCATGAAACTCTATCATAGGCCTTAGATATATCTAACTGTAGGACCATGCTAAGGATTCTGCTCTTATCCATAGAGTGGATAGTTTCATGAGTGGAGATCACAACATCAAGAACTTGTTCATTAGGGATAAAGATTTTATGTGAATGGGAAATAATCTTATTGAAAAAAGTCTGAAACCTTAGGATAATCAATTTAGTGCACAACTTATAGATAGTATTACACAAGCTGTTAGGTACAAAATCAGAAAGATGCATAAGCTTTGGATTTTTAGGAACAAGAATAATAAAAGTATTATTAATTTAATTTAGAATTTCACTAGTTCTAAAAAAATCCCTCATAGCAGTAGTAAAATTTGTCCCCACAATATCCTAATATTCTTGAAAGAAGACTAGAGGAAATCCATCTGGGCCAGGGGCTTTGAAGGGACCCATCAAAAATAAGATATCATGAACCTCCCTCAAAAATAGGTTTTAGCATTTCAAAGTTGTCTTCTTTAGTAATCAAACAAGCTATCTTATCAATAAATTGGTCCATAATCCCTCCATTGTCAGCATTATTAGCTTACTCTACAACAAAGTCTAAAAAAATAACATAGCTTGGTCCCCAATCTCATTGTCCTCAGTGATAGTATTGCCATTTTTTAGACATAATTTAGAGATAGAATTAGCCTTCCTATGTTTCATGGTTGAAAGATAAAAAGGTAGTATTTCTATCACCTTATTTGAGCCACTAAACCCTAGACTTTTATTTCTATAAAATCTCTTCTTTACTCATAAGATTATTCCATTTAGAAATCAGATCACCTTCCTCCTGTAAAATATCATTTGTAGCATCTCCTTGAGCCATAAGTTACTGGAGATCAACTAGTCTTTTAGAGATATTTTTTTGGCTAAAAACATTGCCAAAGCTATATTTGTTCCACCCATGAACCTCCTATTTAATGTGAAGGAGATTTTTGACTAACCTAAACATCAGAGTACCCTGAATGGGAGTTTGCCACCATTGAGACATAAGGTTTCTAAAATCTTTATGTTTAATCCACATAGCTTCAAATTTGAAAGGGAAAGGGCCACCCTTACACTACTCTTTCCAACTAAAGAGAATAGGACTATGGTTCGATATGGTTCTAGAAAGAGCATGTAGACTCATATTATGATGATTATCCCAATTGCTAGAAATGAGAACTCTATCCAATTTTACTTAAATCATTTGATCTCTTCTTCTTCTGTTAGACCAAGTGAAAATTTGATTCTACAGATCCATATCTAATATCCCAAAGGAATTGATAAAATCCACAAAATCAAACATGATATTAGTATAATCAAGAATACCCCCACATTTCTCAGAAGGATATAAGGGAGTATTAAAATCCCCAGCCAATATCCAATGAGAATGAGGGGAGGTGGAAAGAGTATTACACAAGTCCACCCATAATGAATTTCTTAGGGTTCTAGTGTTTTGAGCATAAATATTGATTAAGAACTAATTTAAAGATGATAGAGAGAAGTTAACAACCAAAAAGTGTTTGCTAGAGATAACCAGCAAGCCCTATATTTTAGCATCATTCCACATAGTGACAATCCCTTTAGAGGATCCTGTAGTCAGGCTAATATAGAAAGCAACCTTGGACCATATATAATCCACTATACTCTTAAATCTCTCTTCATTCATCTTAACTTCTTGAAGTAACAAAATATCTAACTTATCGTCCAGAATATAGTTTTTCACTTCGAATTGTTTGGTGGGACTTGTTGGGTGAATATTTTGTCAACCATCTAACTGGTGACCAAAATAGTTCCTATCACCACAACATAGGGAGATTGGTCATCCAATGTTGTAGGTTTACCACATCCAAAGGGGAAAAATCTCTCCTCTCATCAAGGGGAGGTAAGTAAGACACAGGGTTGGGATAAACCATCCATCTCTCTTTTTTTAGAGATGATTCTAACAAATAGAGGAGAAATGTTGGGTGATTGGTGAAGTTACTTCTCTTCTTTTAGAAGTAACATTCAACCAAGAGCTAGATCCCTTCTTAGATAGTATAAATCTTGATGAAATGACAAAAGGCACTTCTTTTCTTTCAAAAGTGCTTATTCTTGCAAATAATAGGAATATTTTTGGTAAGTAAATGCTAACCAAAGGTATAGAGTAACTAGTAGCCTAAAATTTAGCACAAAATCTCCACCTCAACTGCCCAAGAGTGAAATACAAATAACAATGGGGGCACAAAGTCATCCCAAGGTCATTTACATAGAAACAAAAAATAAACACACACTGAAGACAACTATGATAGCACAAAGTCTAAAAGTAGTTGACTTCAAGACACCTTCCTTATCACCTCTACTAGTCTTACTTGTTAAATCAAATAAATAAGAATGCTTTTAGAAGACAGACATAAGAACAATCTCCTAAAGTAGCACAAGCTATAAAAACACAAAGTCTACAAGTAACTTGCTTTCTCATTCAATCAAAGAAATATGAATTATAATATGAGCTCAAAGTCTTAGTAATGTATTTCAATTTGGGTATAGTTTCACTTCTGGTAAGGGGAAGATCTCCTTCAAATGGTACAAGAGATTACATTATATAGAGGCTTGAGGGAGGCTTGGCACTTTGTCCCATAGAGTGACCCATTTGACGCATTCAATGCCTTAGACGTATTCTTGGTCTTGTCAGGAAGGGCCATGCTAAAGTAGGGAAGTTGCCTTAACTGTGACACGTCAATTCATCTCTAGTGCCTCCTCCCAAGTCTAAATCTCTCATTTCATCACCTGCATAGCTGTGCAACTATCTATTCTACCTTTA
Source organism: Torreya grandis (assembly GCA_037957365.1). Lineage (NCBI taxonomy): Eukaryota > Viridiplantae > Streptophyta > Pinopsida > Cupressales > Taxaceae > Torreya > Torreya grandis. The sequence continues at coordinate 19,099 of JARHVA010003347.1, read as the reverse complement.
TCTTAAAGGGGACAAATAGGCTACACTTTCAATGTTGGCAAGCCCCAAATATCTACCCAACGAACTATTTCACCCACTAGAAATAACTCTTGCTGAGTTTCCCTCTTTGTCTCTTCCTCCTCTTGGGTCTGGCCTTATGCTCTTTGAATGCATTCAGGTCCGTGCCTTGAGTCTGCTAGAATCAACAGACACTTAAATATAACTAATTTGGTGTTTGCGTGTCTTTCCTCTACTAAAGGTTAACGACTAGCCAATCATTCCAAATTTGACACCCACAGGCCTGTTGGTCCTTTATTTCCTTCGAACAAAACATCTAAAGGAATTCTTCAAACAATTTGTCTAAAGGAAATCCTTTCCTTGGCTTCATGCGTGCCTTTACATTGTGAGGTGCTCCATCCTTCGAGATGTGGCATCTTCTACCACTTCAAACAAGTGATATGTGGCATCTTCCATTGAATCTTACCAGGGACACGTGGCATCATCCGCCTTCTCGAGCCTTTACAACATCGCAAAAATGTTTGGGGCTCAGTCAAGATCTTGTAGACAATGACACTTGTTGGCCTCCACCACTCTCTGCATGGGACATGTGGCATGGTTCGTTGCTCTTAGGAAAACAAAGTAAAACCTTCTGCAGTTGCCACTTGTCACCCTCCATAGAGTTCTACTAGAAGCTTTGTCAAAAGAGACCTTATAACAATCACATAGATGCAGACACGCGGTAGCCTCAGCTTCATTTAGTCACTCACCTCCAGGCCCACCATGGTCTATACTCAATACAGTGGAATGGAAGGAAGGAAACATAGATGTTGACATGTGGTGGCTTTCACTACTTCTTAGGAACAAGGCATAATGGCTCGACCAGTGACACTTGGCAGTATCCGCTTGACTCTTTCTATTGCATGCATTTCTCTTCACAACTAAGGCCATCTTTAAACCTTTAAACTCAGTGCATTAAATTGATTGAACATTGAACCTATTGAAATGATGAACCAAAATGGTTCAAGGTTTAATATTTCAACGGTTCAAGCTTTTAAGACTCGTTAAATGCTCAGGGCTGTGGAACCTTTGGAATGGTTAAACTTTGAACTTTGTCAAATGTGCCTAGCTCCTCTTGAAGATGTTGAACCTTTGAACTTGCTAATCCCTTTGCTGAAAAGGCTTTGAAAAAATGAGGGATTTGAAAGCCCCTGAATAAATTTTGAGAAGGGGAAGAGAGGAATTTTGGCCCTGAAGGTCCAAGAATAGCTCATATGTTGTTCCAAAAATGAGTGACACTTTTGGGGACCAACAGCTGGCTCCAGTTGTTGAACTTTCTTTAGATGAAAACTTAGAATAGTTGAGGGGAGTAGAAATTAGAATCTCAGGTGCCTTGAAGTGTGCCATTGGGCTATGGAGTCATGCTACCCAAAAAGAAAGGAGCCAAAAAATGAAAACAAAAAGCACAAAATAGAACTAAAGACTATACAGATATACATATGTATAGATGATCTTATTAGATGCCTCAAGATTTGAAGTGCTTCAAATGCTACCCACTGTGAGATAATGAAAATGGTCTGCCATCCTGATAAACCAATAGGAAACCATTTTGTCCCCAAAAATGTGAAGGGTGAATGGAATTCTCCACTAGGAAACCAATTTTCTATGTCTTCCTCTTGGTTATTTCTTCTTCTTTCCCCATGGTAGGATGTGGTCTTCAAACTAAAAACCATAACTCCTTGCTCTCTTGGTGAAGAGTTCCTTTTACTGACTTTAGAGTATAGCAGTATGGTCCACCACCATAGCTTGTTGTTCTGCTAGTCCAGTCTAGCACATGCTTTGATTGTCAGCATCAAACTCTTGACAAACTATCAGTTTAGCATATCCTTTGGTGTGAAGGAGTTTGATATCTTCATCTTGAGTAGTCTTTAATCTGAGCAACAAAGATTCACAATTGTTGTGTTGTTGGTGTTGCTAAACTGCAACTTGCATGAAGGAAGAATATCTCCTTGAGGAGATATCAACATAGTCCTAGCTCTAGCATTAGTGGAAGAATTTCTGCCATTAGATTCCAAGATCCAAGCATCATCAAAAGCTGATCTTCTATTATATTTCTCTTCATGGGATATGGAAGTTCATTCTTGATTTGTACTGCACCTTACCAATTTTTTTGATGCCTTATTTGGATGAAATCTTAGATTCCTAGCTACAGGACTTTCATTAGTTGGGACATGAGCATCCTTTGTGGTCAAGAAGTAATCACCCTTGCTTGAAGGCTCAAATAGAATTTGAGTAGTAGGGGCTGATGTTTGGGTAACCAAAATCTTTGCCTTAGACAGGTCTGCACTTAGTTCTCTAGTAATGTTTAATTACTCAAGATTGGCTTGTAGGGATTCAAACTCAGTCATTTAAATTTTGGATTTCTTGACATGATCAATCATGGCAAATGACTGAGATGAACTTGGAAGAGAGGATGGAAGTTCATCCTTTTTGTTTTTGGGAGGGGGAGGACTGATCTACAAATTTGAAGTAGAAGGTGCAGAGATGTTTAATGTACTTACTTATTTGGAAATCACTGGGTCCTTTGACTGGAAAGGAAGAGGGGTTCTCTACTCAAAATTTAAAATTGTTGGTTGGTGTCACTCTTCTATCCTCTCTTTGTCAACCTACTGGGCTGATTGATTCTCAGACCTGGTGAATACTGCATATGATCCTTCAACTGCTTCACCTTCACTTTTAGGTTCATCCTAGAAATTTAGGAAACCAATGTCAGAGTCACCAACTGATTCTTCTAGATCCTCCCTGAAGAGATCAATGCCATTTTCTTGATCAAACTTAGGTTGGAAATAGGAAACATGTTTTGTTTCTAGATATCTAACTACTAAGTTGGTTTGAGGTATTTCAAGGGCAAGGTTCCTCTATGGGGGAGGAAGATGATTTGGTTGCCCTTGACTTCTAATAGCATTGCCTTGATATGGTTGATTGGGGAATGTCCTCCTTGGCATATCCCAATTAGGAGGAGCAACCATACTTTGGGCCATTTGCCTTTTCAAGGGTAGTAGTTCATTTACCAGCTTTTGGACCATTTGATCAGTGGTGGCTGAAGGTGGATACTCAGAAGATGAAGAGGATATACCTTTATTAGGATCTCTCCTTATCTTTCCTACCAAGATAAGGTCATCTTCTAGCTCGGTAGCCAAGTCTTGAGAAGCCTCAAGGTCTATGTGTCTAGCCCATCTCAATAAGAAACTCACTTCAGGTAGCTATGAGTTAATGAAGAAACACTTGAGATTTTGAGGTGTCGACTGGGCAATCATGGGAATCTTGTGCCTTAGCTTGTTAAACCTGGAAATAAAATCCCTCATAGGCTCATGAGGTTCCTTCTTCATCTAAGTGAGCTGGGCCAACAAAGCATGTGCATCCTATACAAGCTTGAATCTAGCTTCAAACTTGGTTTTAAGAGTATCCCAGTCAGTCACTGATCCAACTTGCAGATGGTAAAACTAGTCTGTAGCAGCACCTTGTACTGTCTCCACAAAAAGCCTGAATACCACATATTTAAATTCCACCCCTATCACACCATAGGCTATGCTAAAGGCTACAATATTTTCATCAGGGTGAACTATCCCATCACCAAAAAATTTGGGGAAATTCTTTCTTGAACTATGTGGGAGTTCATGTAGAGGTGGAGTCAAGTTGAGTGGGCCAAAAGAGTTACCCCAGGGGCCTCGAACTGCCATGATTTAATTATGAAAAATAGGGATAACAAATTTGGGTGGAGTGGCCAGATTGCAGAAACAAAATGGAAAAGAATTGCCCCTACTTTAGCTTGAGGCTTCAAACTGCGCACTCTTTCCCAACAGCTCTAGTTTTGTAGACCAAATAAAATAATAAAAGTGGAGGAAGATGGTAAGGCTATAATGATAATGGGTAAGACATGGAACAGAGTTGTCAGAGTATATAATGGATAAGGGTTATAATGATTATGGGTAAGACACAAGTGATGTTTCAATCTGAAACTTGAGGTTCTAAATTGCACAAAATTACTATCCCTAGTGGAGTTGCCAAAAATTGTTGGGTGAATATTTTGTCAGCCAGCTAACTGATGACCAAAATAGTTCCTATCACCACAACATAGGGAGATTGGTCATCCAATGTTGTAGGTTTACCACATCCAAAGGGGGAAAATCTCTCTTCTCATCAAGGGGAGGTTCCTTATTAAATATATGGAGGCTATATACTATATATATAAGTAGAAAGTAAGACACAAGGGTGGGATAAACCATCCATCTCTCTTTTTTTAGAGATGATGCTAATAAACATAGGGGAAATCTTGGGTGATTGGTGAAGATACTTCTCTTATTTTAGAAATAACATTTAGCCAAGAGCCAGATTCCTTCCTAGATAGTAGAAATCTTGATGAAATGATAGAAGGCACTTCTCTTCTTTTAGAAGTGCTTGTTCTTGCAAACAACAAAAATCTTTCTGGTAAGTAACTGGCAACCAAAGGTGCAGAGTAACTAGTAGCTTGAAATGTAGCACAAAGTCTCCACCTTAACTACCCAAGAGTGAAATACGAAGAATAATGGGGGCATAAAGTCATCCCAAGGTCCTTTATACATAAATAGAAAATAAACACACACTGAAGACAACTATGACAGCACAAAGTCTGATAGTAGTTAGCTTTAGGACACCATCCTTATCACCTCCACTAGTCCTACTTGTTAAATCAAATAAATAAGAATTGTTTCAGAAGATAGACATAAGAACAATCTCCTAAAGTAGCACAAGATATAATAGCACAAAGTTTACAAGTAACTTGCTTTCTCATTTAATCAAAGAAATATGAATCACAATCTGAGCTCAAAGTCTTAGTAATGCCTTTCAATTTGGGTAGAGTTTCACTTCTAGTAAGGGGAAGATCTCCTTCAAATGTTATAAGAGATTACATTATATAGAGGCTTGAGGGAGGTTTGGCACTTTGTCCCATAGAGTGACCCATTCGGCGCATTCAATGCCTTGGATGCATTCTTGGTCTTATCAGGAAAGGCCATGTTGGAGTAGGGCAGCTACCTTAACTGTGATGCATTGATTCATCTCTAGTGTCTCCTCCCCAGTATAAGTCTCTCATTTCATCACCTACCTAGCTATGTAACTATCTATTTTGCCTTTATCTTAAAGGGGACAAACATGCTACACTTTCAATGTTGGCAGGCCCCAAATATCTACCCAAAAAACTATTTCACCCACTGGAAATAACTCTTGTTGAGTTTCCCTCTTTGTCTCTTCCTCCTCTTGGGTCTGGCCTTAGGCTCTTTGAATTTATTCAGGTCCATGCCTTGAGTCTGCTAGAATCCATAGACACTTAAATGCAACCAATTTGGTATTCACGTGTCTTTCTTGTATTAAAGGTTAACAGCTAGCCAGTCACTCCAAATTTAACACCCACAAGCCTGTTGGTCCTTTATTTCCTTCAGATAAAACATCTAAAGGAATTCCTTTGAATAATTTTTCTGAAGGAAATCCTTTCCTTGGCTTCATGCATGCCTTTGCATTATGAGGTGCTCCATCTTTTGACATGTGGTGCCTTTCACCACTTCAAACAAGTGATATGTGGCATCTTTCATTGAATCTTACTAGGGACACGTGGCATCATCCACCTTCTCTAGCCTTTTTGACATCACAAAAATGTTTGGGGCTCGATCAAGCTCTCACGAATAATGAGACTTCTTGGCTTCTATTGCTATCTACATGGGACACATGGCACGATCTGCTGCTCTTAGGAAAATAAAGTAAAACCTTCTGCAATTGCCACTTGTCACCCTCTGTGGAGTTCTAGCAAAAGCTTTATCAAAAAAGACCCTGTAATAGTCACACAAATGCAAACACATGGCATCCTTAGCTTCATTTAGTCACTCACCCCTAGGCCCACCATGGTCTTTACTCAATATAGTGGAATGGAAGGAAGGAAACGTGGATGTTGACATGTGGTAGCTTTCAATACTTCTTAGGAACAAGGCATAATGGCTCAACCGGTGACACTTGGTAGTATCCACTTGACTCTTTCTATTGTGCACATTTCTCTTCATAACTGAGGCCATCTTTGAAATTTTGAACCTGGCACATTGAACTGATTGAACATTGAACCCATTGAACCAATGAACCAAAATGGTTTAATGTTCAACGGTTCAATCTTTTGAGACTCATTAAATATTTGGGGTTGTGGAACCTTTGGAATGGTTGAGCTTTAAACTTTGTCAAATGCACCTAGCTCCTATTGAAGACATTGAACCTTTGAACTTGCTAATCCCTTTGTTGAAAAATCTTTGAAAAAATGAGGAATTTGAAAGCCCCTGAATAAATTTTGAGAAGGGGAAGAGAGGAATTTTGGCGCTGTAGGTCCAAGAATAGCTCATATGTTGTTCTAAAAATGAGTGACACTTTTAGGGACCAACAAGACTGTTAAAGCCCCTCAAGTTCCAAGATAGGATTCTCATTGGGAAGGTTTACGAGATTGGATCTCTAGTGTTTTTTTCTTACCACTAGAAATCTCCCTGGTGATCTCCCTTTGCCTTGTTTCTCTGAGATTTGGTCTTCCTTGTTTAGGGTTTGTTGTAACATCTATAGAATTTTTATCTCTTTGGTTATTTTTATTATGGGTAATCCAATCCTCATGGTCATTACCTCTACCATTCTGGCCAATTTTAGCTTTCAATGAAGGAATAACTATCTTCTCAATAATAAAAACCTCCTTCATGAATTCAACCATGGTTATATGAGAGGGATTCTGCTTAAGGGATGTTTGGGAGGTCACAACCGTGGGACTACAACTCTAATCTAGGAGTTGGGCCCTTTGTCCAATGTAAGTTGAGGCCTCATCACCTTCAATAGTAGCCTCTACTGACTCGGAGTGAATCTCACCCTCTTCCATCTGAGTATTCTATTGAACAAGTTGCTGGTAATTATCTGTATCAGGATTTTGATAACCTTTCTCCACGTCTTTCTCAGAATAATCTTTTGTGGTAACATTTTCCCCATTGATTCCCATTCCTTAATCAATAGGGGTGTCATCTTTGGAAGATTTATCTTCAACTTCATTTTTAAGGTCAGCATTGCCTCCCATTTGCTTCACCTTATAATGGGTCATTAAATGGCCATTTTGTTTACAGATCTAATAGAAAGTAGTAGCATTCTCATAGAGGATCAGTTGGGTCCAAATCCCATATTTGGAGTTTAATTCTATAGACATGGGAAGGGATTTGTGGATCTCCACATTAACACAAAAATGAGCATACACACAATGGGACTTAGTCTAAGTGGTGTTATCCAAAGTCACATACTAACCAAAGGTATTACCAATAGCAAAAAATATCTTTTCATCCCAAAATTTCAAGGGAAACCCCAGGAGTCTCACCCAAATGGGGGTAGTTGAGTTTAGATCCATGATAAGATCAAAACTAGGTTTCCAAAAGCATAAAGCAAGTGAATGGGTGCCATAGAGCCATGACCCTCCTACCAGAATAGCTAACATATTATCTCTATTCATAAATTTAAATAAAAATAATCCTCTTGCCATAGCAAAGACTGACACACTACCTTTAATACTCCACTGATTAGCCACCCATTTCCTCACCATCTCAATATTAGGATGAAGGGAGAAAAATTTACCAACCAGAGCAAGATCCATGGCTACCACTATTTCCTTAACCAAGTCATGAGGAATATCGAGGGCCATTCCTTCTATCGATTCCTTTTGGACTGGGACGCTCGATGCACCTTTAGGGGAAAGATATGTATTCCTAGTTAACACCTCTTTTCATCCTTTAGAAGGATCCTCATCCATAAATTCTTGGGTCCCAGAGGCATTGCCCAAGGTAGTGACCTCCATCATCATAGTTCTTTGTCAGGATGCACCAGGCTCCTCTAAATTTTTTTTCCCACCCAATCTTTGAGAATGTTGAATATATATTTAATTATGATTTTGTTGATTGATGTCTCTAGTATTTGATTCAGATTATTTATTAATGTTACAGTTGATATTTTTATTAATTATAGACATGAATGTGGAAATTAGATTATACTTATGCTAGTGTATTTCCTTTTAGGATCTTTGCTTTTATTTAGAATAGTCTATACTTTTTGTGCTTTTAGCTATAAAATATTCCAAAAGGCTTTATGTGATATTCACTAAAATTCTTTATATGTTTATATTAGTGAAAAATCTACTAGTTAAGAATTCATATTTGTTAATGATCATCTCATTTAGGATGTGAAATATGTATTTTAACTAGTTTATTAGATTTTTCATGCTTTACTTTAGTCTTTTTTTCAATCATTATATACAATAGCTATAGACTGTCAGTTAAAATATCTTTAGAATGGGTTCAATAGATCAATGACCTTTAATATTTCCTTAGAATATTTCCCATTGAGTGACTCAAGTTTATGAAATAGATAGACTAGGCACATAGTGGTATAGTTGTGGTCAGGCATGCTTTCAACTCCTTGGCATAAAAAAGACTTGTTTATATCAAAGACACCCTCTCTTTTTTGCCTTACCCTACCCTATTTTTAAATCTTTTTTCATGATATTTTTCCTTAGTTTAGATATTTAAATGAGTTACAGTGAAGTCGATCTTAAAGGATTTACTAGTTTATTTAAGTAGGAAACAAGATTTAGACAAACAATAATCAAGTAAGTAAATGAACAATGATTGTTCATATCATTTAAACCTTTAGTGGTAATAGTTATTGCTCTCAGAGTAAGCATTTGGTTAAACTACTTGGTCCTTAGATTTAACCAACATCAATCCTAAAATTAATGAGGGGATATATTTATCCCATCTATTTTCCCCTACTTTTCTCTTTAGAAAACTCAATTTCATGAGTGATTTTGGACGTAAAATTTTGGGTGAGTAGTAGATAGCACTAAAAGGATGACCAAAGAATCTTGTTTGTTAGTTATATTTTAATTTTTGTCTATTTGAAATCAACCTAGACCACACTAAAAGGATCACTAGGTTTATATTTAAGTTCTTTCCCTTATTGAAGCATATGAGGAAAAATAACCAATAGAGATAGTTTTTTATATATGGTTTTATTTCTTTGTTTAACCTATCTCTAAATTAATTGAACCATTAAGGTTATCACTATGTCTTGGATTGGTGAATCATCCATCAACATTCCAAGATTACATTATGAATTTCTTGATAACCCATTTGACTTCCTTCCTATATTTCCAAACAATCATAATATAAATATTGACAAACACCTTACTACTTATAGGTCTGCTATGCGTGTTTTAAATGTCAACAATGAGGATATAACCTACAGATTATTTCCCTTCACTCTAGAAGAAGAAGAAGAAGCATATGACTAGTTTTTAAGTTTGGCACCTAATTCCATATTTAGTAGTGATAGTCTTGCAAATTAATTTTTTCTGAAATTTGGAAGATAGGTGGAAGACCCATCCTTTATGTAAAATACTGCACCTAAATATCAGAATGATCAAGTCCCTATCATCATTACAAAGGAAGTTATTTAGTATGATCAAGCTTATCCTGAACCTGTTACCCCTCTAAATTATGACATAAGTGAAGTAGAGGAATGAAGTTTAGCCATTAAGGAAGAAATATTAAAGTTGAGAGAACTAGAATAGAATACAAATAAGGATAACAATTATAAGGTATTAAATTTAGAAGATTCCAATCTACATATGCTAGAAAAAAATATGTAAGATAAAATAATGCATATTCATGTCTCAGATGACCTAAATATTTATGAATTGCTATCTATTGAACCTTTTGTTCCTAAAATCATTGTTATCAAACCTTACATAAAAGGATTTTTTATTTGTGATTGGCAAGATCATTAGGTAAACCTTTTTTTAGATGATATTTTGTGATTATATAACACCTTGGTCTTGTACATTTGGCAAACTCAGACCTTGGTTGTTCCTCTTAGTTATATACCTTTATTAATTTTACAAGTATCACATATAATCTATTTTTATGCCACTTGGCCTATATATATATATATATATATATATATATATATATATATATATATATATATATATATATATATATATATATATATATATATATATGACTAGTCTTATATTAATGACATAGATATTTTGTCTTGCCTAGAAGGCTTAAAATGTACTTATATTCCATCTCTACAAGTTTTAAACTTGTACCTATTCTCCTGCTCCCTAGACACTAACATTGGGTGAGACAATATCATCTACATTACTGTCCTATCCAAATGCAAGTGTATAGTACCTTAAATTTATCCAATTTGTAAATTAAACATACACTAATGGCTAGCCTAAGTGATTTAATGTAATTTTTTTATGCATATAAATACAAGATCAACCCTCATTCATTTCTCACCTATAAAAGACTAAATAAACCAAAATACTTATCAAAAACACTATATCAAGAATTCAATTTGATAAAGCTTCCCTATTTCCATACCAAATATAAGTATAACACATATACAAGTCTAAATTACAAAAGGAGTAACCCAAGAGCCTGATTTATTAAGTTATAAGCTAGGTCATTGTTGTACTTTATTTACACACATTATATGATTCACACACAATAAAACACGTAGGGGAGAAATAAATTAGTCTAAGGCACTCTTAAAATTATTGTCTATGTATAAAATGTATTTTTAAAGTGGGGTCATTGGGTTCAGCTTGACATTATGTGCACACTAACCCAATTTTCCCCAAGGTCACACTAAAGATGGAAAGATAGGGTTTTGCCATTTCACAAGAAGTGACAACCCATGACCTAGATATAGATGCACTAGAGTAAAGGTGAAGTAAAACCTAGAAGAATACACATGGTCACATATTATTTCATTAAATATTTTGTATAGGACACTAGCATCAAACCTAGATAGTAACATTGATGCAACTCTTTTAGGCTGGCATTACTATCTAGAGAGATAGAAGCATTAGAACTAGAATCTAATGAATATTCTAGGATCTCCTTCATGAATTCTTCTATCTTATTCCAAATACATAATTGCATTAGTATCAAAATAAACTAAGTATTGTACTTCTTTATCTTTTTTACATTTAATAAAGTAGTACTTTCCATATTTAGACTATCTCAACATAATAAATTTAGTGTATGTTTATATCTAAGTTTAGCACATAATTGACCTAATATAGATCTGATTATAACCCTTATGCCATTTCATTTATGTATATCCCTTTAATACAATTAGATAACACCAATCTAGACACCATTTTAGAGTTAAACATTTGGTGAACCTGATCTTTAAACATCAAACCCTAGGTCACTTAGGGTTTTCTAGTTTTCTCGAATGTTGATCTCTAAATTACTATATCTTTTCCAATCATGTTTTCCATGGATAGTTATATTAGTTATTTCATGGTCCAATACCTTCTAGTGGTTAAAACTTGTTACATCTCATGTCTAATTAACTCATTCTGATCTATAATAAATTTAAAACCTATTGTCCTACATACTCCTTATTTTAATGTTTATAATGAACTTTTACCTATCAATAAAAATCACCAAAGGTCCTTAGGACATTTTATTTTACCAATTTAAGCACACTATTTCCAAAACCTCATTATTGGACTTATTACATAATGTTTCACATTACAAGGATGTTCTTTTAGATGCATTATGTATGACCTTGCTCCCTTGTAATGTTGAGACACCATCTATGGCCTTTATATTAATTTAAATAAAATGGAATAAGTATAATATATAATTTGAAAATGAGTATTACCACACCAAAACCTTATAAATAGTTGTTTGATACTTTATATCTAGGTATGTGTTTACAACAAAATGGAAAAATGATTTCTTGTGGACAATGGATTTAGACTCAACTGTTGAGTTATGTGCCTATTTTTGGTGTTGAATAATTGATGTTTTCATTTATTTCAAAGTCATTTATGTATAATTCAATATGGATGTCATTAATGTCAAGGTCAAGAGTTAAGTCCATGCATGGTGGAGTGGTATGTGATAAAGAAGTCTTATGACAAGAGAAAATTTGAAGGAAATCTATTATTTATCTATTGAGAGATAATTTTAAGGAAAAATGGTAATTATTTTGAGGTTTATGGCATGAAAATTTCAAGAATATAATGAAAGGTAAGCTACTATTGAGTACTAGGTGTCTTGAGAAGCCTAGTCTAGTCCTATGAGAAGGTGCATGCATAAAACATAGTGAATCTTGGTGAATTATGTTATTATAGGCATGAAAGACTATATAAATTTGTGTAAACATTTGAAAGAGGAAAATAATCATTTATAAGAGTTCCAAGGTTAGTTTTCAAGCTTAGTCTTTACATGAAGAGACCTAGTGAGAAGGCACATGCTTGGTAGCATGATGAGGTGAGCAGTCTAAGGATTGAATGGATAAGCATGGAAATGTGTGAGAATGGGATGAGGTTTTATGACATTATTATTATTTTTTTAGAATATTAAAATAGGTTTCAAGGTGTTTTTAAGGTCTAAATATAATTGGTAGTTTAAGGCTTAATGAGCAAAGAGACCTAGTATGGCCTAATGAGGGGTCAAGTTAAGTGCCCAAGGTGAAAAAGATAATATTATCATTTTCATATGTATTAAAGGTTATATAAAAAAAATTTACAAATTTTTAAGTCAAATAATAAAGGATAAATCATGAAAATTAGTGTTGATGTTTTCTTTGTGCACAAAATGAGGTGTTGTAGACTTGAGAAATATTTTCTTATGCTCATTGGCACGTGCAACCTTTTCATGAGGATCCAATAATTTTATGGTATTTATGGAAGTTTCCTATATTAAATATCTTATATATTTTTTTTGTGATTTTATGGGCAATCCTTTATGAATGATTGTTAAGAATGAAAAGCAGTTTAAACCCTCCTAAAACCCTCATAATGACCCAATAAGAAGTATCTTGTTATAAATATCTTAGAATGGATTAGATGACATAGTTTTATTATTAGATCATGTATATGACTCTCCCAATTTTATATATGTTGAATTGGTATATTATAAGAATGAGTGGAAGCTATAAAAAACCTCGTGTTTCTCATATTTTTGATTTATAGGCAAGGTTGATCAGGTCAAAGCATGAAATTTGTTGGTGGTTGAATAATGATACCTATATGTTATGACCATAGCGGTTTTTTAGTATTTTTTATACCTAAAATATTCTAAAATTGTCATGGAAATTCACCTATTGTTAAATAGTCCTAATAAGGAAGACAATGAGAAAACTAGACAAAAGTGAGAATGAGATTAGGGATGCATCCAAATGAAAGGGGGAATTTTTAAAGACCTATATAACATTTAACATTTGAATATAATATTTTTTTATTCTCATATACAAGAATTTTTTTTCTCAAAGTGACCTATCTAACACAGTGAAGTCTGTATAGGGTGAAGACATGAGATTGGTCTGTAAGACTAATATTGATATCTAAAATTGTAATGTGTGTGTGTGTGTGTGTGTGTGTGTGTGTGTGTGTGTGTGTGTATGTTATAATGATGATTAATGATCATATAAACCCATTTTAAGTCCATAAAATTTCTCCAATGTGTGTTTTAAGATTTAGTTTTGATGACTATGTTTTTAGAGTTATAGGTAGTTTTTGCGTATGAGTGAGAATGATGTTCCTGAGTATTTTTGCATAGATTTTAAGAATATAATTCAGTTTTTATATAAGTAACACATGTTATTTTTAATTTATTTATATGCATGATAAACTCCTATTAAGGTGTGAAAAGTCAAAGGTTCTTGACTAGGTTTTGAAACCTGTGTGCAGTTCTGAATGATCATATGAAGATGATCAATTTAAGGTATTTTGCCTTATATTTTGAAATATAATGGACTTGGTTATGATATTTAGTTAATTTATGTTATATACATGTTTTTTTTGATATATTTTTGTGTCAAAGTTTAATTTATTATTGAGATATCCAAGACAGACTTTTTGGTAGTGAGAAGGCCTAATTGTGAGTAGACCTAATAGTGTGGTTCAAGGAGTGAAATGAGATAAATGGTGTTGGGGAATTAAGGAGTGATTATTAGGGATATAATTTAAATTTTTATGAAGTTTTTCATAAAATTTTTGAGGACCATGTGTTTCAAGGTGGTCAAGGTGAAACGTGTGCTTTGAGAAGGCCTAATTGCATTAGGTCTCTATTAGGCCTAATGGTGGTTTTGGTCCTTATGGGGGGAGATAAACATATTTAGTGGTTTTTTAAATTATAATTTTTTTTTAATATATTACAAGGTATATCTAATTTTGGATATATTTATGTCCAACCAAGATGGGTGAGAGTAAGAGTCAAGTATAAAAAGGTCTAATAGGCCTAATTGGCTAGTTAGAATATTAAGGACATGAGAAAATGATATAGAGTTTTGAAAAATAGGTGGAGGGATTGAAAAACATAATATATGTGTGATTAATATGTAATTAATATCTAAATATGTTTTTATAGGTGTTGAATAAGGTTATATTACCTAATTCTTCCAAGGACTAGTTGAGCAAGAAGGCCTAATAGGCTATTTGAGAGAGATAAAAGAGTGAGAAGAGAAAAATAAGGTGGTCATATTTATTTGAGTGAGAAAAAAGTGTCTAAATTTAATAAAATATTCATGGTATTTGAGTTGGTGTTGATTTACCTAGGGGGTTGGTGCCTCCTTATTGGTTGGTGCTTGTTAAAGGATTAGTTGAGTTGGTGCTTGAGTAGAGAAGGGGTTAGTGCTCCTTGTGGGGTTGGTGCTTCACTAAATTTTGATTAATTAAATATAATATTGTATTCCAAGATATGTATTAGTGTATTTTATCCCCCAAGAGCATTTCCCACATATCTCTTGTGTTCTTATGTTATTTGCTTTCACAGATACTTATTTATGCATTGGTTAATGTATGTATGTGAATAAATGCTTCGTGGATGTTAAGTAAAATTGAAGGTTTGTTTTAAGGAAAATAATTCACCCAACCTTATTAATTTTACTTCTAAAATTTAGTATCAGATCAGGTATTTTTAAGGAGGCCTAATAGCCTAAAGGATATCCTAAGCAAACAAATATGGCTAGTCAAGCACAACATGGTTTTTATACAAATAAGTCTCCATTGTTTAATGAATCCAATTATTATTTTTGGAGTGTAAATATGAGGATATTTTTTATGTATCAAGTTCATGATGTTTTTAAATTGGTCTTGGATGGATACGCTATACCTCCTATTCCTCCTATAGATGTACCAGGTAAGAAGGCTAGTGACAATAATTCAAAAGCAATGAATGGTATTATGTGTGGCCTATCAAAGGTATAAATTGTGAAGGTGATGAAATATATGTCTACTAAATAAATGTGGTAAAATTTAAAGACTATTTATGAGTGAGACTCAAAGGTCAAGTTGGATAAGTTACAAACCCATATAAGACAATTTGAAAGCCTAAGTATGAATGAATATGAGACCATTACAACCTACTTGTTGAGGGTTGATGAAGTGGTCAAGATTATAAGAGCCCTAGGTGAAGAAATAAAAGAGGATACTATTGTTCAAATTTTTTAATATCTCTAACTCCCAAATTTGATTCTAAAGTGTCTATTGTTGAAGAGATGCAATATCTAGATAAGCTAGAGATATATGGACTTCATGGCACCCTAAAAACCTATGAAATGAGGATAAGTGAAGGAAGACATGTAAATAAATAAATTTCATTCAAGGTAGAAAAAATTAAAAAGAGAAAAATACACAAGGTAAGAAAGTCAAAGACAATGATGAATCTGGTATTGATGAAGAAGAATTGATAGCTATGTTTGTAATAAAGTTGAAAATCAGCTCAAGTAAATACAAGGGTAAGTTTCCCTTTAAATTTTTTACTTATGGAGATATTGGACACTTTGCTAACAAGTACCCTCATAAGCATAAGTCAAAATATTATTAAGAGCATGATTAAGGTCATGATGATGATAAAAATTCCATAGGTATGATAAGAGCAAGAAAAGATTCATGAGGTATGATGATAAGAAGAATTTTTTTAAGAACAAAAGATGTTTTTACAACAAGGAATATTGTAGCTCATCTGATGAGAGTGAGAGAAGTGATTCTGAGAGTGACCATGAAGGTGATGGCCTGATGTCAATGAGTTAATCTTCATGGTTAAGGAAGCAAGCTATTCAAATCAAGAAGAGTCCATATGGATTAGAGGTGATAATGGTGATTAAGATGAAGAAGAAGATGAGGTGGACTTTGAATCTGAGTTGACAAATACTCTAGAAGAACTGAAGATGGTGAATAAGAAGATTAGGGTGATGATTTCTCTTATTAGATACTATGAAGAAAAACTCGAGGTGTTTGAAGCTATATTGAGCAAAAAATCCAAGGAACAAGTGGAAATAGTCAAATAGGTGGAGACTCAAATTGAGATTGTGACTAAAATCCTAAATTCTAAATAAGAAGAATGTGCAAGGTATGTAACTAAAGTGGATTACTTAAGAGTTGAGTTGTATCAAGAATAAAGTAAGGTTAAGTACTTTGTGAAGTTTGAAAAGAGTACCAATGATGTAGACAACATCTTGAGCAGTCAAAATATTGTTAATGATAAAATAGGTCTTGGTTTCAATGGAGACCAAAATAAGAAGACTAATATGATAAATAAGGTTAATGGTCAATCAAGGAATGATGGTGTTGGTAGAATAAAGACTAATCCTATTAGGCAGATTAATTTTATAAGGTATGCTAATCTTTTCAATCACTTTTTTTATTCATGTAATCAATTTGGTCATAGAACAAGGCATTTTATAAGGCCATCCAAGAATTAATATGCATGGAACTACAAGGAGAGTAATAAATCAATAGGTATGAGTCATGGTATGTTTCCATCAAAAGTAATAGTGTGTTTTAATTGTCAAAATGTTGGTCATATTGTAAAGTATTGTAAGCATGGACTGTTAAGTCAAAACAAGAAAGTTGAGAACCCTGGAATGCAAGAAAAAAGACAAGACAGTGAGTGAAAAGCAAAGGTAGTTAAGGTGAATGATAACCAATCTATAAGTCCAAGTGGACTATTTTCCATGGTGGAGCATAGTTTAGATACAAAGGAGTGTCAATAATTCTCCCTTTCATCTTAGATTATGGATGAAGAATTCAAGACAAATAAACCAAGTTAGAATGTTGTTCAAATAGAGATTAAAGAATTCAAGCCAAAAAGGATCATGAAGAAAGATCAGTCTAGTAAGGATATGGAGATTTGGGAATATCCTAAGTTTTTGTTGTTCTAGTAATCTAGAGGAGAGGTGAATCTATTAGGCTTCATGGAGGCACTCAACTAGTAAGTATAAACATGAATGATGCTTGGTCTTAGGGGAAGCTTTGTGTTCTTTGTTGACATTCAGATCCAAGTATCAGTCAAGAGTCTAGTAGAGGTGTGATCACAAGATATGGATCATAAATATTTTATATGATGACTTGATTAAACCAAGTCATAGTCGTGATAATGTTTGAATATCTCATGGGGATAATGGGAGGCAATCATGCTCCAAGAGTAGGTATGTGAGCCTGATCTGTGTTGAGTTTTTGTCAAAGAGAGATAATGAGTTTTTTTAGAGAGAAAAGGTGTTTTTTTCTAGGTCTAAGGATCATATAGTTTCAAATAATATGACCCTTTGTTATTAATGTCAAAGGGGGATAAAATTCTATCTTGGAAGAAAGGTTAGTTTAAAGAAGATCCAACTTGGGGAAATGTGAATGATGAACTTTGTTTAAGTCTTTGACATAAATGAAAAAGGGGGAGATTGTTAAGGTATGTTCCTATTTTTGGTGTTGAGGCATTGATGTTTTCATTGATGTTAAATTCAAGATGGATGTCATTAATGTTAAGGTCAAGAGTTGAGGCCATGCATGGTGGAGTGGTGTGTGACAAAGAAGTCTTATGACAAGAGAAAATTTGAAGGAAATATATTGTTTCTTTGTTGAGAGAGAATTTAAAGGAAAATTGGTAATTCTTCTGAGGTTGATGGCATGACAAGTTCAATATCATGATGCAAGGTAAGCTATTATTGAGTACTAGGTGTCTTGAGAAACCTAGTCTAGTCCTATGATAAGGTGCATGCATAAAACATAGTGAATCTTGGTGAATTATGTTAGTATAGGTATGATAAAGTGTATAAATTTATGTAAAAATTTGAAAGAGGAAAATAAGTATTTATAAGTATTCCAAGGTCAGTTTTGAAGCTTACTTCTTGCATGAAGAAACCTAGTGAGAAGGCACAAGCTTGGTAGCATGATGAGGTGAGCATTCTAAGGTTTGCATGGAGAAGGGTGGTAGTGTGTAAGCATGGTATGAGGTTATATTAAATTATGATGAGGTTTTGAGAATAACCCATGAGGTTTTAATGTGTTTTCAAGGTCTATATATAACTAGAAGTTCAAGGCCTAATGAGCAAAGAGACCTAATATGGCCTAATGAGGGGTCAAGTTCAGTGACCAAGGTACCAAAGATCATAAGAGCATTTTCATAGGTGTGAGAGATTATTTAAAGTGTGTTGACCAAGTTTTAGGTCAAATCCTAAATGAAAAATCATGAAAATTGGTGTTGGGGTTTTTTGTGTGCACAGAATGAGGTGTTGCATATCTGAGAAGGATTTTATTATGATCATTGGTAAATGCAACCTTTTCATGAGGATTCAAGAAGTTCATGGTATTTATGGAAGGGTCCTAGATTAAATCTCTTGGCATTGGTTTTGGAGTTGAGTGTTAATACTTTATGAATTATTGATAAGAATGGAAAGTAGTATAAACCCTCTTAAAACCCTCATAATGACCTGATAGGAAAGATCTTATTAGAAATAACTTACAATTAATTGGATAATCTATTTTTATGATTGGATAATATAGATGACTCTCCCTATTTTCTCTAAGTGACATTGGTATATCATAAGAGTAAGCTATAATAAACCCCTTATTTTTCATATTTTTGATGTAGTAGGCAGGGTTAACTAGGTCACAGCATGAATTTGTTAGAGGTTAAAGCTTTAGACCTATATATTATGACCATGGTAGTTTATGAGTAGGTTTTAGACCAAGAATATTATGAAAAAATCAAGGAATTTAACCTAT